>JBBDGP010003209.1:112500-122500 GCA_037952835.1 Lithobates septentrionalis | reverse complement strand
TAGAGCTCCAAAGGGATGAAGCTAAGGGGAAAATAATACTGGGAGTATGCTATAGGCCCCCTAACCTGAGGGAGGAAGTGGGGACGGATCTCCTATCACAAATTGGATTAGCAGCAAGGATGGGAAGTGTTATCATAATGGGGGATTTTACTTCTCCAGACATAGACTGGGCGGAGGGAACCGCGCATTCATTTAAGGCTCGCCAGTTCCTTAATGTCTTGCAGGACACTTTTATGGGTCAGATGGTAGACTCACCAACTAGAAATAAAACATTACTGGATCTACTGATTACCAACAATACAGACCTGATCACGGATGTGGGAATACGGGGCAATTTAGGTAACCGCGATCACAGGTCAATTAGTTTCAGTATAAATCGCACGAATAGGAAACAAAGGGAATACAAAGACACTGAATTTCAAAAGAGCCAACTTCCCTAAACTACACCCCTTGCTAAAAGGCATAAATTTGGATAAAATATTAGGAACAAAGAATACGGAGGAGAGGTGGGTTTGCTTTAAGAGCATATTAAATAAGGGCATTAGCCAATGTATCCCATTGGGTAATACATTTAAAAGGGCGAACAAAAATCCCGGATGGCTTAACTCCAATGTAAAAATGCATATAAAAGCAAAGGAGAAGGCCTTCAAAAAATACAAGGTTGAGGGATCATCCTCAGCATTCAGACTTTATTAAGAATGCAACAAGAAATCTAAGGGTGCAATTAGGATGGCTAAGAGAACATGAAAGACACATAGCGGAGGAGAGCAAAAAAAATCCCAAGAAATTCTTTAAGTATGTAAACAGTAAAAAAGGGAGGGCAGACCATATTGGCCCCATAAAGAATGAGGAAGGACATCTGGTTACAAAGGATGGGGAGATGGCGAAGGTATTGAATTTATTCTTCTCAGTCTTCACGAGTGAATCGGGGGGCTTCAGTAACCAAAACTGCAGTGTTTATCCTCATGACACAACACAGGAAGCACCTCCATGGTTAACAGAGGACAGAATTAAAATGAGATCCGAGAAACTTAACATTAATAAATCACCGGGACCAGATGGCTTGCATCCAAGGGTACTTGGGGAACTCAGTCAAGTGATTGCCAGACCGTTGTTCCTAATTTTTACAGATAGTCTACTGACTGGAATGGTACCAGCTGTTTGGAGAAAAGCCAATGTAGCACCAATATTTAAAAAGGGCCCAAAATACATCCCTGGGAATTAGAGCAGTTAGCCTAACATCAATAGTATGTAAACTCTTGGAGGGGATGATAAGGGACTATATACAAGATTTTAGTAATGAGAACGGTATCATTAGCAGTAATCCGTACGGATTCATGAAGAATCGTTCTTGCCAAACCAATCTATTAACCTTCTATGAGGAGGTGAGTTGCCATCTAGATAAAGGAAGGCCCGTAGACGTGGTGTATCTGGATTTTGCAAAAGCATTTGACACAGTTCCCCATAAACGTTTACTGTACAAAATAAGGTGCGTTGGCATGGACCATAGGGTGAGTACATGGATTGAAAACTGGCTACAAGGGCAAGTTCAGAGGGTGGTGATAAATGGGGAGTACACGGAATGGTCAGGGGTGGGTAGTGGGGTTCCCCAGGGTTCTGTGCTGGGACCCATCCTATTTAATTTGTTCATAAACGACCTGGAGGATGGGATAAACAGTTCAATCTCTGTATTTGCAGACGATACTAAGCTAAGCAGGGCAATAACTTCTTTGCAGGATGTGGAAACCTTGCAAAAAGACCTGAACAAATTAATGGGGTGGGCAACTACATGGCAAATGAGGTTCAATGTAGAAAAATGTAAAATAATGCATTTGGGTGGCAAAAATATATGAATGCAATCTATACACTGGGGGGAGAACCTCTGGGGGAATCTAGGATGGAAAAGGACCTGGGGGTCCTAGTAGATGATAGGCTCAGCAATGGCATGCAATGCCAAGCTGCTGCTAACAAAGCAAACAGAATATTGGCATGCATTGAAAAGGGGATCAACGCCAGAGATGAAACAATAATTCTCCCACTCTACAAGGCTCTGGTCCGGCCGCCCCTGGAGTATGCTGTCCAGTTCTGGGCACCAGTCCTCAGGAAGGATGTACTGGAAATGGAGCGAGTACAAAGAAGGGCAACAAAGCTAATAAAGGGTCTGGAGGATCTTGGTTATGAGGAAAGGTTGCGAGCACTGAACTTATTCTCTCTGGAGAAAAGACGCTTGAGAGGGGATATGATTTCAATTTACAAACACTGTGCTGGTGACCCCACAATAGGGATAAAACTTTTTCGCAGAAGAGTTTAATAAGACTCGTGGCCACTCATTACAATTAGAAGAAAAGAGGTTTAACCTTAAACTACGTAGAGGGTTCTTTACTGTAAGAGCGGCAAGGATGTGGAATTCCCTTCCACAGGCAGTGGTCTCAGCGGGGAGCATTGATAGCTTCAAGAAACTATTAGATAATCACCTGAATGACCGCAACATACAGGGATATACAATGTAATACTGACACATAATCACACACATAGGTTGGACTTGATGGACTTGTGTCTTTTTTCAACCTCACCTACTATGTAACTATGTCTCTTCCATCTCATCTAGACCTGCTTTCGCAGGGGCTGGTGTTCCATTCTGCCTTATAAGTGCTAAATGTGTCGGTTTGGCTATTGAAACCCACATTCTAAGGAGTAGGGGGCTTTCAGGTTCAGTAGTAACGAGCCTGATGCAATTAATGATTAATGACCATTTACTATAGGGTCTGGAAGGCTTACGTTTCCTGGTGCAAAAAGATGGGATCCTTGAAGTATGTTAAAAGAAGAATTCTTGCCTTCCTACAATTAAGAGCAGAAATGAAGTTAGTACTATCAAGGGTCTAATCTCGGGTGCTTGCTTCGCGTTTTTGGCCTGGGCCTTTATACAAGGGGTAAAACGTATAAATCCGCCAGTTGGGTCGCCCTTGTGCCCGTGGGATTTGAGTGTGGTTGTGTTGGCTTTACAAGGTCAGCCTTGCGCCATGTCCCCTTGATCCTTGTGACAGGGAAATTGGTGTTCTTGTTTCCGGTAACTTCCGCAAAAAAAACAACTCTTCAGCATCCCTCACTAAACTGTGCACTGTACACAAATTGGGTATTTTTTTAATTTTTTTCTTAGCACTTACTGTATAGCTGCTGTAATCATTTTTCACTTCCTCCTCCCTGGCCGTGGCCCATCGCATCATTTCCTGTTTGCAATGCCTTCTGGGAAGGGGCGGAAACTTCCTCTGACACTGCCGTTGCTATGGAAACCTGACCTAAAACCATTTACACTGCTTGTGCTGCACTGAGCATGTGCGAGATCTGCAAGGATGAGATCCAGGAAGAAATACAGTCTGGCTTCAAATGCCCACACTTAAGATGGCCATGGCCTGCTGTAAGTTTATAAAATAACAAACTACTGTTATAAACTAACAAAACAGACCTTAGTTTACAGACTAACTTTACTAGAATACATTAAGCTTGTGTATTATAAGGCTATTGTTATTTAAAAAGTATAATTTCGGCCGGAACACCACTTTAAAGATGATCGGAAGAGGTATTTGTATCTTATAAGAGATTAGGTGTGAAAGGAAGAAAGTTTAAGTTTTTTTTTTTTTTAATTTTTAGAAAGTGACCCCGATCCCCGCCAGCCCCTTTACACCAATCTACTTCTGGGTTTTCCCGTTAAGTATCTGGTCCAGGGGCTCCATATTTTTTCAAATTGTTTCATTTTATCCTGTAAGATTGCAGTCATTTGTTCGTTGAGCATGATCCAGGAGAGCTTGTGTTTAAGCTGATCGAATGGCACCACTGCCGATTTCCATGATTTAGCTATTATAATTTTTGCTGCTGTGAATATTAATGTTATTGGACGCCTTTTGGGATTTTGAAGCTGACTCTCAGCACCAAGCAGTGCCTGTTTTGGGGATTTAATTAACCACTTGAGCCCCGGACCATTATGCTGCCTAAGGACCAGAGGTCTTTTTCCAATTTGGCACTGCGTTGCTTTAACTGCTAATTGCGCGGTCATGCAATGCTGTACCCAAACGAAATTTGCGTCCTTTTCTTCCCACAAATAGAGCTTTCTTTTGATGGTATTTGATCACCTCTGCGGTTTTTATTTTTTGCGCTATAAATGGAAAAAGACCGAAAATTTTGAAAAAAAATGATATTTTCTACTTTTTGTTATAAAAAAAATCCAATAAACTCAATTTTAGTCATACATTTAGGCCAAAATGTATTCGGCCACATGTTTTTGGTAAAAAAAATGTCAATAAGCGTATATTTATTGGTTTGCGCAAAAGTTATAGCGTCTACAAACTAGGGTACATTTTCTGTAATTTACACAGCTTTTAGTTTATGACTGCCTATGTCATTTCTTGAGGTGCTAAAATGGCAGGGCAGTACAAACCCCCCCCAAATGACCCCATTGTGGAAAGTAGACACCCCAAGGAAATTGCTGAGAGGCATGTTGAACCCATTGAATATTTATTTTTTTTGTCCCAAGTGATTGAATAATGACAAAAAAAAAAAAATATTTACAAAAAGTTGTCACTAAATGATATATTGCTCACACAGGCCATGGGCCTATGTGGAATTGCACCCCAAAATACATTCTGCTGCTTCTCCTGAATATGGGGATACCACATGTGTGGGACTTTTTGGGAGCCTAGCCGCGTACGGGGCCCCGAAATCCAATCACCGCCTTCAGGATTTCTAAGGGCGTTAATTTATGATTTCACTCTTTACTGCCTATCACAGTTTCGGAGGCCATGGAATGCCCAGGTGGCACAAAACCCCCCCAAATGACCCCATTTTGGAAAGTAGACACCCCAAGCTATTTCCAGAGAGGCATATTGAGTCCATGGAATATTTTATATTTTGACACAAGTTGCGGGAAAGTGACACTTTTTTTTTTTTTTTTTTTTGCACAAAGTTGTCACTAAATGATATATTGCTCACACAGGCCATGGGCATATGTGGAATTGCACCCCAAAATACATTTAGCTACTTCTCCTGAGTACGGGGATACCACATGTGTGGGGCTTTTTGGGAGCCTAGCCGTGTACGGGACCCTGAAAACCAATCACCGCCTTCAGGATTTCTAAGGGTGAAAATTTTTGATTTCACTCTTCACTGCCTATCACAGTTTCGGAGGCCATGGAATGCCCAGGTGGCACAAAACCCCCCCAAATGACCCCATTTTGGAAAGTAGACACCCCAAGCTATTTGCTGAGAGGCATGGTGAGTATTTTGCAGCTCTCATTTGTTTTTGAAAATGAAGAAAGACAAGAAAAAACTTTTTTTTTTTTTTCTTTTTTCAATTTTCAAAACTTTGTGACAAAAAGTGAGGTCTGCAAAATACTCACTATACCTCTCATCAAATAGCTTGGGGTGTCTACTTTCCAAAATGGGGTCATTTGGGGGGGGTTTGTGCCACCTGGGCATTCCATGGTCTCCGAAACTGTGATAAGCAGTCAAGAGAGAAATCAAAAATTCACGCCCTTAGAAAGCCTGAAGGCGGTGCTTGGTTTTCGGGGTTCCGTACGCGGCTAGGCTCCCAAAAAGTCTCACACATGTGGTATCCCCGTACTCAGGAGAAGCAGCAGAATGTATTTTGGGGTATAATTTCACATATTCCCATGGCATGTTTGAGCAATATATCATTTAGTGACAATTTTGTGCAAAAAAAAAAAAAATTGTCTCTTTCCCGCAACTTGTGTCGCAATATAAAATATTCCATGGACTCGACATGCCTCTCAGCAAATAGCTTGGGGTGTCTACTTTCCAAAATGGGGTCATTTGGGGGGGTTTTGAACTGTCCTGGCATTTTATGCACAACATTTAGAAGCTTATGTCACACATCACCCACTCTTCTAACCACTTGAAGACAAAGCCCTTTCTGACACTTATTGTTTACATGAAAAAGTTTTTTTTTTTTTGCAAGAAAATTACTTTGAACCCCCAAACATTATATATTTTTTTTAAAGCAAATGCCCTACAGATTAAAATGGTGGGTGTTTCATATTTTTTTTTCACACAGTATTTGCGCAGCGATTTTTCAAACGCATTTTTTGGGGAAAAAACACACTTTTTTAAATTTTAATGCACTAAAACACACTATATTGCCCAAATGTTTGATGAAATAAAAAAGATGATCTTAGGCCGAGTACATGGATACCAAACATGACATGCTTTACAATTGCGCACAAACGTGCAGTGGCAACAAAATAAATACATTTTTAAAAGCCTTTAAAAGCCTTTACAGGTTACCACTTTAGATTTACAGAGGAGGTCTACTGCAAAAATTACTGCCCTCGATCTAACCTTCGCGGTGATACCTCACATGCATGGTGAAATTGCTGTTTACGTTTGACGACAGACCGCCGCTTGCGTTCGCCTTAGTGCGAGAGCAGGGGGCGACAGGGGTGCTTTTTTTTTTTTTTTTTTTTTTTTTTTTTTTTTTTCTTTATTATTTTTTTGATTTTTTTATCTTATTTTTAAACTGTTCCTTTCATTTTTATTTTTTTTTAATCATTTTTATTGTTATCTCGGGGAATGTAAATATCCCCTATGATAGCAATAGGTAGTGACAGGTACTCTTTTTTGAAAAAATTGGGGTCTATTAGACCCTAGATCTCTCCTCTGCCCTCAAAGCATCTGACCACACCAAGATCGGTGTGATAAAATGCTTCCCCAATTTCCCAATGGCGCTATTTACATCCAGCGAAATCTAAGTCATAAAATGCTCGTAGCTTCCGGTTTCTTAGGCCATAGAGATGTTTGGAGCCACTCTGGTCTCTGATCAGCTCTATGGTCAGCTGGCTGAATCACCGGCTGCATTTTCAGGTTCCCTGTTGAGACAGGAGAGCCAGAGAAAAACACGGAAGACGGTGGGGGGGGGCATTCCCTCCCACGGCTTGTAAAAGCAGTCTAGAGGCTAATTAGCCGCTAGGATTGCTTTTACATGAAAGCCGACCGCTGGCTGAAAAGAATGATACCAAGATGATACCTAAACCTGCAGGCATCATTCTGGTATAACCACTCAAAGTTGTGAATGGCGTACCTGAAGACAAAAAAATGGTTAACAATAAAGCACAGTAAACGGTAAAGTATAAAAAATTGCATACCTGAAAAGCAAACATGATAAAACATAATAACAATAAAACATTGCAGAATAGAATACAGTAAAAAAGTGCAGAACAATAGAGAGAATAGAGAGAGAGAGAACAATAAAACGACAACTATTTTTTTTTATTATATATATATATATATATATATATATATATATATATATATATATATATATATATATATATATATATATATATATATATATATATATATATATATATATATATATATATATATATATATATATATATATATAAATTTTTTTTTTTTTACACTTTTTTTGTAACTAACTTTTATAACTGTAACCGGTTCCAGGTTCGGGTCTCTCAAAATGCGATGGCATCTTGGGTGACCCTGTGAAAGTGTGCCTAGTCTGTGCAATGCTGTACCCTACGCTAATACTCAACTAGTGCATGGTAGCGTTCAAAACATTCACCAATGCAAAGACCAGGATTGTCAGGACAGGAGGGACAATAATAGCGGGTGTCACGCCTATATCCGCGCTAGCTGCAGACACAATATCTTTTTTGGGGGCGTTCGCTGGGTAGGGGTACTCGGGAGGACATAAAGAAAATGCCTCTCATGCAGCCGACTGCATTTGGTTGGGGATGTGAATGGGGGAAGTACGGGCGCTGCAGAAGTGGTGGGTTCCCAATTAGGATTGGCGAATGCAGCAGGAAGGGCATTATGGGCACGACGGGCCTGTGTTTGTCTTTTTGGTGGCAGCGGGACACTACTTGTGCTTGCCACCTCACCAGCTTGAACTGCACTTATGGGACTCGCCACGTCACCAAGTGTTACTGCAGTGCTGGTTTGACTACGACCGGGGTGTACTAGGCCGCTGGCGCTTGCCAGTTCACCAAAACGCTACCAAAAAATCTGTTGGCGATCGCAGGGATCAGGCCTGACTCTGCGAACGCTGCAGTTATGTGTTTTAGTCTTTTGTAAGTGACAGTGATCGATCGATACTGCACTTGGGTGGGCTGGGCTGGGCCGGGCGGAGGGGCAGAACGCAGGTGCTAGCAGGTATCTGGGCTGATCCCGCTAACACTGCGTTTGTGAGAACCCTAAACTGCTGGGGATGCTAGTATAGATCTGATCGGATCAGATATTGATCCGTTCAGATACTATACCACTAAGGGTGGTGTACAGTGCGTGTGTGGGTGTTGGCGGTACTGGCGCTAACCTGACGCTGCCTGGGGCTGGTGCTTGCCAGTTCACCAAAATACTACCAAAAAAACTGTTAGCGATCGCAGGGATCAGGCCTGACTCTGCGAACGCTGCAGTTATGCATTTAGTGTTTTGTAAGTGTCAGTGATCGATCGATACTGCACTTGGGTGGGCTGGGCCGGGCGGAGGGGCAAAACGCAGGTGCTAGCGGGTATCTGGGCTGATTCCGCTAACACTGCGTTTTTGGGAACCCTAAACTGCTGGGGACACTAGTATAGATCTGATCGGATCAGATATTGATCCGTTCAGATACTATACCACTAAGGGAGGCGTATGCTGCGTGCGTGGGTGTTGGCGGTACTGGCGCTAACCTGACCCTGCCTGGGGCTGGTGCTTGCCAGTTCACCAAAATACTACCAAAAAAACTGCTAGCGATCGCAGGGATCAGGCCTGACTCTGCGAACGCTGCAGTTATGCGTTTAGTCTTTTGTAAGTGACAGTGATCGATCGATACTGCACTTGGATGGGCTGGGCTGGGCCGGGCGGAGGGGCAAAACGCAGGTGCTAGCAGGTATCTGGGCTGATCCCGCTAACACTGCGTTTTTGGGAACCCTAAACTGCTGGGGACGCTAGTATAGATCTGATCAGATATTGATGCGTTCAGATACTATACCACTAAGGGAGGTGTATGCTGCGTGCGTGGGTGTTAGCGGTACTGGCGCTAATCTGACGCTGCCTGGGGCGACGCATATCACCGCCGGGCGATCAGGGGGCTAAACCTTTATTCGGTAATAAACGGCGGGTGCCCTGACACTATAAAAAATAAACAAACTAACCAGCGTCAACCGTAACGGTTATACGGTGATCAGTGGTGAAAGGGTTAACTAGGGGGCAATCAAGGGGTTAAAACATTTATTCGGTAGTATATGGGGGTCCCTGACGCTATAAAACGCTGACGGCGCACCTAAATATTTATGTCCCTAACTAGCGTCACCAGCGACACTAATACAGCGATCAGAAAAATGATCGCTTAGTGACACTGGTGACAGGGGGTGATCAAGGGGTTAAAACTTTATTAGGGGGGGTTAGGGGGGTACCCTAGACCTAAAGGGGGGTAACAGTATCTGTCCCAACACTGTAACTGTCACAAACTGACACTATGCAGTAATCAGAAAAAAAAAAAAAAAAAACTGCTGGTGTCAGTTTGTGACAGGGGGGGGGGTGATTGGGGGGGGATCGGGGGGGGGGGGGGATCGGGGTGTTTTGTGTGCCTGGCATGTTCTACTGTGTGTGTGTGTGTGTTGGTGCACTCACATTGATGTCTTCTCTCCTCGGGCCGGAACGGAAATTACCGAGCCGAGGAGAGATGACATCATTTCCTTTGCTGCTGTTTAGCATACAGCAGCAAAGGAATGATTTGATTGGCCGGCGGCGATCGCGAGGGGGGGCCACGAACGGATGGTCTCCCCCTCACCACCGATCGCCGCTGGACAAACGACGACTGCCTCGGGCACCGGGGGGGGGTCCGATCGGACCCCCCACCCGCGGAAGGCAAATCACGTACCCTGTACGTGATTTTGCCTGTCCGTGCCACTTTGCCGACGTACATCGGCGTGAGGCGGTCGTCAAGTGGTTAAGTTTACCTGGGTGAGAGTGTATATAAAATTATACACCC
>JBBDGP010003209.1:0-107500 GCA_037952835.1 Lithobates septentrionalis | reverse complement strand
GGATCTGGAGGCTGTTCTTGATCGAACGGCTGATTTAAAATGAAGGCCTTCCCCTTAAAGAAAAAGTTTGGGGAACAGCCTAAAAAGAAGACTCACCCGCAAAGGAAGTTTAATTTTCAGAGAGCTGAGTCTTAGAAAAAAGTTTGGTTAAGGGCAGGGGGCACAGGGGAGCGATTTTTTTTCTCCCTCCTGAACAGCCCCGAAAACACCAATGACAGGTTAACCCCAGTGGGAGGAAGACTGGGGGCCTTCCTCCCACAGTGGGAATCAGTTACCTCCAATCCGTTTATACTAGGAATTGTAAGGTGGGGGACAGATTAGAATTCTCAAGCCCCCCCCACACACAGGCTGCTAGTTACGGACTTGCTAAGGTGTGCGGAGAAGGCGGCGGCATTACTAGCCTCACTGGAGGATCTAGAACAGCAGGCTGTAATATCACATGTCCCATCTGGATAAATAGGCAGGGGTTTCTATTCCCACATCTTTGTAGTTCAGAAGCCTTCAGGAAAATTCAGGCTCATCTTGAACTTGAAACCCCTGAATCTATCAATCTCCTACAAAAAGTTTCGGCTGGATTCTATTTTTTCTGTGAAAACACTGCTTCCTCTGAATTGCTACATGGCGTCCATAGATCAAAGAGACACCTATCTGCACATTCCGATCGCAGAGGACAGTCAGAGATTCCTCAGACTGGCAGTATGGTCCAGGGAGGAAATGGTACATCTTCAGTTCCAAGCCCTCTCCTTTGGGCTATCCTCTTCGCCCAGGATTTTCACCAAAGTTATGGTGGAGGCTCTGGCCTTTCTGCGACTTCGGAGAATATCATTAATCGCATACCTGGATGACCTGCTCCTTCTTTTTTTTTTTTTTTTTTTTTTTTTTTTTTTTTTGCTCCTTCGCCGGAGCAGCTGGTCCAGGATTTGCAGATAGCACGGAGTATGTTGGAACATCTGGGATGGCTCTTAAATTTGGAGAAATCCAACCTGGTTCCATCCCAGAGGATTACATTCCTAGGTTACATCCTGGACTCAACCCAACAGAGTTTTTCTTCCCGAAGAAAAAATTTGCAAAATAGACAGAGCTTGGCAGTTCTTCAGGGCAACCAACAAATCTCCATAAGGCCATGTCAGCCTTGGGATTGCTGACAGCTGCCCTCCCAGCAGTAAGGTGGGCAGGATTGCACTTCCGCCCTTTACAGTTTGTGGCAGAGCAAGGCTCTGTCCCTATGAAAATGGGGTTAAAGTGGACAGAGTCTGCATATCGGCTGATTGCAGAGCTACAGAGCGTAAATTTGAAAGAAAACTGCTCTGGCAGTTTTCTCCAGGTTTTGCTAGTTCCTTATGGGGCTATGCAGTTTGAAGATCCTTCAGAGTCTTGGGTGGGACGGGATCTCCAACCCTGTGCTCGGGTCTTGTGCACAGCCAGCAGGGTGTGTGCCCAGGTGCACACAGCCCATATAACGAGGGGCTGGTGAGAGCAGAAAGAGAGAGAAGGAAGGTGGAGCAGTGGCTGCTAGTAAGTGTCTGTGTGAGAATAGATGCTGTGTGTATTGAAGGGCTTCAAAGCTGTGTGCGTCCAAGGAGCCAGAAGCCGTGTGCTTTGAAGCTGTGTGCGGCCAAGGAGCCTAAGACTGTGTGCATCCAAGCAGCTCGTTTGAGGGGCCTGTACCTATAGCAGCATTACTGCTGAAGAGTAGCCAGGTGGGCTCACATTTTCTGTAATTAAAGCTTTGACCCCTGCGTGGGATTCCTGAATGGACTTTTGTTTTGTTTTTCCCTTTATTAAACGTGAACTACCAGGCCCTTAACTATAAATGCCTCTCTGATGTGAACGCACTGCACCAAAACGCATTTATCCACTTGAGCTGAACAATCCCCAATGTCACAAGTGGTTGTAGGATGCGGGAACAAGACGGTGGAATCCGGGTCCTTGCTCCACAGTGAGTTCAAGTCAGGAACTATTGGCTGTGTGTGGAAGTGCAGCCAGGCAAAAGGCATTGCGTGTTGCAGGTGGTGTACCTGTGAATGAAAAGTCAAACTTATTTTTTCTGCTATGAACTGTTTGTGTGCATGAGACAGCACAATCTGTGTGCAGGTGAGGAAAGCTTGCATGACGTGAAAAGCAACTTGCTTTAAAGTGACAGTGCTTCATTTTTTGCTGGAGGGCGCAAAAGTGTGGTGGAGTGACTGCAAAGATGAAGCAAGAGTTTGAGCCTGCCAGAGAATATTGCAGACTGTTTTTTGCAACACCAACTCCAGTTAAAGGGGAAGTGCATGCTGTTGCCCCTGGCAATGCTGGTGCAAGCAGGCCAGCTATTTAATGTGCAAAGTCCCAAGCTTACAAGAGGATGCAATTGGGGAAGCCCTGTCAAGGCTCTGAAGCAAGAACGCTGTTTGCGGTGCAGAGAGTGGGGGCATGTTGTCTCCAAGTGCCCTTTATCTCAGTCTCCAATACAAGGTGACATGGCCAGACAAAGGTCTGCAACAATGTTTGGGAAGCCTGATTTGAGTCCCAGGAGTGTCCAAAAGGCTGATTAGAAGTTCGAGAAGTATGTGGTTGCCCGTAGCAATGGCGGTGATGTCAAGTCTGCGGACTACGCGAGAAACGTATTGCCAACAGAGGATCGTGGCAAGTTGAAAGCAACAATGCTTCAAGGAGCGCAAAGTCGCTGCGTTTGGGAGAGTCAGCAAAGTACAGGTGGAAGAGTGCCCTCTCCCTTGGCAACAAGAGATCGGTTGTTAACCGGAAGGGGGAGCTACAGTGGAGATGTGGAGCGGCGTCCCACTAAAGATATGTGTAGAAATGTACCATGCCTGGAATGTGGTCAACTGGGGCATGGAATTTTTTCTTGTCCCAGGTTATGGAACAGGCCTGGAGATGTGGTTACTGGGCAGAAGTCTTTGCAAGCCCAGATTTTTGTGCAAACATGTTTTCAGTCACCTCTGGCATCAGTGAGGAAGTACCTGTTGTGCCTGCAGGGGGTGCTAAGGAGTCAGAAGTGGCTCCTGCAGTTTCATCCCATGGCCACCAGGGAGAGTTGGCCAGAAAAAATGTGGGATAAAGGATGGACAACATACTCAAATGAAGCCAGAGTTACCTGCTACAGATTATGGTAAGACTGTTGCAGTTTGTGGGACTGATCCCAATGAAGTGGGAGTATATCCGGCTGGGAGATCGGCAGAAGTTGTAAAAATGGACTTGCTGCAGTGTGCTACCCCGAGTAGTGCAGCAAAGTTAGGAACTCAAAGACTGGACTCTGTATGTGCCTGGTGTAATCAGAGTGCTGGAAGTGGTAACCTAGGGGTGACCAATACAGTTTGTGTGACAGGTGCTACAGAGATGCCCAGGGAAACCTCCCAGGAGACAGCAGTGGTGAGGCACGTGGTTTCCCAGGACAACTGTGGAGCCACCCAAGTGGGCAAAAGAATGCCTTTGGAGAGGAAGGGTGGTGTGCTGAGCGGTACACGGGTGCTGTGTGTTCTGACCAAAAACGGCCTGTTAAAGCTTATAACACTGCTATGTATATGAATGCTGATGGTAAAGGTATGGCTGATACATGTACTTATTGTGATGTGTTCAAAGGTAATGAGGAAAGAGAGATGTCTTCCTTGGCAACCAGACGCAGAGCCACAGGGTTGTCCATGGAAGTCTCAGGGGCTCTCCATGCGTTTGTGCCAGAGATTTTCCAGGACAGCACTTAATTTGCTCTGGTTGAACATACTGGGTCAACACAATGCAGTAAGAGTTTGTGTGAGCAGCCAGTTTACCATCTGTGTAACACAGTTGGTAAGGGGTTAAGTCAGCTGGCCAAAGCTGAAGGTACACAGATGAGTGTGTTAGCGCCCCAGGAGCAAGGTGGTGATGGTGTATTGCAGCCTGCCTTGTTTGATGAAGCATTAGCAAAGAGTAAAAGCATGTTGTCAAAATGTGATTTATATAGAAATTACAAAGGTACTGCATGTGCTGCAGGATCCCAGGTGCCTCCTAGAGCAGATGAGGTACTGCTGAGCCCTCATATTGGAAGCACAATGGATTGGGACAGTTGGGCCAAACAATTACTAGCCATGTTAGACCAGGCTATGTTGAGTGACAGGGGTGTGAGTACAACAACTGCTATGCCAGACAGGGAGATTGCAGAGCGACCGATGGTTGAGGGTGCGTTGGTCCCTGCAAGGGTTGTTTCCCTTCAGTCGGAAGGACCAGATCAGGGCGCATGCATGGCAGATTTGGTGTTCACAGCCCAGCATCTGAATGTCAAGTTGACAATATAATGTTGACTTGCAGAGGCTTATTGGTGAGTTAGAGGGCATGAGCGGGAGACATGCATCTGACAGTGGTTCAGAGGAGTGTCAGGCTGTGATGGGTACTTCCAGTGAGGTGGAGGCCCCCTTAAATGTCGTGGCCCCTCAAGCTGCAGTGAATGAGCCCCTCCATGTCTCTAATAAGGGAAAGGTCCCCAAAAATGTTTTGCATATTGGTGTGGAGTGTGTAGAAATTAGATATGCTAGTGGAACTGGTGAAAGCACATTCCTTGTATACCTGGGTGCCTCCACTACAGTCAGATGTGGTAGTGCTGCATGGTACCAAAGGGTGGAGCCAGGTAATGCAAGCTGTGCTGGGTAACATTAATCACCAGTGGAACTGGGTGGTACGGTGCTTATTAATAGTCTGGCAAGTGATCTCCGTTTCCTGTGAGAGTGCTTCCGGATACGGTTCAGTACGGAAGGCGCTCTGGGGGGCTGCTGGAGGTCTCTCCGCCTTTTGTGGTGATGGACATCTCTGCTAGTGCGGTCCAAGGTGCGGCTGAGCAGGGTTTAGTAAATGGCACGGATACTGCCTCACCCGCTAGATCTCCTAAGCAAGAAGGGCCAGATATGGATGTGGCAAAAGCAGAGATTCTGTCTGTCACCTGCAGAGAGGTACAAGTTAGGGTACCCGGAGACGCTCTCAAATATAGTATGGAGAGGAACAAAAATTGTGACGTGGAAAAGTGGTGAGCTGGCAAAGATTGGTACTGCTAGAAATGGGTCATGCGTTGTTCAATGTCAGTTGTTAGGACAACTGCCCACAGAGATTTGGACAACCGGTGAAGTGAAGCCTTGTGAAGGTCCCATAGGGGATAGCTGCTCACCTGTGTGTTGTCCCTCCTTGAGCCTGGCCATAACAAACCCCGAGCAAGAAAACTGACAGTATTGGTAATTGGAGAAATGGTGACTTATTGCTGATAATGTAAATAGTGGCCTGGATATGAAAATTATTTTTTCCTTGAAAAATGAGCATGATAAACAGATATTGAGCTCTGGGGAGTTGGTAGTCAAAGGTACCGGCAAAAGAGTTGGTAAACCCAAAGGACCTATTGTGATGGGGAAAAAGGGTACCAGTAAGGGAAAATGTGGTTCCTCATCAAGGGTAGTGTCTGGAGCAGGTTCTCTACTGAATCGGGAAACTGAGTTGGAAGAAAGTAGCAGGAAAGGCAGGGGGCCAACAGAAAAATGTGACCTCAGGAACCCCAAGGACAGAGGGAGTAGGCTGAGGGTACAGAACTGTAGGACCCCATTGCGATCCAGGGTGGGACGTACCTGGAAGCACACCCGAAAAAAGGGTTGGGCCTACGTGGCTGATTGCAAGCACAGAGGTGTCTCAACTGCTATGGTGGGTGCAGGTGTTTCTCCCTCCGGATCAAAACAAGAGGGGGGTATGTGGCAGAGCAAGGCTCTGTCCCTATGAAAATGGGCTTAAAGTGGACGCCAAGTCTGCATATCGGCTGAGTGCAGAGCTTCAGGGTGTAAATTTGAAAGAGAAAACTGCTCTGGCAGTTTTCTCCAGGTTTTGCTAGTTCCTTATGGGGCTATGTAGTTTGGAGATCCTTCAGAGTCTTGGGTGGGATGGATCTCCAACCCTGTGTCTAGGTCTTGTGGACAGCCAGCAGGGGGTGTGCCCAGGTGCACACAGCCCATATAACGAGGGGCTGGTGAGAGCAGAAAGAGAAGGAAGTTGGAGCAGTGGCTGCTAGTAAGTGTCTGTGTGAGAATAGATGCTGTATGCATTGAAGGGCTTCAAAGCGGTGTGCGGCCAAGGAGCCTAAGACTGTGTGCATCCAAGCAGCTCGTTTGAGGGGCCTGTACCTATAGCAGCATTACTGCTGAAGAGTAGCCAGGTGGGCTAGCATTTTCATTTGGATTTTCTGTATTTAATTGAAGCTTGGACCCCTGCGTGGGATTCCTGGATGGACTTTTGTTTTGTTTTTCCCTTTAATAAACGTGGGCTACCAGGCCCTTAACTATAAATGCCTCTCTGATGTGGACTCACTGCACCAAAATGCATCTATCCACTTGAGCTGAACAATCCCCAATGTCACAAGTTGTTCATTCTAGAAGTCTGGGACCGCACTCGGACGTCCCTGGGCTCGGCGGTTTTCATTCCAGTATGGGTAAAGGGATCCCTTTGGTGGTGGAGAAAAGCAGCAAACCTATCACAGGGTCTGGAATGGGTACTGCCAGTGCCCAAGATTGTTACAACAGACTCAAACAGTACAGGTTGGGGAGCACACCTGGGGGTGAGTCTGGCGCAGGGTTCCTGGGAAGTCGAGAATGCAAGGCAGAAGAGAACTGAGGGCCATTTTTCTGGCTCTCAGAGCCTTCCAACAGGAGCTCCGGGGACATTATGTGCAGATCCGCTCAGACAATTCCTCAGTTGCTTACATCAACTGACAGGGGGCACCAGAAGCTGTTCCCTTTGGGCCCTGACGGAGACAATTTTCGGTTGGGCCGAGCTCACGGTGCTCTCACTATCAGTAGTTCACCTAAAGGGGGTGTTAAACCAGAGAACAGACTCCCTCAGCTGGAGGAAGTTGAGGGAGAGCGACTGGGTCCTCAGTCAGGTCATCTACAAGATGATTATCCAGAAGTGGGGTGTCCCATGTGTGGACCTTTTCACTTCAAGAGAGAACACAAAGGCTCCTCTCTTCTTCTCCCTGAACCAGTGGGACGGGGCGATAGGGGTGGACGCTCTGTCTCAGAGCTGGCATTTTTCCAAATGCTTTGCCTTCTCCCCTCCTGTTCTGTTGCCCACGGTCTTGAGGAAATTCCAGTTAGAGGACACGACCCTGATCTTGATAGCACCACACTGGCCCAGGAGGCCATGGTTCTCTGTCCTAAAGAAGCTGGCGGTGGAACCACCCTGGATGTTGCCTGGATGTTGCCAGTCAGGGAAGACCTACTCTATCGAGGCCCAATCTGCTGCCCTCAGGTGGAGAGGTGGAATCTGGCAGCCTGGCTACTGAAGAGGACATGCTGAGAAGTAAGGGGTTTTCCGAAGGATTGGTAACAAATTCTAGGAAGGAAGAGACGCGCAAAATCTATTTGAAGGTCTGGAAGAAATTTAATTCTTGGTGCGCAGAGAGCTCCTTTAGTGTTCGCAGTCCAGTAGCAGTGCTAGAGTTCCTACAGAGTGGGGCGGATAAGTGGTTGGCCCTTAGTACCTTTTTAAAAGTCAGGTTTTGGCTTTAAGTGTATTTCTTGAACAACAGCTAGCAGTAAATCCTTGGATATCCAGGTTTTTTAGAGCTTTAAGTAGGCAGAGACTAGGGATGAGCCGAACACCCCCCTGTTCAGTTTGCACTAGAACATGCGAACAGGAAAAAAGTTTGTTCGAACACGTGAACACCGTTAAAGTCTATGGGACACGAACATGAATAATCAAAAGTGCTAATTTTAAAGGTTTATATGCAAGTTATTGTCATAAAGTGTTTGGGGACCTGGGTCCTGCCCCAGGGGACATGGATCAATGCAAAAAAAACTTTTAAAAATGGCCGTTTTTTCAGGAGCAGTGATTTTAATAATGCTTAAAGTCAAACAATAAAAGTGTAATATCCCTTTAAATTTCGTAGCTGGGGGGTGTCTATAGTATGCCTGTAAAGGGGCGCATGTTTCCCGTGTTTAGAACAGTCTGACAGCAAAATGACCTTTCAAAGTAAAAAAAGCCATTTAAAACTACTCGCAGTTGTTGCATTGCCGGTCCGACAATACACATAGAAGTTCATTGATAAAAACGGCATGGGAATTCCCCACAGGGGAACCCCGAACCAAAATTTAAAAAAAAGACATGGGGGGTCCCCCTAAATTCCATACCAGACCCTTCAGGTCTGGTATGGATTTTAAGGGGAACCCCGCGCCAAAAAAAAACTGCATGGGGTCCCCCCAAAAATCCATACCAGACCCTTATCCAAGCACGCAACCTGGCAGGCCGCAGGAAAAGGGGGGGACGAGAGCGCCCCGCCTCCTGAACCGTACAAGGCCACATGCCCTCAAAATTGGGAGGGTGCTTTGGGGTAGCCCCCCAAAACACCTTGTCCCCATGTTGATGAGGACAAGGGCCTTATCCCCACAACCCTGGCCGGTGGTTGTGGGGGTCTGCGGGTGGGGGGCCCCCCCTGTGTGAAATGGTAAGGGGGTACAAGTACCCCTACCATTTCACTAAAAAACTGTCAAAAATATTAAAAATGACAAGAGACAGTTTTTGACAATTCCTTTATTTAAATGCTTTCTTCTTTCTTCTTTCCTCTTTCCTCTTTTCTCTTTCTCTTTCTCGGAGGCTCCCGCTGTGTGACTGCGTCTCCTCGTCTGACTGTTCTTAAATAACGGGGGCGGAGTCATCGGGTGGCCCCGCCCCCCGTTATTTAAGAACCGTCACACAGCAGGAGCCTCCCTCCATGCCAGCATGGATGCGGAGCGGCCCGGAGAAGAAGATAGAGGACGCCGCGGAGGAGATGCTGGACGAGAGCCAGAGGAAGAACCAGAAGAAGATGAAGAAAGAAGCATTTAAATAAAGGAATTTTCAAAAACTGTCTTGTCATTTTTAACATTTTTGACAGTTTTTAGTGAAATGGTAGGGGTACAAGTACCCCCTTACCATTTCACACACTGGGGGGCCGGGATCTGGGGGTCCCCTTGTTAAAGGGGGCTTCCAGATTCTGATAAGCCCCCCACCTGCAGACCCCCACAACCACCGGCCAGGGTTGTGGGGATGAGGCCCTTGTCCTCATCAACATGGGGACAAGGTGTTTTGGGGGGCTACCCCAAAGCACCCTCCCAATGTTGAGGGCATGTGGCCTGGTACGGTTCAGGAGGGGGGCACTCTCTTGTCCCCCCCCTC
This sequence comes from Lithobates septentrionalis, assembly GCA_037952835.1. NCBI lineage: Eukaryota > Metazoa > Chordata > Amphibia > Anura > Ranidae > Lithobates > Lithobates septentrionalis. Next base: position 98,347 of record JBBDGP010003209.1, on the reverse strand, counting down.
TTTTCCTGCGGCCTGCCAGGTTGCGTGCTCGGATAAGGGTCTGGTATGGATTTTTGGGGGGACCCCACGCCGTGTGTTTTTTGTTTTTTTTTGGGGGTTTTTTTCGCGCGGGGTTTCCCTTAAAACCCATACCAGACCTGAAGGGTCTGGTATGGAATTTAGGGGGAACCCCACGTCCTTTTTTTTTAATTTTGGTTCGGGGTTCCCCTGTGGGGAATTCCCATGCCGTTTTTATCAATTAACTTCTATGTGTATTGTCGGACCGGCAATGCAATAGCCGCGAGTAGTTTTAAATGGCTTTTTTTCCTTTGAAATGTCATTTTGCTGTCAGACTGTTCTAAGCATGGGAAACATGCGTCCCTTTACAGGCATACTATAGACACCCCCCAGCTACGAAATTTAAAGGAATATTACACTTTTATTGTTTGACTTTAAGCATTATTAAAATCACTGCTCCTGAAAAAACGGCCCTTTTTAAAAAAAATGTTTGCATTGATCCATGTCCCCTGGGGCAGGACCCAGGTCCCCAAACACTTTTTATGACAATAACTTGCATATAAGCCTTTAAAATTAGCACTTTTGATTTCTCCCATAGACTTTTAAAGGGTGTTCCGCGGCATTCGAATTTGCCGCGAACACCCCAAATTGTTCGCTGTTCGGCGAACTTGCGAACAGCCAATGTTCGACTCGAACATGAGTTCGACTCGAATTTGAAGCTCATCCCTAGCAGAGACCAGTCGGCTCTCACCCCTTTCCAGTATGGGACCTATCCTTAGTATTGCAGGCTCTTACGGAGCATCCTTTTGAACCTATTGAGTCTTGTACGGTGAAGTTTTTAACCCTCAAGGAGGTTTTCTTAGTAGCTATTACTACTGCAAGGAGGGTTAGTGAGCTACAAGCCCTCTCTAGGAGGGCACCTTTCTTTCAAATTTTTCTGGATCGGATCATTTTTAAAACCGCTCCGAGCTTTTTTCCAAAGGTGGTTTCTAATGTTCATAGAAGCCAGGAAATCTGTTTACCCACTTTTTGTTCAAATCCTGTGAAGGAACAGGAGCACGTCTTCCACAAGTTGCATGTCAGAAGATGGGCATTAAAATACCTGGAGATTATGGAACAGTTTAAGAAATCAGATTCCTTTTTTGTTTTTTTCAGGGTCTAGGAAGGGTTTCAAAACCTCTAGACACACTATAGCCAGATGGCTAAGGTTGGCCATCAGTCAGGCCTATATAGCAAAGGGGGTGGAAGTCCCGGAAGGTATTAGGGCTCATTCCACTAGGGCTATGGCAACGTCACAAGCAGAGTGGGCTGGTGCTACACCCGATCAAATCTGCAGAGCAGCAATGTGGTCAAGTTTTAAGACTTTCGTTAAGCACTACAGACTGGACTTATTGTCTGCCCAGGACCAGGCCTTTGGGCGTAAAGTTCTACAGGCAGTAGTCCCACCCTAGGGTAAGTGCTCGCTTATCCTCTCAAGTGTGCTGTCCTGAAAGACGAAATATTGAAAAATTGAAGTTACTTACCGGTAACGTTTTATCCAGGAGTCTTTCAGGACAGCGCCGGTACCCACCCAAAATATTGTCTTGCCACTAGGACGTGAGAACATCAGGAATATGAAAGTTGTTATGTGTTCTTATGTCTCCCTAGACTGGCCAGAGGTTCTCGTGTAAAAACTGACAGGCTGGAGGGAAAGGGGCGACTTAAAGGTCTGGTGGAGGCGGTGTTTCCTAAGAAGTGAGGAGCCGAGGTCTCATGTGCTGTCCTGAAAGTCTCCTGGAAAAAACGTTACCAGTAAGTAACTTTGATTTTCTGGGTTCTGACTTGGCTGCCCGTTCTTTAGTCTCAGCTTGGGTAGTGCTGGTGTATAGGGGCGGGGTGCTAATTTTCTTGCTAGCAGTGTAGTGGGCTTATCGCCCATCGTATAGTACCTATGCCGTGACCAGCGTATACGTTTTTCTGCTTGTGTTGTAAGAACTGGGTCCAGGGCCAATCTGGCCTCCATTTATTTTGTCTGATGTCCACCTGAGGTGTCATTTTTTGTTATTTTAGGAGGTCCCACAGTGTCTGTTCTTGTTGTGTTACTAAGCTGTCTCGATCGCTTGTGCCGTACCACCAGTTGGAGTAGTTTGCCTCTAATTGTGGCCTTATGGGCTGCCCGATTTATTACAGGGGAAGTTGTTGTTGGTAAATTTTCCTTAAAGTATAGATGTATCTCTTTATTTCTGCTACCATTATCGGGTCATTTAGAAGTGTGGCATTTAATCTCTATGGGGATGGATAAGGTTTTTTCCACAGATTGGAAAGCGAAAGCCTGACTGGTGAGTGGTCTGACCATGGTGTGTTAAGTATCTTGACCGAGGTTACATATGGTGATAATGGGGTCCCTATAAAGAAGTGGTCAATTCTGGAATATGTATGATGAACGTGGGAATAGATGGTATAATCCCTAGCTGAGGGATTATCCTCTCTCCACGAATCAATAAGGTCGTTGTTATGTAGCAGCTGTGCTAGGCCGCCACTACATTTAGGTACACGTTTGTATATTAGTTTACTTTGTGATGATTTATCTAGTATTTGGTCTAATGGTAGATTTCTATCCTCTACCAATATTACCTGTCCCTGCGCTTTTGGAAGCAATACTTCAAATATTATGTGAAAAGTCCATTTGACCCGTGTTAGGGGCATAATAAGAAATTAGGGTGGTTAACTGGTCATTAATATGGCCCACTGCCATTATATATCTTCCCTGTTTATCTTTGATTATGGTGGAGGGGACAAATGGTGTTCTACGAGAGAAGCATATGGCTATGCCAAGTTTTTTTCCCGGGCCTGAAGAGGTGTAAAACTGTGGGTATTTTGTGCTAAGGTATCTTTGGGTGGAGGTTTTAGAGAAATGGGTCTCCTGTAACATCAGCATATCCGCCTTTTGCTTGTGGTAGTATGTGAAGGCTTTCGTTCTCTTTACGGTAGAAGTGAAGCCCTGTACGTTGTGTGATGATGGTGTATGTGGTTAGGTGGTCAATCCTCATGGTTTCGCAGAGTACACTTACTCAGACCTGAGTATGGAGCCGTCTGTGTTTTTCATTCCAGGGGATATGGAGTCTCCGGTGGCCAACAGAGGTATAACCAGATGGGGGGGGGGGGTGTATCACCGCCCCAAAGATAAAGGAAAGGGTAAGAAACATTACGGGAGGCTGTCTTTCCCTCATTAACCCGATAGAGTAATCCCTGGACCCACTCTATTCGCTCCCTCTCCAACCCCCCAGGGTCCAATCCTGCTCTTTCCCTATAGCTAGCTAAGGAAGGGTCGCTAAGAGTTGCCTGAGCAAATTCTTGGGGAGAAGCCCTGGGTCCCGTCCTCGAGGGAGCGCACCTCCATCCGGGCTTGCTGGCGGGTGGTAACAGGATAGGCTTCCGGGGATACATCCAGGGAGAAGGCTGAATTTAAACGTCCCAAATCGTTGCCCAACAAAACCTCTGCAGGTAAGTTCTGCATTATTCCCACTTCCACTTCTTTGGAACCCTGGCAGTGGGGACCCGCATAACATTTCCCCCGGCCACCCGCACAGCCACAGACCGTCCCGTCTGCTCTGCCGGGTTTATCATTCGGGACTGTATCAGGGTAATAGTAGCTCCCGTGACCCGCAGTCCCTGGGCAGCCCGACCATTAATCCACACGGCTTGTCGATGGTGCAAACGATTATCTGTAGTGGCAGCTTGCACAGGGTCTGCCTCATGTAGAATTCCAATATTCTCCTCGCTTGGGTAAGTCACATCATCTCTCTCCAGACAGTGTGCAGCAGCCCGGGCAGGTCCAAGGGGCCTGTTGTTCCGCGCGTCCTGGGAAACATTCTGCGGACAATACCTCCTAACATGCCCTGATTGGTTGCATCTGTAGCAGAGGTCCCCTTTTCCTCGTGAAGATGGTAGCTGAGTGGGGCCGGGGATCAACGGCTGGTGTGGAGGGGCAACGCTCCGTGGAATGTTGGGGACAGGCCGAGCTGGGGTCTTAGGCTCTGGTTGTACAGTCCGCCTTGAATCCACGTATTGGTCAGCTAGGGTGGCAGCTTCATCTACTGTGACGGGCCGCCGATCCTTTACCCAGTCTCTAACCTCATGTGGGGTATGATCGTAGAATTGTTCCAGGAGCATTAGCTGGAGCGCATCTGCCATGGTAACAGCTTGGCGCCCGGTCATCCAACTCTCCGCTGCTCGGGTCATTTGATGAGCCCATTCTGTGTAAGGCTCTCTCTCCTTTCGGCGGAGGTTGCGAAACCTCAAACGGTGTGCCTCTGGAGTAATGCCGAAGCGAGCCAATAGTCTTTCTTTTACCCGGTCATAGTCCTGGCTGATCTCATCAGGGACATTATTGTACGCCTCTGCAGCCCTTCCTGTGAGACTGCTGACCAGGAGCGTGACCCAATCTGCTTTATTGACACCTTGGAGACCGCATTGACGCTCAAACATTTGCAGGTAAACATCCATCTCATCTTCACCATCTTGAAACATGCGGAAGGCGGCATAGGGTAGCTTTTTGCGGGCCGCTGGAGATTCCCGGTTGAACATAACTGACGCTCCTTGGTCCCGCTGGAGTTCAGCCATTCGCAGCTGGGACACCTCCCGTAACACTTGACTGATAACCTCCTGCGGGGGGTGAGTACCATACAAGGCCAGTCGCCACTGGACGTCACGCTGGAACTCTGTCGCCTCTGAGGTGTCTGCTGGTGGGTTGCTGGCCTGGTCAATCTCCATTAGTTCGGTGATGAGAGTCGTTTTGGATTTGTTGCTGGAGACTTTTCTACGGGCTTCCAAGAGATCCTTCAAGGTGCTGCGCTTGAGTCTGGCGTAGTGATGTTCCATCTGCTGTTAGGAGCAGGGGGTCCCGGTGGTGATTTGGGTGAGCCTAGGCAAGAGGAAGCATCCCAGAGCTTGCCACCAATTGTGACGGATCCAATCCCACACTCCACTGAGTGCCCCCATCAATAACACCGCTTCCTCCCGTATGATCATCAGACAGACATAATATTATAGCTGCAGTACATACAAGTCTAGTCGATAATAGCTTGTAGAATCTTGACTGCTTTATTGGGCAGAACACAGTCTTTTTATACACATTTAACACAAGGGGTTAGATAACGAGGTAGGGCTGACTCATGGACACTCCCCCCCTCCCCTCTAGCAAAAACTTAAAAGACAATAATATAATTAACATGTTAATTAACACAACACTTAAGGCAGACCTGGTGACCAGACAGTTCGTCTCTGCAGGTTAATGTGATCAGCTCTTTCAAGAGTCATGTATTGTTCAGAATAAACAACTGAGAATATTCTTTGGGCAAGTTCAAAAAAATAAAAGATTAATATAGAAATAACAAATAACAGGGTGAATGTGGACAGAAAAAGATCCTTGCAGCCAATGTCCGCAACAAGTGTCTTTTGGAGAAAACTCCCAAACATAACTGTTGACATATAGTATAGTTGTTCATTAAATGACCCTGTCTCCTAGGGGACAGGGTCCACCCCAGGTAAAATTCCTGGGAACTTAAGTGTGAGGTTGCTTACATCCAAGAATGAAAGCCAGGTCACTCGAGTGGCATGTGTTTCTACCCTGGCTTCAATCGTTGATCCTAGAAAAGCAGGATCTATATAAAACAAGGAAAATAAGATGAAATTTAAAATGTTTGCTCTGGGAAAGTCTAGCTAAAGTCCACCGAGTGTGTCCGAGGCCTGCCTGCCTCTACTTTGCCCATATGAAAGACAGACTATGAAGAAAAAAAAAAAGGGGGGGGGGGGTCAGCCGACCTCTCATCTGTGTGGTGAAAATGCTCTTCTAATCTAGTTTAACGTCCAAAAAATTAAAATGAACCTGTTGGACTAGAAAGATTAGGTTATAACTTGTAACTTCAGAATTAATCTGCAACTATCTGGGCTTTAAAGCCTGAATTCCCTCTGAAGGGGTAATTTCCATGTGAGGGCTCAACTTGTCTTTATCAGACCTGATACCCTTCATGAGTCAATGGGGGGAGGTACCCCGTAAGTAAATGTATGACCCCCTGTGGGGGAGTTCTGTTGATCCCTCAGGCTGGTGACGGGAGTCTTCCGTTCCTGGGCTTTTGGGAGGACCAAATTGGGGACAAAGCCCTGTTCCAGTGGTTGTCAGGCTGTGTAGGTGGGTGGTCCCTAGAGATGATTCCCAATTCCAAGAGAAGGTCTTCACCATCGTGGTAATTAGAGAAGGAATAATTCTTGCCCTTGTAGGTAAAGGACAGTCTGAAGGGGAAAGACCACCTGTATTTGATTTGGCAGTTCAGTAGTTGTTGGAGTGGCTATAGGGTGCAGAGTTTTTGCACCATGGAGGGGGCAAGGTTCGTGAATAACTGAATCGGGGCTCCAAGTAGATTCAGATCTTGTTTGTATCTGGCGGCCGCCATTAGTTTTTTTTATTTTATAATGGTGTGGTTTCACTAATATGTCTCGCCGAAGCCCGTCAGACCTCGGCTCTGTCAAGGCTCTGTGGATTCGGTCGTCCTCTAATTGATGTGGTTGTATATCTGGTATTAGTTCCTTCATGAGGATGTTCATGGCTCTTCCAGGTCCGTGTGGGTTTCTAGGAGTCCCCGCATGCGTATGTTGTAACGGCGGGACCTATTCTCTTCCTCCTCTCTTCTCTCTTCTCTCTTCTCTCTTCTCTCTTCTCTCTTCTTTTTTTTTTTTTTTTTTTTTTTTTTTTTTGCGTAGGCCTCCTCCAGCTGCCCCTGAAGTTCCATTGTCATCCTGGTACTTTGGTTGATTCTATGCACTGTTTTATTTACATTCATTTCAATAGTGTCCAGTCTGAGTCCAAAGCTCTGTATATCTTGTTTAATGTCATTTGTGATGATGGAGCATGCTTTGGATAGTTCCTGCTGCAACATAGTGGAGAATCTTGCAAACAGTATTGCATCTCCTGCATAAGGGGCCTGTGAAAGTGCAGGATCTGCTGGGGCTGGGCTGGATTGGCTAAAAATGGACTCTGCCAGATCTGCCATGTTCCTGTCCATGGAGGAGCCCGGTGATTCTGCCCGGTCTAGGTGTCTCGGGGGTGCTCTGGTGGACAGACAGGGAGGGAGATTCTGCTCCCTGCACCTCCTCATCTGGGTCCCCGGAAGATTGGGAGGAGAAAGGGTCTCTTGGTGCTGCTATAGGAGAGGAATTGGAATGCTGTGGGGATTCAGGCTGCTCATGGCCCCGGCTGCCTTGTGTGTCCTGCTTACCCAGCGCCATCTTGGGAGAGGGGGGTCTGTGCAGTGGGAAGCTGCCTCAGCTGGTTTTTCTTTATAGCCTGTTTATATATCCTCACCTTCCCCACGGATTCCTGTTCGGCTGGGGCTCGGTTTCGGATGGTTCCAGAGCTTCCTGCGCTATTTTTAGCTGTATTGAAGCCGGCAGTGTGCGGAGCTCGGCTACTGCATCACCGCCCCTGTCGCCGTGCGCATGCGCACTATACTTAATCTTAATGGTCCTCACCCATCCTTTTTACATAAAATAGCATCTAGTTTTCATAGGAACCAAAGATGTTTCCCTAACTTCGTTTTTTCCAGAACTCCGTTCTGCAGAAGGATTATTCCACTCTCTGGATGTAGTGAGAGCGGTTAAAGTCTATCTGAAAGCAACTGCTCAGATACGGAAGACTGATACTGTGCTGCCAGTAGGGCCCAGGAAAGGGCAGGCAGCATGAATCCACTATTAGATTTAGAATATATATATATACATATACACAGTGGGGATGGAAAGTATTCAGACCCCCTTAAATTTTTTACTCTTTGTTATATTGCAGCCATTTGCTAAAATCATTTAAGTTCATTTTTTTTTTTCCTAATTAATGGACACACAGCACCCCATATTGACAGAAAAACGCAGAATTGTTGACATTTTTGCAGATTTATTACAAAAGAAAAACTGAAATATCACATGGTCCTAAGTATTCAGACCCTTTGCTCAGTATTTAGTAGAAGCACCCTTTTGATCTAATACAGCCATGAGTCTTTTTGGGAAAGATGCAACAAGTTCTCACACCTGGATTTGGGGATCCTCTGCCATTCCTCCTTGCAGATCCTCTTTAGTTCTGTCAGGTTGGATGGTAAACGTTGGTGGACAGCCATTTTTAGGTCTCTCCAGAGATGCTCAATAGGGTTTAAGTCAGGGCTCTGGCTGGGCCATTTAAGAACAGTCATGGAGTTATGAAGCCACTCCTTGGTTACTTTAGCTGTGTGCTTAGGGTCATTGTCTTGTTGGAAGGTAAACCTTCGGCCCAGTCTGAGGTCCTGAGCACTCTGGAGAAGGTTTTCGTCCAGGATATCCCTGTACTTGGCCGCATTCATCTTTCCCTCGATTGCAATCAGTCGTCCAGTCCCTGCAGCTGAAAAACACCCCCACAGCATGATGCTGCCACCACCATGCTTCACTGTTGGGACTGTATTGGACAGGTGATGAGCAGTGCCTGGTTTTCTCCACACATACCGCTTAGAATTAAGGCCAAAAAGTTCTCTCTTGGTCTCATCAGACCAAAGAATCTTATTTCTCACCATCTTGGAGTCCTTCAGGTGTTCTTTAGCAAACTCCATGCGGGCTTTCATGTGTCTTGCACTGGTGGAGGGCTGCAGTGATGGTTGACTTTCTTCAACTTTCTCCCATCTCCCGACTGCATCTCTGGAGCTCAGCCACAGTGATCTTTGGGGTCTTCTTTACCTCTCTCACCAAGGCTCTTCTCCCACGATAGCTCAGTTTGGCCGGACGGCCAGCTCTAGGAAGGGTTCTGGTCGTCCCAAACACTTCCATTTAGGGATTATGGAGGTCATTGTGCTCTTAGGAACCTTAAGTGCAGCAGAATTTTTTTTGCAACCTTGGCCAGATCTGTGCCTTGCCACAATTCTGTCTCTGAGCTCTTCAGGCTGTTCCTTTGACCTCATGATTCTCGTTTGCTCTGACATGCACTGTGAGCTGTAAGGTCATATGTAGACAGGTGTGTGGCTTTCCTAATAAAGTCAAATCAGTATAATCAAACACAGCTGGACTCAACTGAAGGTGTAGAACCATCTCAAGGATGATCAGAAGAAATGGACAGCACCTGAGTTAAATATGAGTGTCACAGCAAAGGGTCTGAATACTTAGGACCATGTGATATTTCAGTTTTTCTTTTGTAATAAATCTGCAAAAATGTCAACAATTCTGTGTTTTTCTGTCAATATGGAGTGCTGTGTGTACATTGAGGAAAAATAACTTAAATGATTTTAGCAAATGGCTGCAATATAAAAGAGTGAAAAATTTAAGGGGGACTTTTATAACGGCTTACCTGTAAAATCCTTTTCTTGGAGTACATCACGGGACACAGAGGTCCCTCCCCTCTTTTGGGATATATGTATATTGCTTTTCTACAAAAACTGAGGTGCTCCCAGTATGGGAGGGGTTATATAGGGAGTGAACTTCCTGTCTTGGGTGTGCCAGTATCCATCACCTGAAGGTGGCCTATAACCCACATAGTAATTACTAAGGTGCTCTGTGTCCTGTGATATACTCCAAAAAAGGATTTCACAGGTAAGCTGTTATAAAAATCCTATTTTTTATGACATGTTTGCATTCTTTCGAGTCCTGATAAGAATTAGTCTGCCTATGTTATGCTCCTTGTTACCATAAACATACAATTATAATATTAATGTGATACCTACATAATCATGTGTATAAAAAAACCCTTCAATTTTAATAATAAAGCAGAACAGTTATTTGGAAAGATGCGGAGTGTATCTTTTTGTGTCTGTTCCCTGCTGCAGTAGTTATTTTGGAACCACTAATCAATATGAGAATAGGAGTTGCCGATCTATAAAATGTCCAGTCACCAGGTTGGACCATTCGAGTACTCCCCATTTATCACTGACCTCGCCCTTGTAGCAAGTTTTCAATCCAGGTACTCATCCTTTGGTCCATGCCGACAGACCTTGGCTTGTACAGTAAACGTTTGTGGGGAACTGTATCAAAAGCCTTTGCAAAATCTAGATTCACTACGTCTACGGGCCTTCATCTAGATTGCAGCTCACCTCCTCATAGAAGGTAATAGATTTGTTTGGCAAGAACGATTTTTCATGAATCCATGCTGATTACTGCTAATGATACCGTTTTCATTACTAAAATCTTGTATATGGTCCCAGTGACTTTTATTTGTTAATTTTTTCAAGTCTGTTTCTAATTTTATCCTCAGTTTACCATAAGGATGCTTCCTGTGATGTGTCATGAGGATAAACATTGCAGTTTTGGTTACTGAAGCCCCCCCCCCCCTTTTCCCTTGAAGACTGAGGAGAATACATTCATAACCTTTTGCCATCTCACCATCCTTTGTAACCAGAATTTCTTCAATTTTCTTTATGGGGCCAATATGATTTGTCCCTTTTTACTATTCATGTACTTAAAGCATTTCTTGGATATTATTTATTACTTCCCTTTTTTTTTTCTCCTCAGCTATGTGCCTTTCCTGTTCTATCTTAGCCACCCTTATTACAACCTTACATTTTCCTATTGTATTCTTTGTACAGTTGGTAAGCTGATGACCCCTCATCCTTGTGTTTGTTTTTTTTTTTTTTTTTTTTTTTATTTATTTTTTTTTATATGAATTTTTACATTGGTGTAAAACCCCTTGGGATGCACTGGATAATACCCTTATTTAATATGTTCCTAAAGCACACCCATTTTTTTTTTTCCTCCGTGTATTATTCCTAGGATTTTATCCCATTTAGTATCTTCTAGCAAGGAGCGTAGTTTCTGGAAGTTGGTTTCTAGTACTGCATTCTCATATTTGATCCTTTTTTTTATTTGATTTATTCAGACTGTGTTTTAATAGGTCTATTGACCTACGTATTTCACTGAGATTTTCAATGTTTATGCCAAATCCTGACCATGCTTTGTCTTCATGTTTCTGTTCAACTGTGAATTGCAACACGGAAAAAGGAGTTATAAATGGCTCTCTGTGCTGTAACACAAGTGGCCCCCAGAGTGTTTTATGCAATTTTTGATGTAACTCCTATACACACGGCTTAGGTGTTATGTACCAAAATGATGCGGTAATGTGTACCCCACGCTTTTATCTTTATATTGTACTATGTACCTACATAATATCTTTTTGACAAAATTAAAATTAAATTTTAAAAGGCACAAGAGCATAATTTGTATTAAAAATCCCACTGTTGAGGGGGAAACAATGCTTTTTCTATATTGATAACAAACTTGTAAATGTGACCGTGTTGCCTTCTTAAGCACCTCACATCCGCGCTATGGCCGAATGACGGCCACAACGCAGATCTGAATTCCTGGGAGGCTGTCATATGACGGCCTCCCCTGTGCACACTCCCTGCGCGCGGCCAGCAAGGCGCGCGCGCGCTGAGCGCGCTGTGATCACCGAGTCACTGAGACTCGGGTGATCACTGATCTAAGTAAGGGGCCGGTCCCGGCCCCTTACCATGTGATCAGCTGTCAGCCAATGACAGCTGATCACATGATGTAAACAAAAGATCGGTAATCGTTTTTTTTTTCTACTCACGCTGACAGCATGAGTAGAAAAAAAAAAACGATCACCGGCTCAGATGTCAGGGACATCGGTCCCGAAGTGGAAGAGGCACATCTGCCTTATCAGTGCCACCTAATAGTGCCCACAAGTGCTAAGTGTTGTGGCCCAGCCTGGCATTCACTTCCCAGTCACTCCAAGACAATGAACCGTCTATGTGCTTGTTTTTGTTTCTTTTTAGTGAGGAAATTTAACTTGGATGGGGTAGTGAAATATGGGATGCCCAGTAAAGTTTCAACTTGATTTAGGGCAAACTATGTACACTCCCTGTACATATCACTACTTCAGTCTCCTCCAGCACTTTCCTTTTTTGCAGACTAATACTCCTCCTTCCGCACATCTCTTGACTCCCAGGAACGACTAGCACATGTTAGGCCTGACACTGGCTCAGCCAGGCCTCAGCAGTTGCCCTTTGCAGGTAGGGATCGTGGGCCCCTATCGTGTAGCAGAAAAGAAAGTCTTTAGTGCTAGCTGTCCTGCAGATGGACTTCTGGTCCCAGTCAGGCCCTGCCAGCCCTCATGCATGCCACTCACCTTTTTAAGGAGGCCTGCTAATACAGGTTGGGGATTGGTCAGGGCTCCTTAGAACACCCCAGGCAGCTCCACCTATCCGCCCCTCCTCTCCTAGAAGGAAGAGGGAGGTGACAGTAAAATGATGCTGCCTGTGAGTCACCAGCTGCTACTCTGAGCCACTCCCAGGCCACACAAACCAAAACAAACAGGTTTGGCTGCTAGCTAGGACTGCCTAAATTTACCTATCCTACAAAAATCCTACTTTTTTTTTTTGTGTGCTCTTGAGGGTGCTACAAAGTTTTACAAGTGAGCTACTTCCATACACCAAGGAACTTTTGTATTATTGCATTTTTATTGGAACCAGCATTAAGTTTCAGCAGTTTGAGCTATAGTAACTCTTCTATTGGATGGGACACGCCTTAGTTCCCCAAGCCCATCTATTTGCTTTCCTTTTTTGGTACATCCCCGAACCACTGCAGACTGGGAACAAGCCACGACAGCTGCAGTTTGGAAGTTGCTCTGACCCACTTCTATAGTGTGTATATATATATATATATATTTTTTTTTTCTTCTTCCTCTGAACACACAAACTTCAGGGACATTAATGAAGCCCCTGTAAAAGACTTTATGCACCCATCATGCCACCTATTTCTCACTCTTGTGCTCTCCCAGTGGAGCTATGGCTTTCAGCATATCCTTCACAGCTGAAACTTCCACGTCTCTTGCTGCCTACTACTGTCATGTGCCTTGGTCCTGCCTGCCAGCCCTAGAGCTAAAATGTAGTGGACCAGGCATCCCAACATACCCATTCCTTGCTCTTTGACCCTTTAGTTTCATGCCCTCCAGCAAAATCTTCACATCTGACACTTCAAGTGTGTTAGATGCCTAATACCCTGCCAAATGCTGTGGTTGAACTAGGTTTAAAAGGTTTTTTTTTTTTTCATTTTAACCACTGTCAGCTGAAATGGAACACTGCTTCTTTCCAAGGTCTGTATGGGAAAACTCCAGTTGAGGCTGCACAGATAGACATGGTAAATGATGGAGTGGAGGAGTTCAGGTTGAAGTATATCCGTTTCATCTATGAAAAATATGTAAGTATGACTTGGCAGTACAGGTTTTCAACACTAAATCTTCACTCTTAATTGTTGTATTTGGAATAAAAATATATTTTAAATTTCTTATCTTACCCCTTTCAGGAAAATGGAAGGGAAGATTACATAAAGGCTCTTTGCAATGAACTTGGTCATTTTGAGCGCATACTTTCTAAAAATGAAGGAAAAGGCTTTCTTGTGGGAGATCAGGTGAGAATCTGTGAAAAGAAATTATCAGGAATTTCACTAGGCCTTTTTCTTTCTCGAACATCACAGGACACAGAGCCACAGTAATTACTGATGGGTTATATAGGGTATCACTGGTGATTGGACACTGGCACACCCAATCAGAAAGTTCAACCCCCTATATAATCCCTCCCCTTGCAGGGATACCTCAGTTTTTAAGCCAGTGTCTTAGGTGATGGACGTGTAAAGATGTCCTGTGCTGAGCTCCAAAGGGAATATCCTGATATCCTATACTGGGGCAAGCCAGGCGAACCAGATCCATCTTAAAGTGTCCTTTCTAGGCAGAATTGGATGGTACCCGGGCCTTGTGTCCGAAGAAACAAGGTTTTACCTGTAACGCTTCTCTTTTTAGAGAGCTGGACCCCGCATATTAGAAAATGGTTTTCTAGCCTAATTTCTAGCCGGGTGCTTTACAGGCCCAGAACTGCAGGATCCCCCTATTCATAGGGGGCCCCAGTTTCTGACGTTTTTTTCAAACGGAGCCCACCGTGAGAGGTGAAGAGAAGAACCCTGCGGCTGGATAAGGTAAGAGGAGATTCCACAGAATTTTCTAATTCTAGTAGGTTTTCTACTTTACCCACTTCAATGCCAGGCACTTAGACACCTTCCCGCCCAGGCCAATTTTCAGCTTTCAGCGCTGTCGCAATTTGAATGACAATTGCGCGGTCATGTTACACTGTACCCAAACAATTTTTTTATCATTTTGTTCCCACAAATAGAGCTTTCTTTTGGTGGTGGTATTTGATCACCTCTGCGTTTATTTTTTGCGCAACAAATAAAGACCGAAAATTTTGAAAAAAAACCAAGTTTTTCTTTGTTTCTGTTAAAACTTTTTGTAAATAAGTACGTTTTCTTCTTCAATGACGGGCACTGATATGGCTGCACTGACGGGCACTGATACGGCGGCACTGATAGGTGGCACTGATGGGCACTGATAGGTGGCACTGGTATGCGGCACTGATGGGCACTCATAGGTGGCATTTGGCACTCGTAGGTGGCATTGATGGTTACTTATGGGTGGCACTGATAGTTGGCACGCATGGGCACTGATAGGTGGGCACCGATGGACACTGATGGGTGGCACTGATGACACTGGTTGTTTGCAGTGATGCCCCTAAGGGTGGCATTGCTGGGCATCACTGCAACAGAATGGTGCCAATCAGTGCTCATTTGTGGGCACTGATTGGCACAGATTGGGCACATGTGGATGGCCATGGGGTACATACCTGGCCATTCACATGTTGCCCCTTCCCTGGTGGTCCTAGTGGTGATCCCTGGTGGTCCAGTGTGGTGATCTGCGGGGGGGCTGCACTGACCCCCCCCCTGCCAGGAGAGCCGCCGATCGGCTCTCCTCGCGTCTTTCAGACGCGAGTGAAGAAGAGCCGATCAACGGCTCTTCCTATTGACCGCGTGATCAGCCGTGATTGGACAGGCTGATCACGTGGTAAAGAGCCTCCGCCGGAGGCTCTTTACCAAGATCGGTGTAGCGGTGTGTCAGACTGACACACCGATCCACCGATCGCCGCGATGCGCGCCCCCACGGGCGCGTGGCGGCATGTTATCCTGCTGGACGTCATATGACGTCCAGTCAGGATAACTGAACCACTTCCCGGACGTCAATCTGCTGTAGGGCGGGCGGGAAGTGGTTAAGGTAAATGCATGCTATGCCTATTGTGACCACCGGGGGCTGCCAAGAGCACACACCTTCACATGCTGATGTCTGTCTCAAGTGTTCATGCTTTACAGCGTCTCCGGCTCAAGGTAGGATGGATGGGGGGATTTCTCATGATTGAATGTTCCCCCCAGGCTAGGGGGAGGCCACAGGGGTCTAAATGGCGGTTATACCGCTCGGGCACCGCTGCCATTGCCGTTTTCAGGCAGGCCCTTCACTACCGGCCTCTCTCCCTCCCCCAGCCTTCCTCCATGTTATTTTCGGAGTGTCGGCCAGCGCGGAAAGCGCTCGTTTTTTTCAAAATTCGAGGGGGGGTGGGTGGGACGTCAGCACAGGTGCTTAGACTCCCACTCAGGCCAGCTGCAGGCTATTAAGGCACTCTGTATAGGTGCACACAGCCTTTGGAGGGACACAGAGCTGACGGTCGCATGTAAGGTGGGACACAGGCATTTTCCTAGGCTGCATTTACTAAGGTAACACCAGACTGAGCATTGGGTAGCAGGGCTTTTAGCCAGACTATATTGCTCAGCAGGCAGTGTTCATTTTGGATACCTCACACCTTGTTGCTTTGCACTATGGGTAGAAGAGGTTTAAACACCCCAAGAACCAGAGACACTAGGGGATCTCCTTCAGGTTCTGAGAGCCCCCTGTCTGCAGCATCCTCCCCCCTGAGGGGCCAGGGACGGCTAGCCAGGGAGAGCCATCGGGGTCAGGGGCTATACCTGCTTCTGGCACTTCAGCCCCTGTATATATTACACAAGAGGTTTTTTCCTCAACCATTAATGGTTTAGAGGAAAGATTATTGGCCGTGATTACAGCTTCACTCAGTGGAAGAAAACGCACTAGGCCTTCCTCTGTTCTCCAAGACCCTCAGGAAGAGGAGCTCAGGGATAAGGGAGATGAATCTCTTTCAGAGGATCAGGATGGGACAGATGATTCCTCTTCAGAGGAATCAGGTGGAGAGGGACCCTCTGCGACTTCCCAAGAGGAGAAAGTCTTAGTGTAGATCCTTACTGGATTAGTCCGCTCCACATTTAAGTTGCCCGTACCTGAATCAGTTAAAGAATCCTCTTCTGCTTTGGGGTCACTGAAACCTTCTCAAGCAGCACAGGATTTTCCTGTTCATAATTTACTTGAAAAGCTCATTTATTCTGAGTGGGATCACCCAGACAAACGTTTTTTTTCAGCCGAGAAAGTTTTCAACACTATCCGATGGAAGAAAAGTTTATTAAAATGTGGGGAATACCGGCCATTGATGCCGCCATTTCCTCCGTAAATAATAGTCTGACTTGTCCGGTAGACAATGCTCGGATGCTCAGGGATCCTGTAGATAAAAAGATGGAATCCCTATTGAAGGATGTTTTCTCCTTAGTAGGTTCAGTGGCTCAACCTGCAGTTGCAGCGATTGGAATCAATACTTAAGAGACCATGTTAAGCAGGTCATCAAAGTATTACCTGAACAGCAGGCCCAGGGGTTTGCTAACCTTCCTGCGGCCTTATGTTACGTTGTTGACGCCATCAGAGATTCTATCATGCAAACCTCTCGTCTTTCTCTGGGGTTGGTGCACATACGTAGAATCCTATCTTTGAAAAATTGGTCAGCCGAAGCACCATGTAAGAAGCTCCTGGCGGGGTTTCCATTTCGTGGTGAAAGGTTGTTTTTGGAGAGGACCTGGATAACTATATCAAGAGAATCTCTTGTGGGAAAAGCACTCTCTTACCTGTTAAGAAGAAGAGTAAGGGTCCCTCTTTCAAACAGACTCTTTCCCCAGCGCTGGGGGCTTCAGCCTCCAGGCAGTCTGGACGGCCTCCTCCATCTGGGTCCAGAGACAAGAGTCAACCCCAGGGACAGAAGAAGTCCTGGGGGAAGAAGCCTGCTAGGCAAAACACTAAGACCTCTGCATGAGGGAGCGCCCCCGCTCACTCGAGTGGGGGGAAGACTGCGACAGTTCTCAGGGCTCAGGCAGGAGGATTTCCAGGACAGATGGGTAATCTCCACGGTAACCTTGGGGTACAAGCTGGAGTTTCAGGAGTTCCCTTCTCCCCGTTTCCTCAGGTCAAGTGTCCCCAAAGATCCAGAGAAGAAGCAGTCGCTCCTTCTAGCGTTAGAGCGACTTTTGTCGCAGGAGGTCATTGTGGTAGTTCCCGCAAAGGATCAAGGATTGGGCTTCTATTCCAACCTTTTTACGGTCCAAAAACCAAATGGGGTTGTCAGGCCCATTCTGGATTTAAAGGATCTGAACCGATTCCTAAGGATTCAATCCTTCCGCATGGAATCAATTCGGACAGTAGTCTCCACCCTGCAGGGAGGAGAATTTCTGGCATCAATAGACATCAGAGATGCATATCTACATGTGCCCATTTTTCCTGCTCATCAGAAGTTTCTGTGCTTTGAGATAGGAGGGCGCCATTTCCAGTTTGTGGCTCTGCCTTTTGGGATAGCCACTGCACCTCGAGTGTTCACAAAGGTCTTGGCTCCTCCTCTGGCCAGATTAAGGGCTCAGGGTATAGCAGTCACAGCATACCTAGACGACCTGCTCCTGATAGACCGGTCGGTAGCCTCCTTGAACGGAAATTTGAGGACCACATATGGGTATCTGGAACACCTGGGATGGATCCTCAACCAAGAGAAATCTTTCCTAAAACCAGTAAGACTGGAGTATTTAGGTCTGATCATAGATACAAGCCAGGAGAAAATATTTCTACCTCAGGCAAAGATCACTGCTTTAAGAGAGCTGATTCTGTCAGTCAGGACCAAGAAGGGTCCTTCTGTCCGTCTTTGTATGAGACTACTAGGGAAGATGGTGTCTTCATTCAAAGCAGTTCCCTATGCTCAGTTTCATTCAAGAATGCTGCAACACAGTATTCTGTCGGCCTGGAACAAGAAGGTTCAGGCATTAGATTTTCCGATGCACCTGACGCATGCGTTGTGTCAGAGACTCAATTGGTGGCTCATACCCGAAAACCTACAGAAGGGGAAATCCTTTCTACCGGTCACCTGGACGGTGGTAACAACAGATGCCAGTCTGTCAGGTTGGGGAGCAGTTCTGGAACAGTCTGCGATCCAGGGGCTATGGTCCAAGACCGAGAGGACCTTACCCATCAACATTCTGGAGATCCGGGCGGTATACCTAGCCCTAAAAGCCTGGAATATCAGGCTTCAGGGTTGCCCGGTCAGGATCCAGTCCGACAATGCCACAGCAGTGGCTTATGTCAATCATCAGGGAGGCACCCGGAGCCGAGCTGCTCAAAAGGAGGTCAACCAGATCTTAGTCTGGGCAGAGATGCATGTGCCATGCATATCGGCAGTTTTCATTCCAGGGATAGAGAACTGGCAGGCGGACTATCTAAGTCGCCAGCAGCTACTCCCAGGGGAATGGTCTCTACAATCCGACGTCTTTTGGAATATATGCCAAAGATGGGGGGTCCCAGATGTAGATCTCTTTGCATCCCGATTCAACAAAAAGATAGACAGATTTGTGGCAAGGACGAGGGATCCTCTTGCATGCGGGACAGATGCGTTGGTGATTCCGTGGCATCGGTTCTCACTGATTTATGCATTCCCGCCTATTCTGCTACTGCCACGACTCCTTCGCAGGATCAGGCAGGAAAAGAAGTCGGTACTTCTGGTGGCCCCCGCTTGGCCCAGAAGGACTTGGTATGCAGAAATGGTAAGGATGACGGTGGGTTGGTTCCCTGTGGACCCTACCGGTACGCCCAGACCTGTTATCTCAAGGTCCAGTGTTCCATCCTGCCCTACAAATGCTAAATTTGGCGGTTTGGCTATTGAGATCCACGTTCTTGATCAATGCAAGGAAGCCAGCTTCCAGAATGATTTATCATAGAGTCTGGAAGGCTTATGTTTCCTGGTGTGAATCCAGGGGTTGGCATCCCAGAAAATATGTCATAGGTAGAATTCTTGATTTTCTACAATTAGGATTAGAGATGAAGCTGGCCTTGAGTACCATCAAGGGCCAGGTCTCTGCTTTATCAGTATTTCAGCGGCCACTTGCTTCGCATTCTTTGGTCCGAAACTTTATGCAGCGGGTGATGCGTCTTAATCCTCCGGTTAAAGCGCCCCTAAACCCCTGGGACTTGAACTTGGTCCTGGCTGTGTTACAGAAACAGCCTTTTGAACCAATAAGTCAGGTTCCTTTGGTCTTGTTGACAAGAAAGTTTAATTTTTCTGGTGGCCATCTCTTCTGCTAGAGTTTCAGAACTAGCAGCCCTTTCCTGTAAGGAGCCTTATTTAATTATACACAAGGATAGAGTGGTACTGCGCCCTCATCCTAGTTTTTTACCGAAGGTGGTTTCTGATTTTCATTTAAACCAAGACATTGTTCTGCCTTCCTTTTTTCCAGATCCCTGTTCTCCGGAAGAGAGATCTCTACATTCATTGGATGTAGTAAGAGCAGTCAAGGCCTATCTTGGGGCAACTGCTCAGATTCGCAGAACGGATGTTTTGTTTGTGCTGCCAGAGGGTCCCAATAGAGGACAGGCAGCGTCAAAAGCTACCATTTCTAAATGGATTTGACAGTTAATTATCCAGGCTTACGGTTTGAAACAGAAGATTCCTCCGTTTCAGATCAGGGCACATTCCACAAGGGCTATTGGTGCTTCTTGGGCGGTGCATCACTGGGCCTCTATGGCTCAGATCTGCAAGGCCGCAACCTGGTTGTCAGTCCATACATTCACCAGATTCTATCAGGTGGATGTGAGAAGGCATGAGGATATTGCCTTTGGGTGTAGTGTGCTGCAGGCAGCGGTACAGGGTCCTCAGGTCTGATTGCACCCTACTTGGTCGTGGTTCCCCCCCCCTCAGGTAGCATTGCTCTGGGACATCCCATCAGTAATTACTGTGGCTCTGTGTCCCGTGATGTCTAGAAATCTCAAGAGAATTATTTATTTATTTTTTTGTTTGTTTTTGTGCCTTTCCTTCTCTTCAGCTCCACTCTTTGGTCTAAGAACCACATTGGTTACCCCTGTCTCTTCACAACAGCATTGCCCTTTTCCTGGTCATGGAGCTGCACGGTCACCTGCCTCACTTTCACTGCTTTGTCTCCGGATCCACAACAATTGTTCCCTTAACCACTTAAAGACCAGCCTCGTTTTGGCTTTTAGGTGTTTACAAGTTTAAAACAGGTTTTTTTGCTAGAAAATTACTTAGAACCCCCAAACATTATATATTGTTTTTTTTCTAACATCCTAGAGAATACAATAGCGGTCATTGCAATACTTTTTTTTGCACCATATTTGCGCAGCGGTCTTCTAAGCGCACTTTTTTTGGAAAAAATTCACTTTTTTGAAAAAAAAAATAAGACAACAGTAAAGTTAGCCCAATTTTTTTTTATATTGTGAAATATAATGTTACGCCAAGTAAATTGATACCCAACATGTCACGCTTCAAAATTGCACCCGCTCGTGGAATAGCGTCAAACTTTTACCCTTAAAAATCTCCATAGGCGACGTTTAAAAAATTCTACAGATTGCATGTTTTACGTTACAGAGGAGGTCTAGGGCTAGAATTATTGCTCTCACTCTACCGGTCGCGGCGATACCTCACATGTGTGGTTTGACCACCGTTTTCATATGCGGGCGCTACTCACGTATGCGTTCGATTCTGCGTGCGAGCTCGTCGGGACAGGGCGCTTTAAAAAAAATTTTTTTTTTTTTTATTATTTATTTTATTTATTTTTTCACTGTTTTTAAAAAAAAAAAAAAATTTGGATCACTTTTATTCCTATTACAAGGAATGTAAACATCCCTTGTAATAGAAAAAAGCATGACAGGTCCTCTTAAATATGAGATCTGGGGTCAAAAAGTCCTCAGATCTCATATTTAGACTAAAATGCAAAAAAAAAAAAAAAAAAAAAAGTCGTTTAAAAAAAATGACACTAAAAAAATTTGTGCCTTTTAAGAGAGTGGGCGGAGCCGTCGAATGACGTCGCTCCGGCCGTCACATGGTATGGAGACGGGTGGGGGCCATCTTGGCCTCACTTGTCTCCATACCTCAGCAGGGAAAGGACCCGATCGCCTCCGCCGTTACCGACGGCTCCGGTAAGCGGCGGAAGGCGCGGGAGAGCGGCGGGAGGGGGGGGTGGCACCTCTCCCGCTGCCGATAACGGTGATCTCGCGGCGAACCCGCCACAGAGACCACCGTTATCGTGTACAGAATCGCTCACTGTAAAGATGGATATCTCGGTTGTGGCAGCAGCTGCTGCCGTTACCGAGATATCCATCTTCAAAAAAATGACGTATATATACAGTGAGCGGGGCTTAAGTGGATAATTTCAATGCTATTTTCTTTGCTCTGATGCTCCCTGTGTGTGTGTGTGTGTGTGTGTGTTTGTTTTTTTTTTTTTGGTTTTTTTTTGTTACTATATCACACTTTCCAATATTGACACCTTCATGAACTTTTAGCCATAATCTAAATAGACTTTTTTTTTTTTTTTTTTCCCTATTTTTATTTTTTGTCTAGATTTCCTTTGCAGATTATAACCTTGTGGACCTGCTCAGGAATCACCAGGTGTTGGCTCCAGACTGCCTTTCAGGGTCCCCTCTCCTATCTGCCTATGTCGCCTGCATCTGTAGCCATCCTAAGCTTGAAGCCTTCCTTTCCAGTGATGCCCACAAGAACAGACTAATCAATGGCAATGGCAAGCAGTAAAATATGTCCTTTTTGATATCAGGGCTGTGTCTACAACAATAAGCAAAGAACAAAACAAAGCAATATTTTGACTCCTGATGTTTAGGCATCTGATGCTCCTTATTAAAAAAATTTTAAAAAAATACGCAATAAAGCTTGTCCAAAAAAATTATTTATATATATTTTTTTTTTTGTGTAAAATTGGTTAGCGATCTTTATTTTTACAAAAAAGTCTGGTTGAAGATCCTCCTTTGCAGCATTGGGGTCAACTAATTTCCACAAAGTGTAAATACTGTCTCCTTGGCTGACTTTGGTTGTGTTTTTTAGTGTGCTTTTGGAGAATTGACTAAAGCTGACCATATATTGTACTAATTTCCTAAGGAGCCAGCTGAAATTTGCATAGAGGGTGGCCCTGTTAGCCAAAAGCAGTTGCATCCAATCATCTGCAGCCACTCTTAATTTATTCTAACAGCTGACTGGCTGACAAATACCCTATCTGCAGGCGGAGACTGATCCATCCATGGAAACTGTAGGGTAAGCTGTACCTGTTTATCTGCAGTCTTCTCTACATTTGTTCAGAGTAACAGGAACATGGCTGGAGCTCTTTCCCCTGTCACTATTTTTTTGTTTGTCAGGAAGCCTTGTCAGAAGTGACTTGTGCTGATAGCAGAGGAACAAAACAGCAGACAGAAATGACACTTGGTGTTCTGGATTGAGATAAGTACACACTATAGAGGGATATGTTTTGCTCATGTTTCATAGCTGAGGTTTACAACTACTTAAGCTTGCCTCTAGTCCTATATGCCATTATCTTGTCTACACTGATACAAATTTAAGCAGGGGTAAGAACTTCACAAAAGTATAAAGTAACTTTCCAAGAAGGCCTAGCTTAAAGTAGAAGGGTGGACAGCTATATGGCAGATGAGCTTTAAAAGAAGTATGGGTTTTCACCCTTTTTTTTTTTTTTCTCTTTTGTGAGCTGCTGATTTCTAAAAATCTTTCCAGCCCTCTCAGAAGTGCCCCCATTCTGTTAAAATCAAGCTAAATACCTGTGGGAGGGTCTACAGACTTTCATACAGGGTCATACTGACAATGGTCTGGCTCTGGAGTCTAGATCCACCCACTTTCCTGTCATCTTGCTTTATGTCGGCTCTCTGCTCGCTCCCTAGCTGTAGCCTGTTCCGATGTTCACAAGAATGAGCAGAGATAACAGCACTTCAGTGACTAAGGTAGGAGAAGTCACTGATAGTGCTGTGTATGTAAATTTCCTCTACATATTTCTATCTACCAGAGTGAAAACAATATATTTGTAAAGCAGAATACACATATGGATGTGGAAATAGGGGTATGGCTCGGAAATCCTCAACAGATACGGCACCTAATCCCAATTGGTGAAAAATGGTAGATAGAGGTAGGAAGGGATTATAGCAGTGACAATAGATGAAGCTAAGCAATGAGTACTAAAAATGACAATTTACTTTATTTACATATATGGAAAAAAGACATATGCACATCGAGTATACATACATACAAAGATATAATTAATGCGGTACATATGATATAAAAAATAAGACAAGACAGGCCTTGGTGTTATAGGCCAGTGATACAGGTAATCAGTTCCTACGTGTTTTGCCAAGGCATTAGCTTCCTCGGGGAAATGATATAGGCCTGTGCCAAAATTAGAAGTTTGCATTTTTCGAAACCAAGAAAATGCTGATGACAAGCAACGTCTCACAGGTTAATATGACATAATGGGATGGATAGGTATAAATTTACATGACATTATAGAATAAAATGTGCAACATGGCATAAGCAGAGGGATCAAATCACATCAAACTGGGATAATTAGTTTACATATTAGATAAAAAAGGAATTTGTGGCAGGATCAGCTATCTTATCTTTTCATTCACAGACAATGTAATATAATAATCAAAACAGACAGTAATAGCACTTGTTCTAAGCAGAGGACATGCTGCCATGGAAACAGAGGCACGTGAACGTGCTCGTTCTAGATAGCAGCCTGGGTGTGCACCTCTTCACCAAACACACCCACATGTCCTCCAGAGGGAGGGAGTGGCTGGATTATGGAGCTGTGTCCACCCCCTGGAAACTTTTGAATTGAAAAATAACTGTTAGAGGCTCATTTTGGACAATTCAAAAGACTATTCTGCAAAAACTAAAGGGCTGAGGAAAGAAAGAAATACAATGCAGGTATGAGGGTAGCATGTACTACCTATTTTTGCACTCCCATACTTCTCCTTTTAATACTGAATTATCTAAAGTAATACACTTGTGAGCTAAAATATGAATGCAAGTTACTATGTGGAGAACCTCCGGGAGAATTAAAGTGAGGGGTGGGGCATAACATGTACCCACCCCCACCACATATTGGATCATGAGAGACCAATTAATTTTGTATAAAGTTTTTATTAAACAATTAATTAAAAAATATATAATACTTACCTGAGATTGGTGAGAAATGCTGACTGTTATTCAATAAACTGCCCTCAGGCACGAGCAAGTACCTATATAAGAAAAGATGTCATCTTACAGGCAGAAGGAAGAAGACACGGAAAAAAGCTTGTTCACGTCGCTGAAAATGGAGGACTTGATGCGCAAGATGATGGAGCGGGCCGCTGCCGAGGATGGAGACGAGTGGATGTGCCGCTGGCTGTCTTTGTCTCCCCCTGCTGAGGCTCAGGATTCTCAGATCTTCCCCTCATTTTGCTCGGGAATTGGTGTTATTGATTCCAGGGCCAGTTCATCATCTGCTGGTACTGGTGTGTACTCTTTGGATTTCCCACAGGATGTTCTGGGTCTAATAAACTGTGTGTTTCCTCCTCCTGTCCCGCCTTCAGCCAGCATCATGACGGTCCCGCCTCCTGCATCAGATCTCGGTCAGCCCTCCGCTTCCAGTGACGTTCGTGCTGACGCTTTTAGGAATTCTGAATGGCTGTCTAATGGATCACACAAGAGGCCTCGCAGGTTCGACTCCCCTGTGCGGCGAGTGCCTGAAAAGAGGTAAAGTGGTTAAGAAGAAGAATAATGTTTCTGGATTATCTATACCAAGTGACAGAATGGTTTCTAGTATTACTGATGTGAATGTTTCCACTGTTGTATATGACTATTCATCTGAAAATCGATTGGTCAATTTTAATGATTTTAATCGCTCTGAGGTTGCTATGTTTGCAGATGGCGATCACCGCTCAGTGGAAACGGATGAGATGGCCTGCTGACGCTAATAATGCATCCATCCCTGTTATGACTACCGAGGGTGAGTCCACAGACGTGATTTAAAGAATTATTTTTTTTTTTCTTCAATGTGTGATTTAATGTCTAAATTTTCCTCTAATTTCAAAAGTGTTGATTCATTGCCCCTGTTAGATCCAAGTATGACCCCAGTGTGGCTTGCTCTGCCTTCTAAGGGTACTCCTGTTTCTACTTCTATGGTGACCAATGCTGCAGAAGCTCCTTCTGTCAACAATTCTTTATTGAATGTTCCTGAAGCTTGCTTAAAAGAGGTGATTACGTGCGAATTGTCGCCTTTAGGTTTTCATTTGAACGGTAATAAAGCAAAAATATGGAGAGGCGATTTATATTGACCTTCTCTCTTTGATTGCTTTGTCAAAAGAAAATATAGACATGATAAGAAGGATGTAGAAGATTTTAGAGATGATAAATGCAGAATTGTACCACGGTCTTTTAACAACTGGTTACAAGCTTTCTGTGTTTTTGCTAGCGTTTTAGGGGAAAAGACACCTGATTTGTGCTGTGGTTTATTGCAGCATGTGGAAATAATTCTATAAGCCTACAATAATTTCCCTGGACTTTCATGGTTTGCTTATGACGAATCATTTTGTCAAAAATTATTGGTTCATAAGTCCATGAAATGGGGAGTTAAGGATGTAGGATTGTGGCTCAATCTTTTGTTGCCTCAAAAACAATTCATCAAACAAAATCCTGCTACTCCTACGGTTTATAGGAAAGGTATTTGTTTTCACTTTAATGATGGGCAGTGTAAATCGCCCAATTCTTGTACATGAATGCAAAAAGAAAAAGAAGATATCCCCCGTGGGGCTTTAAAGCAGCAAAAAATTATGAAAATAATAAGTTGTTACTTGAAAGGGTTTTTTTTTATTTAGTAGGACTTAACCGTAATGGTTAAAATAAGAGCTGTGCTACAGGAGATAACACAAATGAAGCTGGCACAAGTTTATACAATGATCAAGCGCTATAATAGGGTGATAAACCTGACGCGTTCCGACCCCGTTGGGTCATCTTCAGAGGATTGAGGCGCTGTGACAAAATTTACGTATTAGAGTTCATGAATGTGACCATAAAAATATAATATATATATGTTTAACAGTATAATTACCAATCACATTGTGTTTGAGCAGTTTCTACTGAGCTTAGAATTCTCCGACGTCTTCCCCACCGGGTCCCGACAGGGGTCCCTGGCCGTCCACCACGTCAGCAGGGGAAAAGAGGGGCTTACTCGTCCATGCGTGTCTTACAAGGAGTCACACCAAGTGGATATTTCCCAAAACTGGGGAGGAGTGTGGGGGCAAGCGAGCGACACCTGCAGCCAAAGCATCAAATAACAGACAACTGTACCATCAGTGCGTTCTGTTTAGCACGGATAGAGATGTGTATCATGTGTCACTTTTTGAAAAAAAGATAACTCTGTTTATAATTTAATATTTGTTTGATGTTGTCTGTACTTATTGGGGTCAGCGATGTATGAATATTCCCATAGTGGTGATGGTAACAAGGGGGGGGGGAGGGGTTAACAAGGGTAGATGGGACTGCATGTAGATATCAGTATGTCAGAGTATGTAATGTAATAAGTAAATAGTGGTATCTATGTGTTGGCCGTGAAATAAGTGACAAAGTAGGGTGAGAATGTAGGAATGTAAAGAAAAAAGCAAGTGTGGGGAGAACATGTGAGGAAAGAAGGGGACGGGCAGACTAGTAGGGAAAGGGAAAAAAACAAAAACAAAAAAAACAAAACAAAAACAAAACCAAAACCAAAAAAAAAAAACAGGGGAAAGAAAGAACGGGAAGGAGGGGGGGATGGTTAAGGGGGGAATGGGAAAAAAAGATTAGGGAGTGAAGGAAAAAAAGATTAAGAGGAAAAGATCCAGGGGAAAAAAAAAAAAGAGACAGATAGGTGAAGTGTGAGGATAGTGCAGGTAGGGTGATGCAAGTGAGTGAGAGGGAAGCATGGGGGTGGGGAAATGGGAAGGTGCAGTGCGAGGGGCCAAATAGAACAATCAAAAAGCAGTGAAAGCAAAAACATCAGCAAAAAACACAATCCAACCGTGTGTATGTGAGAGATAGGTGTGTGTGATGGTGTACTGAAAAATGCATAGGTGCTGGAAAAGGGGTGATGAGGTGTAAAGATGGGAAGAAAATGGGACAGAGGTGAGACAAAGAAACACACAAGGTGAAGTGCAATAAAGGTGAACGTGTAAGAAAAAGAAGATAAGCCCCACGGGGGATATCTTCTTT
The DNA here is from genome assembly GCA_037952835.1 of Lithobates septentrionalis. NCBI lineage: Eukaryota > Metazoa > Chordata > Amphibia > Anura > Ranidae > Lithobates > Lithobates septentrionalis. The sequence continues at coordinate 71,084 of JBBDGP010003209.1, read as the reverse complement.
TTCTTTTTGACATTAATCGGGGTGTGCAGCACTCTATATCTTCTCAGTATGTGTCTCTCCCCTTTTTCATAAACATGAATGCAATTTTTGTGCTGGTCCACACCCGGCGTCCAGATGTTTTAAACAATTGTCCACGAGTTCTACAAGTGCTTCAAAATAGCTTTTTCTCAAAAGCAGCCAGCGGTGATTCTTCAAAACATGTTGCCATGGCTCCTGCACTATTCAGATCATCCGAAGGCACTCCTTTTTGTAAAATGGTTTTGTGCTTCCGTCATTTCATGGTTCTGGTTGTACTGTTGGTGACCTTCCTTCTGTCTCTTTACATATGGCTGAGGTTTGAAAAAAAATTGAGAAAAGTTGCAGACGGTAGAGTTGCGGGTCCTTTTTCTGTTCCTCCTTTCTCTTTTTAGAATTTCCCCTTTAGGAATTTATTCTAAAGAAGGAACCACATACGTTTAGGTTGATACACCACCTATCTTGCCCGAAAGTTTTCCCGTTGAATGATAACATTGATCCCGACCTTTGTTCTGTTCAATATGCTTCCTTTTGATAATGTGTTGTTGAAGATTAGAAAGGTAGGGGGATCTGTTTTGCTTGTGAAAGCGGACATCAAATCCGCGTTTCGATTATTGCCTTTAATTCCGGATGAGTTTAATTCTTTAGGTTTTCATTTTCAAAATGAGTTTTAATTCGGTAGATGTCTTCCTGTGGGCGGCTCCCTTTAATGCCATTACTTTGAGCTTTTTTCTTCTTTTGTGGAATGGGTTGTTAGTCGTGCGAATTCTACTAGTTTACTTCATTATCTTTCGCGCAATATTAAGTGAAAAATAAAAAATAAAAATATTAAGAATATAGTGTATATAAATATATTGTGGAACACTGTAGTCTGTTAGGTGGTAGTGTTAAAATCTCTCTTATATACTATAATATATACCTAACAGACTACAGTGTTCCACAATATATTTATATACACTATATTCTTAATATTTTTATTTTTTATTTTTCACTTAATATTGCGCGAAATTTATTTTTTATTTCATTTTAGTCATTAAGTGTTTGGTGTGAACACCCTTATTTTGCGGCAATATTAGTATTTATTTTGCACAGCACTATTTATTTTTCATTTGATCACTTCACCATTTAATATCCACCAGCGCGAAGGACAATTTTATATTTTACTTCATTATCTTGATACTTTTTTGTTTATTGGTAAAGCTGACTCCACTGTTTCCAACGTCGTGTCTAGAATTTTTAGGGATACAAATTGAAACTAATTCCATGGCGTTCCGTTTGCCGCTGGATAAAATTGTGCGCATGCAAAAAATGTTGGGTTTCGTATTGGCAAAAGATAAGGTTAGATTGAAGATTCAGCAATCGTTATTGGAACTGCTGGCTTTTGCTTCTCGAGTGATGCCCATAGGTAGGATTTTTTTTCCAAGCGTCTTTATAGAGCTATATCAGGGTTGTCTTCTCCATCTCATTTTGTCAGGATTACAAAATACATCAGGGATGATTTAATTGTTTGGTTTAAATTTTAGTGCGATTTTAATGGTTGTTCCATTTGGCAGTCTCCATTTTGTTAAGCATCAGCGCTTGATTTGTATACTGACGCAGCTGGGTCATGCGGATATGGCACATTTTTGAAGGGCCATTGGTCAGCAGAAGTGTGGCCAGATAGGTGGAAAGTTGCAGGTTTGACTTCTAATATTGTTATTTTGGAAATCTTTCCTGTGTTGGTTGCTTTGGACCTTTTGGGGAGTCAATTTTTGTTAATAAGAGGATTTTACTTCACTCTGATAACAAAGGGGTGGTATTTGTTATTAACTGTTTGTCATCTAGATCTCTACCAGTTATTGCTATCTTACGGCACATTGTATTTAAATGTTTGTCTTTTAAATTTGTGGATTAAAGCACGTTATGTGCCTGGTATTGAGAATTTAATAGCTGATCCTTTGTCCCGTTTGCAGAATTCAGGAAGTTGGTGCCGGACACGGATCAGAACTGCACATCCTGTCCTCAACACATATGGGACCAAGTGTAAGTCCTCTACTTCAAGCGATTAGGAATTCTGTAGCTCCTACCACATGGGCATCCTATAAGGCAGCGTGGTCATTATGCTGTTCCTTTCTGATGTTATTGGTGTTACAACAAGCTTCCTTCTCGGAAGGCTTGATTTTGTCTTTCCTTCACTACCTTATGTCTTGTTCGTATTCGTACTCTTATATGGTAAAGATTTTAGCGGGTGTTTCTTTTTTCATGCGTATTTCTGGCATTGGGTCTTGTCTACAGTTCTTTGCTGTGAAAAGTGCCTTGAAAGGCCACCGCAAACAGATGAGTGACTGATTCCAGGTTACTTATTTCTGGGGAATTATTAGCATCTATTGGCGCCACTACTGGTGAGGTGTGTTTCTCGCCTTATGAAGCTTTGTTTCAATTGGCTTTCTACCTCTGTTTGTTTTTTTTGGTGTGTTTTTGAGTTGCTTCCACGTAAAATAGGGGGGGGGGGGGGCCTCTGGTATTTTGTTTGGTGATGTTCTGTTGAAATTGGATTCTGTATATATATTATGTAAGAGTAATTCCCTGTACACACGATAGGATTTTCCGATGGAAAATGTGTGATAGGACCTTGTTGTCGGAAATTCCGACCGTGTGTAGGCTCCATCACACATTTTCCATCGGAATTTCCGACACACAAAGTTTGAGAGCTTGCTATAAAATTTTCCGACAACAAAATCCGTTGTCGGAAATTCTGATCGTGTGTACACAAATCCGACGCACAAAGTGCCACGCATGCTCAGAATAAATTAAGAGACAAAAGCGATTGGCTACTGCCCCGTTTATAGTCCCGACGTACTCGTTTTACGTCGCCGCGTTCAGAACGATCAGATTTTCTGACAACTTTGTGTGACCGCGTGTATGCAAGACAAGTTTGAGCCAACATCCGTCGGAAAAAATCCATGGATTTTGTTGTCTGAATGTCTGATCAATGTCCAACCATTCGTACAGCGCATAAGACTGATCCGTTAGGTCGTGGTAAGTGGATCACTTTGCGGAGAAACTTAGGTTCTCGATTTTGTGTTTTTTCTCTTTTGCAACATTATTTGACTTTACGACCGTCTTTTTCGGATCACCTGGACATGGATGGATGGGAAACATGTAACAGTGTATCAGTTTTCGGCTGTTTTGAAGAAGTGCTTAATCCGATTGGCTATGCTGGGATTTAATGAAACTGTGATAAACATTGGTAAATGGAAGTCTAATTGTTTTAGATCATATGTGCGACCTAATCCTTTTAATTTCAGGTAACTTATGAAATGTATGGATTGTCACCCACTCGTTTATGTTTTGGGGCGAAGAAGCGCGCTGAACAGAGAATCTATGGTTCAAATCTTGGTTTGTTGACTGATATGTATGCAGTTCATTGGTTTGGGAGATGTGGTTTGCAATGGAAGGATTTACATGACTCTATCATATCTACATAGACAATGGCCTGTTCCGCAAATTGTCATTTTACATTTGTCTGGTAATATTGGTCATTGTAATACCTTAGGTTTATTTTGTCATGTTTTCATGCAGTACTACCTAATACTATTTTTTATTTTTTCTGAAATAATTTCTCGTTTGCTTTGGTCAATCTCTACAGAGCTTGGTTACATTGAAAAAATTCACAAACGTGTCAATCGGACATTGATGAAATATTTATGCCTGCCATAAATGGATTTTCCTTCCGACATATGGAACTGGAAGGAGGATTGCTGGGTTTTTATAGACCTGATATGGTTCATTTATCAGAAATAGCTCTTGATATATTCAATCTGCATATTCAAACCTGTGTGGAGTTGGCTGTGGCCCGTGGGGTGTGCCAGTCTCTTTAATTTGAGCCTGGCGTGTGGCGTTTTATGTTGGTTTTAAAATATTAGCTCAAGCTCATATAGCTGAGCTATGAGTGTTATATTATTATTCTACTATATGATTAAAAAGTATTGTTTTCAATCTCTCTCTATTAAATTTTCATTTCATATAAACAATCATGAACATCCCAGCTTCATAAAAGGTGCCTTTCAGTTAAACAAGACATTTCATAACAAGTTCTTCACATTTCTTTTACATAAAAGATTAACATTTTTTAATTATCAACGTCTGTATCCTTCATCACCAGATATTCTTGTCCTAAACCCCTAAGTCTATCATCCCTTACCCATCCCACCCTCTCCCTGTCACCTATCTTTTCCATACATAACGCACTCATATCAAGACCAGAAAAGAAAAAAAAAAAAGTTGTTCCTCTATCCTTAATTCCTTATATATATTCCATTATTTCATGCGATGCCTTAAACTCATCCCAGTTTTGAAAAATCTTAGGAAGTTGGTTTGTAATGTAACCTTCCTTTCTTATTTGTTCCTCCATATATTGCATCTCGTTCATCTCACATATCCAATCTGCTATTGCTGGACTCTTTGTTTTTTTTCCAGTCTCTTGTTATTATTGTTCTGGCCGCTGATGTCATATGGTGAATGATATCTTTTTTAATCTTCTTTATTGATTTTGGTATTAGGGACAGTAGTGAAATTTCTATACTCGGAATAACCTTTACTCCTGATACTTTATAATAAATGTCAAATATTTTATTCCAGAATCCTTTCACCAGATGACATCCATACCATATATGTTCCATTGTACCCTTATCTATTTTACATCTCCAGCATAAGTCTGTATTTCCCTTATTGATCAAATTTAAAGTAACTGGGCTCCTATACCATCTCATTACTATTTTGTAGTTCCTTTCCTGATGTTTATTTGCAATGGTTGTTCTATGTATAGTTTTGAAAACTTTCTCCCATTCTTCTTCCAGTAGTGGTCTCTCCAATACTTCCCATTTTTTTAACGCTCATTATCTCCTTAAGGGAACTGTCCGGAATTAAATCATCATATATTTTTGATAGTTTCTTAATTGGAGTCTGCTCTCCCAGTAATAGTTTTTCAAACTTGGTTAATGGTCTGCTTATCCTGGTTATTTTCTGTCCTATGAACGTCTGAAGTTGTTGGTACTGCAACCATTTTTTTTCATTTTCCGTTCCCATTTCCTTCAATGCGGGTATTTTCCCATTCTCCAGGATTTGTGCCAGTCTTGTATCCTCTGCCATATTCCATTTTAAGAATTTTTTACAACCCATTGCTGGAGGAAATTCAGGATTGAAAAATAGTGGAGTCATTGGTCCTGTCGTCGTTGAAAGCTTCCCGCATTTCACTATGCCATCCCATACCTTTAGCGTTGCATTTACGAAGAATGTCATCTCCTCCCTCTTGGGTCTCAGGTGGGGTTCTACCCATGGAAGGGTTTTTAGCTGGGGTCCTATTATTTCCTTCTCCATACTGACCCATTGCTTATTTTCTTTGTTATGGTGCCAATCTATTATACTGGTCAATGATGCTGCTTGCAAATATTTTGTGCAGTCTGGTAACGCCAACCCACCTTTGCTTTTCTTTCTTATTAGGTTTTCCCTTTTTATTCGGGGAGTTTTATGCGCCCATATAAATCCAACTATAGCTTTTCTTAGTTCCTTAATTTTTTTGGGGGTTCCAGTGGTAACGTTTGGAAAGTATATAAGAGCTTTGGCAGTATATCCATTTTTACGGTGTTAATTCTACCTGTCTAAGAGTATACCAATTTATCATATTTCTGTAATGATTTAATAGCATTTCCAATTACTTTTTCGTAATTCGTCCCTTTTAATTGTTTCAAATCTTTTGTTAGAATAATTCCTAGATATTTTATTTTATTTTGCTTCCATTTAAATGGAAAATCCTTTTGCATCAATAGAATATCCTTTTCGTTAATTGATATATTCAGTATCTCTGATTTGTCGTAATTTACTTTGAAATAACTTAGTTCCCCAAATCTTCTGATTTCTTTCATTAAATTTGGGATAGTTATAATGGGGTTAGTTATATATATCAGTAGATCATCTGCATATGCAGCTACCTTATATTCTTTCTTCCCTACCCTTAACCCTTTAATATCTTTGTTATTCCTGATTGCTGTGATTAAAGTGGAAGTAAACCCATCCATAAAACTGTTTCATTTCCGGCACGTGCCGGAAATGTAACACTCCCATTGGTTGTGCTCTCAACCAAACTGTCAAACCATCCAATGGCTGGTGTCTAAACTGATCACATGTGCAGCATCAGGGCAGTTGTAGATTAAACAGAGGCAAAGATGGCAGCTTACTTGGCTGAAAAATATAGGGGGGTTTACTTACACTTTAAATGTTCCATTATAAGTACAAACAATAGGGGAGAAAGGGGACATCCTTGACGGGTGCCATTTGATATCTTTATGTCCTTCGATAACATACCGTTCACTCTCACTTTTGCTTTTGGGTTGGAATACAAAGTGGCAATCCTGTTAAACATTTTCGGGCCCAAACCAAGTTGTTTCAATGTTTCTTCCAGGAAGCACCATCCTATCCTATCAAATGCTTTTTCAGCATCTACGGCCATCACGCATGTTTCAATAGCTTTTCTTTGGGCATGCTCCAGTAATGTGCAGGTTTTTATAATGTTATCTTTAGTTTCCCTCCCTTTTGTAAATCCGGTTTGGTCTAGTTGTATATAATTAGGTAGGATTGGTTTTATTCTATTTGAAATAATTTTAGAATACAAGCAGATATCTATGTTGGTTAATGAGATTGGTCGATAATTTTTGCACAATGTATGGTCCTTCTCCGGTTTTGGAATCAAGGTAATATGAGCTTCTGTGCTTTGTGGCACAAAGCCTTGTATGTCCGATATCGAATTGTATGTTTTTTCTAGTATAGGGGCAATTATGTCTTGATAATTCTTAAAAAATCTGGCAGTGAATCCGTCAGGTCCTGGACTTTTACCTGGTACTAATTCTTTGATCGCTTGCTGAATCTCTTCTAGGGAGATATCGGTTTCCAATTTTTCAGATATTTCTTTAGAGAATCTAGGGAGAGCAGTTTCATAGATATATTCTCTGTTCTCATTTTCCACCTTGTTCTCCTTTGATGTTTTAATATTATATAAATTGGAGTAATATGCATAGAATTCTTCCATTATATCTTTAGGGTCATATGTATATTCCCCGTTTGCTTTTAATATTTTAATTATAGTTGATGAGATCTGTTGTTCTTTTAGTATCTCTTAGCAAGCGTCTTTCCTGTTTTGTTCCCATATTGATACCATTGTGCCCTTCTACGATCTCTAATCTTAAGGGTTTCCTCATCAAGCAGTGCCTGTAATTCCAGCCTTTTCTCTTTTAATTTTATTTTTTCTATTGATTTTAAATTCTGTTTGTTTTTTGTCCAATTCCTCTATTTCTTTTATCAACTGGGATTTTTTTTGCTCCTTTTTTCTTTTTAATCTTGAGCCATGTTTGATAAATGTCCCTCTTAATACGCATTTTAATGTTTCCCATTGTATGGGGATTGATGTTTCATCATTCTCGTGGATCTCTATAAACTCCTTTTTATTGTTTTACGTATGTCCTCTATACAATCTTTTTCCTTTTAACAGGTTGTCATTTAGTCTCCAGTTCCTTCTTTATTTTTTCTCGTTCTATTACCTTGATTTCCAAATATAACGGGGAGTGATCTGACCATAAAAAACCTCCTATATCTGATAATGGAGTCATTAACATTCCAAGATGATTAATGAAAAAATAGTCTATCCTATGGTAGGAGTCATGTATATTAGAATAGTATGAATAGTTTTTTTCTGTTTGGTGTTGGGCTCTCCAAATATCCACCAGCTGGTGTTTCTCCATTGTCTCCTTGAATTCCTCTATCTGGCTTTTGTTTCTATAAGCGTGTTTATTAGTTGTATCAATTTTCGTATCTATAACAAAGTTAAAGTCCCCACCCATAATCACTATACCTTCTGCTTTTTCCATGCTATTATTTAGGGCTTTTATTCCCGTCCTTATCTGATCGTGATTTGGTAGATAAAGGTTAATAATTGTGAAAAATTTTCCATATATCATGACCCTTATAATCCAAGACCTTCGATCGTTGCCCATATATTTTTGTATTTTGTGAGGTACATTCCTGTGAAAGGCAATAGATACCCCTCTTGATTTGGAGTAAGGAAATGTATCGTGTATCCAAAAATTATAATTTCGATTATTAATTTTTGGAATGTGATTCGAACGAAAATGAGTCTCTTGGAACAGTATAACATCTACTTTTTGTTTATTGAACGAGTTCAAAATTTGATTTCTTTTATTAGGAGAGTTAAGGCCTCTTGCATTGAACGAACAGAATTTAATCTCGCCCATTCCGTAGAGCAGGAAGAGGAAAGAAGAAGAAAAAGAAAAAAAAGAAAAAAACACACACAAAAAATGATGCTCTCACTCGCACACTGTATCTACCCTGTTACTACTTGACTTAAATAAAGTCTTTCTTACTATCTATAGTAAGTTCCCTAATCCGGGGGTTTTGAGCCTGCTAACCAGGAATTGTCGCCCACTCATCTTTTTCATGCCGCTTTTTAGTTATGCATACAGCTGCATCGTGGGACCGTGGGGAGAAGAGGGGGGGGAGAGAGAAGGGGGAAAAAAAAAAAAAAACCTCTCTTCCTATGTACATGCGTCCATAATCAATAGGTTATTATATTCATCTTTTACCCGTTTCCAATATTATCCTATCTAAACCTTGTTATTACATTATATATTATTATAATCTATCAGACTCTACATAATATTAAAAACCTTCGACTTCAATTACTTAATGAATAAACCTTAAAGAAAACCTAATGTAAAAAAAAAAAATAAATAAATAAAAAAAAATAAAGTGTTCCTATAAACAAATAAAAATATCCAAATTCCATCTCCCCATAATACATTAAACCATTATTATAAACCATTTTATGTTCCCATTAATTCATTATTATTAACTGCCCTCCCAAAAAAAAAAAACATTGAGTGTTACGATAAACAAATGAAAAATATCCTTTTTCAGTTCCCTGGTGCCAAAACCATAAAGTGTTATAAACAAATAAGAATATTTCAAATTCCATCTCTCCATAGTGTTTAAGCCATTAAACCCTTATATGTTCCAATTAATTCATTATTGTTGATTCCCTTCCATAAAATAAAAAAAATAAAAAATAAAAAAGGAAATTTTTCAATTCCCTAGTTCAAAAACCATTAAGTGTTACGATAAACAAATAAAAATATCCAAATTCCATCTCCCCAAAGTGCCTAAATAAACCATTAGATGTTCCCATTAATTCATTATTATTAATTTTCCCTTAAAAAAATAAAAATAAATAAAAAATAAAAAAAATACTTTTTCAATTTCTTAGTGCAAAAACCATAGAATGTTATTAGACAAATAAAAATATCTCAAATTCCATCTCTCTATAGTGCTTAAACCATTAGACCATTATATGTTACAATTAATTCATTATTATTGACTCCCCTCAAAAAAAAAAAAAAAAAAATATTTTCTTTTTAATTCCCTAGTACAAAAACCATAAAGTGTTATAAACAAATAAAAATATCTCAAATTCCACTCCCCCGTAGTGCTTAAACCGTTAAAACCTTATGTGTTTCATCTAATTCATTATTATTAATCCCTCTCAAAAAAAAAAAAAAAAAAAAAAGCATCTCCCTCCCCCCCCGCCGCTCCCAATCCTTTTTATGCTTTTTTGGCTGCCTGCAGTGCTATTTCTGGAATTTTAAGAATGTCCAAGAATTTAGGCAAGTCTTCCATATCTCTGAATGATATAATATGTCCATCCCTTTTGAACCTGCAGTTGAAATGGAAATTTCCATCTGTATTGAAGATTGCTCTTAATTAGTTGCTCCACCAAAGGCCTCAATGCTCTTCTGCGATCTAGCGTAAATTTTGATAAATCTTGAAAAAATAATAGGGGTTCTCCCTCATATTGAATATTTTTGTTTTGACGAGCCGCGGCCATGATTTTATCCTTTATGTGGGCAAAATGCATTTTACAAATAATGTCCCGAGGTTTTTTTTAAATCTGTCTGCCTTATCCCTGCTACTCTGTGTGCCCGATCGATAATTAGATCTTTTATATCAACGTCTTGAGCAACCCCCTGAAAAACTTTTTGTAACGTTGTTACTAGTTCTTTTGAGCTTACTTCATCTTTTAATCCTCTGATTCTTATATTTGATCTTCTATTTCTATTTTCTTGCTCGTCTATATTGTTTATTATTTGCTTTAATTGTTTTTCTTGCTTCTGTATTTTTTCTTCCATTCTTTTAATTTCTTCTGTTTTTAGGACTCTCTTATCCACTGTGTCTATTTTTTCTTGTGCATCCTTGGTGGATTCTTTTAATTCTTGTATCTCTGTTTTGTATGATTCTTCCAATCTGTGAATATATTGATCCATGTCTGCCCGAGTAGGGAGTGATCGAATATATGGCCTTATGTCCCATTTCTCCTTATCCTCCTTTTTGTTTTTGTTAATCCTGTTTTGTCAATTGGAGAACTATTTCTAGGATGGCTTACTTGATCTTCTCCTAATGACCTAGATGTTGCAGATGATTCAGCTAAATTAGATAATTCCTGTGATGTTTGTAGATCTTGTATCGTATGAGGGGATTGTGGCTGCAATTGTTGGAAGAATTCCTTAATGTCTGTTGTTTGTATTGGTTGTGCCCCTGTGGTGTTTCTATTATTGGCTTCTCCTTTATCTTTTTTACCTGTTTGATTCTGCGGTGTTTTGTTACCCTTCTTAGGTGCCATTATCCCTTCCCTTTCCTTTCGTTTGTTGGACTTTTAATTATTATCCCAGGGTAGGGAAGGGAAATGCTAGAAGAAAGTCCTCTTTCTTTATAGTTCTTTAAATTACATACAAAGTATTTATCTCTCCTTTATACAGTAAGCAATTCGGTATCAATTCCGTGTCGAACACTTCTCCTTAGGTTAGTAAGCTGTTTAACTTATTACCCTCTTTTAATTTGGATAACTTATCTATCCTTATTAAATGATATGTCCTTCTTATTTCCAGAGTTTAAATATTATAGTTGCAAAAAAAAACCTAGATTTATCCTTTGTATGCTGCTATTTCCAAAGTCCTACCTGTGAGCGGGTTTGGAGAAGGTTACTCACTTTTCCTTCGGCGGCTACCGCTTTCAAATATGAGTGTTCCTGAGTCTTTTCAGTCTGCCTGATCTCTGCCGTTCAGCTCTCAGGACCTCTGCCGGAGAGGGCGTCCACAAGCGAGTGAACCCGCCATCGGCACTGCAGACTCATGGAGGCTCCCGCCCGGCCTCGCCCGCTGTCTCTCGGCTCTGTCCTGGAAGTAATCCCGGCACCCCACAGGCTCGTTCTCTCTGGTTCTCTCAGATCTCCTAGTTCTCGCGAGCGCAACTATTCTCGCTGCCTCTTCCTCCTCTCCTCCTCCCGCTCACACCGCTCGGTTTGCTGTACTCCGGAGTGGTATCCGAGCGATCAATCTCTCTTCAGGTATGTTCCCGCTTGTTGGTTAGTCAGCATTATCAGCCTATTGATAGTATATTTGCTTTTCCAGCTTGTTTGCTTCTTGTGTCTGCCTCTCAGCGTGTCTGCTTGTTTCATTCAAACTAATAAACATTCTCATTGCCTCTAAAACCAAAGAAATAGAGGTACTACAATCTGACATGTCTTTTATCCAGTCTGAACTTGCCTCTTCACAAAACCTGGCAGCTTTTACAGACCTGGACAGCCGCTTGAGCAACAAATTAGACAAAATGGAAAAATCAGTGATCGCCAGCAAGAGGGGCAAAATGGCCCGGGATAAAAATGATTATGAGAACAATAAAGTTTACACTTGGAAAAGACCGGTGTTTTCCCACAATCGGTCACGGAGAAACCGCGGCAAACAGGTCAGCTTCTCTGACCAAGAGAGCGACCTAGCCGACAATTCCCTGGCACGCACTATGTCAGACTCTTCTCTGGACAGGTCAACAGGTTCTGTGGAAACAAACAGAAGCAACAACCACACCAACGCTGGAAACCCTCGCAGGTCGGGTTACACCAAGAGGAAGAAATCGTCCATAAGAAAACAAGCAGGGGCGGCAGGAGACACAAGAACTCCAAACAACTCACATTACAGCTTGAGAGGCAAAATGAAGAAATGAGTTCCACCGTACTTAATATCTCAGAGACCTTTAAAAGAAGAGGAGATCAACCTTCTATCAAAAGGCCTTAACTTTAGCCCTAATAGACATTTTGATCTATTTCACACTATTTTGGACGTTAACAGGTTTTCTCGCTTATTAACACTTAAGAAACACTTTGGTGGTTCTAGAGAAGAGGACGTTCCAGGGAACCTTGGCGAATCAGGTGAGTCTCCCCCTTCACCCATCTCTTTTAATGAAGTGTGTGCACTGCAAGATTTAATAACATTGGCAGATGAATCGGATCCACCCCCCATGGATCCCACTGATTCACAGAAAAAACTAATAATCAGATCTAAATCTGACTTTTACCCAGTGGCATCCAGGGGCAAAGATCTTGATGTATTTCAGAGGTTGGTGGAGGGGGAATTAACTCGCTTGGCTCATAGTTGCCATAGAAAACCGATTAAAGATAATTTGACACAAAATGAGAGATCAGCCTTAAAAACACTAACAGCAGACACTAGCATAGTTATCAGGAATGCAGATAAAGGGGGGGTAGTGGTTGTCTTGGACACTGACATGTACATACAAGAAGCTTTACGTCAGTTATCTGACACACAGACCTACCAATTACTTTCATCCAATCCCACACTCCCCTTCAAACACAAACTTTCTGCCCTTTTAGACAGAGCGGTATCGATGGGTATTTTTTCACACTCAGATAAAGAGAAGCTTATTCCTGAACATCCAATCATGCCTATATTCCACCATTTACCCAAGGTCCACAAAGGTCTTCAGCCCCTAACAGGCCGGCCCATTGTAGCAGGCATCGGTTCACTTAACGAACGCCTGGGCGAATGGGTGGACTCCCAGTTACAGCCTTTGGCCACCAGCCTGCCTGGCTACCTGAGAGATACTAAGCAGTTGCTTAGTAAATTACACCATTTACGATGGGAGAGTGGATATAGGTGGATCAGTTGTGATGTCACCAGTCTCTATTCTAGCATCCCACACAATCTGGGTATACAGGCAGTTGCTTGGGCTCTCAAAGAATCAGGCAGATTTTCTCTCATTTTACAAGATTTTATTTTACAGGCATTAGATTATTTACTCACACACAACTTCTTCATGTTTGATGGGGGCTATTATCTCCAGAGATGCGGGGCCTCTATGGGCGCCAAATTTTCGCCCTCCCTCGCCAACATCTTCATGGGTTGGTGGGAGAGGTCTCGCATCTTTGGAAGTGATAGCCCCCGCAGACTAGATACGGTTTTTTATTGCCGTTTCATTGATGACCTCTTGTTTATTACATCAGATGCAGATGCTGATCTAGGAACCTGGCTTTCATATTTCAACAACAATGATCTTAACTTGAACTTCACAGGCACCTTACAACCTCACAGCATCGAATTCTTGGACGTTAAGCTCACTGGTACAGGCAACTCCATCCATACCACCTTATATAGGAAGCCCACTGCTGGGAATGCCCTACTTAGAGCAGATTCAGCACATCCCAAACATACCATACGAGGTGTTCCGTATGGACAATTTTTGAGGCTCAAACGCTTGTGTAGCACCCCTGAAAGTTTTCACAGAGAGGCACACAGTATGGCCCAGCGTTTTAGAAACCGGGGGTATGGTACAACTCTAGTTAATAGAGCACTTGACAGAGCCAGTACCATCCCTAGACATACATTATTACAAGATAAACCTCACATTAGCCCCCCTTCCATTAACATCCCAGTATTTTCTACACCATACAGTGCAGAATTTAACCAAATTAGGAGAATTGTCACCAAATACCTTCCCATCTTATACAACGATGCTGCATTTAACAATATACTGTCCAAAGGGATTAAAGTGGTCTCCCGCAGGGCTCCCACCCTGGGGAATTCACTTTCACCCAGCCTAGTAGTATCTGAACAAAGAAAGGCCAACTGGTTGAATTTTAAGGGTAACTACAAATGTGGCAAAAAAGGATGTAATTACTGTAGTCACATAAAGGGCAAGCAGGTTCAATCTTGTACAAATGGCAAAGTTTTTAATATTGCCTCATTCATAAACTGCAACACCCAGTTTATAATATATGTGATTACTTGCGATATTTGCCAGATTCAGTATGTCGGGCGGACAACACGCCGCCTCAGGGACCGTCTATATGACCATTTATACGATATTGAAAAGGACAGATTAACTAACGTGGCAAAACATTGGATTTTTGTACACCAGAAAGACGTTACAAGTCTCCATATCCAAGGCATAGAGAAAATTGTCACCCCCACTAGGGGAGGAGACAGGTTCCAACTGATTTGCAAACGCGAAGTTTATTGGATATTCTCTTTAAATACGAGAATTCCCTTGGGCCTCAACTTTGAATGGGATGTTTCCTATTTTTATGAATAACTTTCCTATACTGCTTGAACATGGCCATAACACCTACACTATCATGAGTCCTTATAAAGAACATTTCATGTTCATTTTTTACATTTTCACGTTTTGTCAGCCATTTTCTATTTCCTCTTGTTTTGTGTTCCGGTCAGATGGTGCCAAAATAGGAGTTTTTTCCATCTACTGACCATTGGGGCCCATGTACAAACATACCCAATCTTATACATGAATACATAATATTTACCACCTTGATTGGTATATATGCCCGACAAGTTCCCCTACTCTGCATACTCAGTATAGTAACTATGGCAGAGCAGGAATTCCCAGGGAACCATGGCCAATAATAGATGTTTGCAATAGGTTACATTAACAATAGCAATACACAATATCTTTTATTGTTTCGCGATATCCATCATGTTCGGGTGTTTTATATACCTGACTAAAGTATAAGCTAATTTTACCTGAGGATGCATATCGCGACAATATTGAGATAAATAGTTTTATTCTATTTCGTTCTCCACACATTTTTGTGTTATTATATCTACCTTTTTCCTCGTTTTCTTTTGATAAATATTCATGATTTGTATCATGAGGTTTCACAATTTTATTTCATTATTATTACTTTTATTCTAGCTCATTCCTCATCACATAGATATATATGGAAATTTTCATTGTCCTATAAATCTTTCTAGTTGTGTAGGAAACACCTGATATATATATATTAGGTTTTTACGCAATATGTTTTCACACTTTTTTACTTTATTTTATTTTATTCATTTTATTCATTTTCATTCATTCACATTTTGTACACCTTGTTGTCCATATATATATTTTTTTGGACACCTTGGGATCACAATTCAGATATATTAAGCTTATTTATATGCACATAAGCTGACATACATTGTATCGTTTGTGTTCAGTGCTTATTTTGCGAGTGTAATGTTGCAATATGAATATGTAGTTGTTTCTCTTTAGAATGCAGCATTATAACATTTCTTCTCATCGTCTCTATAGATTGGATTCACGCCGATCATTATATGCCTGTTTTCATCTGTTTCACTTGCCGGTGTCAATATATGAGCATTGTATTAGTGGACTCATAAGATGTATTATTCTAATATGTTTTGTTTGGAGGTCTTGGCATTTGCTGACACACATATACTGAGACATGCTTTTATATGAGCCACCCGAGATGGATCACAAACTAACATATTTTGTCAGTCTACTGGGACCCTGCATATATCACTGCCATTTGACCAGATCAGGGCAACCCTAATCAGCGTGATTTTATGTCTTCGTATCCCAGCCTATAGTACCTTACTTGTTTTTCATTTGTCCCTTTTTGTGACCCCTTAAACTTGGGTGACTGGCCGAGACCTCTACCAACTTTATTACCATCACTATAATTCCATCTAGACATTTAGTGTGACAAAGATTAGGGGCGTTCTATTACCTTGAACACCGCTGCTTCATTCCTGAAATTCCACACACACCCTGCTCTCGGCCAGGCTCATCATTTAGAATCACTACGTTACAAGTCAGTCTACTGGGACCCTGCATATATCACTGCCATTTGACCAGATCAGGGCAACCCCTATCAGCGTGATTTTATGTCCTTGAATCCCACAGTTTATTTCTTTTTATTATAGGGCCCTATATGTACCTTGTTATCAACCGCGGGCATATCACGCATTATTTCCGGTCACATTGCTCTATATTTCACCTGTATTATTCCGGCTTTTTATAGAGAGCTTCATCCACTTCACCGGCATATCATAGAGAGCTTCATCATATTTATATATTTTGTTCACATATATTTTTATTACATTCACTCTTCACATTTACTTTGCACGTTGTCTGAATATTTTTATCAATATATTTTCTCTTTTTTTAATGAGAAATATATATATTTTTTTTTTTTTTTTTTTTTTTACACATTTTTTCCTTTCACCTAATAGTAATCCTTTTTTTGATACTTATCACCTTTTATATATACACGTTATAGAAGTATATTCATTATTATATACACGTTTATTTATAGGATTCACCATATATATTTACACACATATATATATTTTTTGCCTACACATGTACATATACACATCTTTTTTCACATTCTTTGTCATCTATTTATATGCCACGGTTTTGAAAACATTTCTCAATCAGTCAACACACCAAATAGCCAGCAGATGCCGAGACCTTATTAAATCGGCTTCCAGCTGAGACTCAATGACCATCTAATTGGGCAATCATGTGATACCCCAATGAGCTATATAAGAGTTTGTCTTTTTAATATTTGTTAGCTATGAGTAAGCACTCAGTCCTGAGTGCGAAACGCGTCAGCTTACCTGTACTTTCTGCATGACAGTCTTGTTATTTTGATGATCCCATTTTTTCAATAAAGTGAAGTTTTTTTGACTACATACGGTGTGCGGCATCCAAATCTTCTCCTCCATTCAAGCCTGCTTGTCAGCGTGGCGGCATGTCAGAGCCTTGTTCACTCTATGCGGCCATTTGGTCAGCAGCTCCTCCCCCTCCAACTATGATAAAAGTATTGATTTATCAAATTTAATATTCTTAATGATTGATTTTATGACTTATTATTATACCTATGTGGTTACCAAAACTCATTAGGATGAAGGCCTAGCTTGGTTTACTAGGTTTCACCAGAGTTCTGAGCTTTTGTTCCAAATCTTGGCTTGGGTTAGCCACACACACTTGTGTGGACCCACAAATGAATTTAGGATGATAGTCTAGCTTGGTTTGCTAGGTTTCACCAGAGTTATGATCTTTTAATCATAACTGTAGCACTAACTCTCGGTGGAGCTGCTAGTTTAAGCGGGTCTGTTACCTTCACTTTGCTTCCCTCTGTTTCACCGGCACCGGGTCTAGGGGTTCCATTGCGTTTACTTCTGGACGACACACGCACCAACACTGGAGTATGTTTTCAATGTTTTGTAGAACAGACAAACTTTAGGAAGTAGCAGGAAAGAGGCGGAAAAGGAAACTTTCAGGAGAAACTCAAATATCTTCTTGTAGAATCTTAGCTACAAATGTCCTGGTAGAATTCAGATAATTATTTGGAATGCGCTCCCCTCGTGGGACACACTCCTTGCTCGTCTGGATAGGCCTCTCTCACCGGTCTTGCAGCCAGTACGCAGCACGAATCAAAAGTCTCTGCCACAGAATTGTTTGGGGGGATAAATCCGTACGATCCTCTGCCACAGGATGTATCAGATTTTCTGCAGTGAAAGTCGGTCACAGTGCCTGAACCTTTAAGCCGAACCTGCAACCCTATGCTGTATGGTTACTACTTTTGGATACTTCCGCCAACTGAGTCACCAGGTCCCTCTATAGACCAGCTCACTGCGTGATCTCTCCAAGACGGGTCCTCCCCTGGGATCTCCTCGGTTGTCCAGCTTCGTCACACAGGACCGACAGCTCAGGACCATTCCTCGGCCGCAGTGGTAGGCCCCAGATGAGCCTCTGGACCCACCCCCGCGCCGTAGCATCGCGGGCCTCCCGATCGGAGGACCACGAGGTAGCTCCTTAATGCATACCTGTCGGCCAGGAGGGCCAGCAGGTGGCTGAAAACCAACCCTACAACATGTCTGTCCCATAAATGCCCTCTTCCCAGAATGCAACTCAGAGGACCGCCTCCACCGAGCTTGCCTCCGAGACAGAGGAGCATCTATACACTTCGACACGTTGCCTTTCCAACACTAACCAGTGGTAACAGCGACACCCGCCAGTCAGCACGGAAACACACACTACGTCAGCCAAGCTGGAACAGAGGCAAACTTTTACCTTCCTAACACACAATTTACCTAACATGCGGTAGATTGTAAATCTACCAGCGCTACATAACTCTATCATAACCCTTAGATTATAATAAAGGGCACGGCCTATTCAACCCACAGGTTATTTGAGTCTTGAATATTATTTGGTTTGAAATAAGTTCTATCTATGATCCCATTAAAGATGGAAAAGGATCTTGGGTTTCTAGGTAGATAACACTAGGTAATAGCATGCAATGCCGAGCTGCACTAAGCAAGGCTAGCAGACTGATATGATGCATTAAAATGGGTACTGACTCGAGGAGGGAGGGGAGAAACTATCATTCTACTACTTTACAAAACTGGTTTAGCCACATCTTGAGTATGCAATCTAGTTCTGGTCACCAATCCTCAGGAAGGATGTGCTTGAACTGGAGAGAGTCCAGAGACTGGCAACAAAGCTAATAGGGGGCTGGAGTACCTCAGTTATGACAGATGGCTCTCAACCATGAAACTTCTTTCTCCTGAAGAGAAGATATTTAGGAGGGGGATATGATCACAATACAAACCTTTTAAATTATGTCTCTGACATTGGGCGGAAACCCTGTATCTAAGGCCTCTAAAGAGGACAGGTGGTAACGACCACAAAGAAAAGGGTGCACCGACCTAGTACATAACCATATTCATTTTGAAAGGTAAAACCTAGTCGCGCAAGTTGGACAAGAAGTAGTTCAGCTTTAACCTGTGTAAGGGTCTCTTCTGTTCATAGTAATAATGTTGAACTCCCTTTCACATTTAGCAGTGTCAGCAGAGTATATGCAAGTATATTAAAACACTTTTAGATATTTCTTAGTATATATAGGGATATGGAAAATGGGGATATTCAGTGATTGAATCGCGAATCTGCATTGGGCAGGGTGATGATGCTGGAATTTTTGTTTTTGTGCCGTTCCAATAAAAGGTATAAAGATGACTGCCTCAAGAAAACATCTAAAATCTTGCCATAGGGCAAAAGCCATGAAAACTCGATGGTGGAATCGAAAGAAAATGGTCCATGACAAGTCTCCAACCTGCAAAGCTGGTTTGGCAACTGCAATAAGAGAAAGTTGGAACCGGATGAATGAATACTGTTTGTCGATAGTTAAATCTATGCCTCAGCATTCAAGCAGTTATAAAAGCCAGAGGTGGTGCAACAAAGTATTAGTGGTGTACTGTAGTGTGGGTGTTAAGTGTTTCTTAAAGCCAGAAGGCTGGAATGTTAAATGAAAATAGTTGAGGCATGTCTGTGATTATTTTTTTTTCTACATAGCTACATAGTAGGTGAGGTTGAAAAAAGACACAAGTCCATCAAGTCTAACCTATGTGTGTGATTATATGTCAGATTATGTCAGACATTGTATATCCCTGCATGTTGTGGTCGTTCAGGTGCTTATCTAATAGTTTTTTTGAAACTATCGATGGTTGCCGCTGAGACCACCGCCTGTGGAAGGGCATTCCACATCCTCGCTGCTCTTACAGTAAAGAACCCCCTACGTAGTTTAAGGTTAAACCTCTTTTCTTCTATTTTTAATGAGTGGCCACGTGTCTTGTTAAACTCCCTACCGCAAAAAGTTTTTTATCTCTATTGTGGGGTCACCAGTAGGGATGAGCCGAACACCCCCCGGTTCGGTTCGCACCAGAACCTGCGAACGGACCGAAAGTTCGCACGAACGTTAGAACCCCATTGACGTCTATGGGACTCGAACGTTCAAAATCAAAAGTGCTCATTTTAAAGGCTAATTTGCATGGTATTGTCCTAAAAAGGGTTTGGGGACCCGGGTCCTACCCCAGGGGACATGTATCAATGCAAAAAAAACTTTTAAAAACGGCCGTTTTTTCGGGAGCAGTGATTTTAATGATGCTTAAAGAAAAAAGAAAAAAAAAAGTGAAATATTCCTTTAAATATCGTACCTGGGGGGTGTCTATAGTATGCCTGTAAAGTGGCGCGTGTCTCCCGTGTTTAGAACAGTCCCTGCACCAAATGTCATTTTTAAAGGAAAAAATCTCATTTAAAACTGCTTGCGGGTTTAATGTCATGTCGGGTCATGGCAATATGGATAAAAATCAGTGAGACAAACGGCATGGGTACCCCCCCAGTCAATTACCAGGCCCTTTGGGTCTTGTATGGATATTAAGGGGAACCCCGCACCCAAATTAAAATAAGGAAAGGCCCTATATACTCTGAACAGCAGTATACAGGCGGTGCAAACAAGACAGGGACTGTAGGTTTGTTGTTAAGTAGAATCTCTTTGTAATTTTGAACGGGTACATTTTTAACGTGTTTAGCTCCAGCCAAAAAATCTTTTTTAAGCTTTTTGGAAAACATAGGGAAGGGTTATCACCCCTGTGACATTTGTTTTGCTGTCCTTCCTCCTCTTCAGAAGATTTCACCTCACTTTTTGTCCCAATGAAAAATGTTTTTTGAAAATTTGGTTTTTTTTGTGGAACAAGGATTGGAAAGCATCAGTGGAAAGGAGAAATTGTTTTCCCATATTAACTCTTACAGGAGAGAATTTCCCTTCCTAGGGGTAGATTTCATCTCACTTCCTGTTGTCTCCTTTCGTTTGCAAGTAGGAGTCGTTTGTAAGTTAGATGTTTGAAAGTAGGGTCCTGCCCTATATACTCAGCAGAAATTTGGGCCTTAGGTGTTGCTGTGGCCACAACACTGTAAGCCCTCACAGGGCCCTGCTGTGAAATATTAGATCAAGAATTGTAATTACATGCCCCTGTTGAACAGGAGCTGAAAAATTAGGCCTTAGGCACTGGTGCTGGTGCCACAACACTGCAACCCCTCACAGACACTCTAGTTGGAACGCAGGAACGAGCCCTGCTGCAAAGTATTACATCAAAAATTGTAATTACACGCCCCTGTTAAACAGGGGCTGAAAAATTGTGCCTTAGGCACTGGTGGTGGCGCCCAGAACCAAAAATGTTCTTACAAGCTATCAGCGTGATGATTGAGGAGGAAGAGGATAATTACTCAGGGATAGTCACTCAGCATCAGCATAGGCAGTCTTTGAAGGGATCTGAGATTTCAAAAAAAAATATTCGGTTACATCAGCATCAGGTGCTTGGTAGCTGGTGGTGATCCAAGACTGATTCATTTTTATGAAGGTCAGCCGATCGACCGAGTCGGTGGACAGACGCACCCTGTGATCGGTTACCACGCCTCCAGCAGCACTGAATGTGCGTTCCGAAAGGACGCTGGATGCAGGACAGGCCAGTAGCTCAATTGCATACTGTGCAAGCTCTGGCCAGTGATCCATCCTCAAGACCCAGTAACCCAGAGGATTTTCGGTGGGAAAGGTGTCCATGTCTGATCTTGCCCCTAGGTATTCCTGCACCATGTAAAACAGACGCTGGCGATGGTTGCTGGAACCGATCATACCTTGGGGCTGCGGACCAAAAAATTGTCTGAACGCATCGGTCAGACGGCCACCTTCTCCACCGCTCCTTCTTTGACTGACCGAAGCCTCAGCAACACGTTGTCCAGAAACAGGAATTTGTAACCTCCCAGTCTCTGGGAACGCATTGCACAGACCTTTCTGCAAGGCCTCCCGAAGATGTTTCATCCTCTGCTCCCTCTGCGATGGCAAGATAAGGTCCGCAACCTTACCCTTGTAACGTGGATCAAGGAGGGTTGCCAGCCAGTATTGGTCCTTCTCCTTGATACCACGAATACGAGGATCCTTACGCAGGCTTTGCAGGATCAGGGAGGCCATGCAGCGTAGGTTTGCTGAGGCATTCGGTCCGGAGTCCTCTGGGTCACTAAGGACGACAATGTCCGCAGCCACCTCCTCCCAGCCACGTACAAGTCCATGTGTTTCTTGGGACTGATCCCTTAAAGACTGCTGCTGATGCTGAGTGCCAGGCTCCCCCTCCATACTGACACAATCTTCCTCCTCCTCCTCCTCCTCCTCTTCCTGTGTGATCGGCGGGCACGCAGGAACACTGTCTGGATAAAGGGGGCCTTGAGAGCTAAGGAAGTCCTCCTCTTCCTGCCTCTGTTCTGCCTCAAGTGCCCTGTCCATTATTCCACGCAGCGTGTGCTCCAACAGGTGGACAAAGGGGACAGTGTCACTGATGCATGCACTGTCACTGCTCACCATCCTCGTGGCCTCCTCGAATGGTGACAGGACAGTGCATGCATCCCTGATCATGGCCCACTGGCGTGGGGAAAAAAAACCAAGCTCCCCTGACCCTGTCCTGGTGCCATAGTCGCACAGGTACTCATTGATGGCCCTCTGCTGCGTGTGCAGCCGCTGCAGCATGGCCAACGTTGAGTTCCACCTGGTGGGCATGTCACAGATTAGGCGGTTCTTGGGCAGGTTAAACTCCTTTTGGAGGTCCGTCAGCCGAGCACTGGCATTATATGACCGGCGGAAATGCACACAGACTTTCCTGGCCTGCCTCAGGACATCCTGTAAGCCCGGGTACCTGCCCAAGAACCGCTGCACCACCAAGTTAAGGACGTGAGCCAAACGGGGCACATGGGTCATTTGTCCCTGTCGGAGGGCAGAGAGGAGGTTGGTGCCATTGTCGCAAACCACCATTCCTGCCTTAAGTTGGCGTGGGGTCAACCACCTCTGAACCTGCCCCTGCAGAGCTGACAGAACCTCTGCCCCAGTGTGGCTCCTGTTCCCCAAGCACACCAGCTCAAGCACCGCATGGCATCTTTTGGCCTGCGTACTTGCGTAGCCTCTTGAACGACTACGGAGCACCGCTGGTTCCGAGGAAGAGGCCATGGAGGAAGAAGAAGAGGAGGGGGTGGAGGAGAGAGAGGTGTGTCACAATCAGCATTTTGGAGGCGTGGTGGCGGAACAACCTCCAACACTACTGCACCTTGTCCTGCATCCTTCCCAGCTGCCAGCAGAGTCACCCAATGCGCCGTGAAACTTAGGTAACGTCCCTGTCCATGCCTGCTGGACCATGAGTCAGCGGTAATATGCACCTTACCGCTGACCGCCCTGTCCAGCGAGGCATGGACATTGCCTTCCACATGCCGGTAGAGAGCCGGAATCGCCTTCCGTGAGAAAAAGTGGCGTTTGGGTACCTGCCACTGAGGAACCGCACATTCCACAAACTCACGGAAGGGGGCAGAGTCTACCAACTGAAAAGGCACCAGTTGAAGTGCTAGCAATTTTGCCAAGCTAGCATTCAACCGCTGGGCATGTGGATGGCTGGGAGCAAACTTCTTTCGGCGGTGCAGCAGCTGGGGCAGGGAAATTTGCCTGGTACAATCTGACGTCGGTGTACCAAAAGCAGATTGCCCACAAGTACTTGGCTGTGACACACCTAATTCTACACCTTCATTCCTCTCACTGCAGGTCTCAGAGAGGACTGGAGGTCTAGTGGGGTTGGAAATCTCAGCTGATGAGGAGCAAGGAGAGATCCTGTTTGTTCTTTGGTGTGGGTCTTTTAGATACGCTTGCCAACGAACTGCATGGCAGGTCAACATATGTCTGGTCAAGCATGTGGTACCCAAGCGGGAGATGTTTTGGCCACGCGAGATACGCTTGAGACATATGTTGCAAATAGCAGCGGTGCGATCTGATGCACTGGTCTCAAAAAAGGCCCACACCAAAGAACTTTTTGAATAACGCGCAGAGACTGCAGCGCCCTGCACATGTGGAGCTTTGGGGTGTGATGCAGTCAATGTGCTGCCCTTAGGCTGGCCCCTGGTGGGCATCCTGCCTCGTTGGTGATGTGCCTCCTCCTCCTCCTCCTCCTCTCTCCGATCAGGCACCCACGTTGAGTCAGTGACCTCATCATCCCCTCCCTCCTCATCACTGGAGCAAACCTGGCAGTATGCTGCAGCAGGGGGAGCATGACCTCCAGATTGCTGTCCTTCTTGGGCACCCCCTCTGTCCGTGCTCATGTTACTGCCTTCATCGAGCTCAGTATCATCACCAGAGCCTTCCAAACGCTGGGCATCCTCCTGGAGCATGTACCCAATACTGTGGTCAAACAGTTCGAGGGAATCCTCAGGAGGACATGGTGGAGCTAGGGAAGGAGTCACTGATGACATTGAGCTGAGGGAAGGGGCCGCTGCTTTGCCAGACAAAGCACCTTGGGTGAGAGAGGATGAGGAGGAGGAGGACGGCTTGGTCATCCACTCGACCAAGTCTTCCGCATGTTGCGGCTCAACACGGCCAGCTGCCGAAAAAAAGGCCAAGCGTGTCCCATGGCCACGTGCTGATGAGGATGCACCGTCTCCACGACCAGCACTAGACACAGAGCCTGCTTGCCCTCTTATTGGCTTGTGACTGTCTGCCTCTCCTTCTTAGCCTTCCAGACATACTAATTGCCTGTAGCTGCACTAAGCTGGGATAGAACACCAGTAATTTTCTTCAGGTAGCTTTATATACTGTAACCAGACAAGCCTGCCTGTCAGTAGGAAGATAACTGGAACGGATCTAGCTGAACACTGTGAGCAGGACGCACTGCACTAAATGTAAATAGTCTAGAAGATAACAGGAACGGATCTAGCTGAACACTGTGAGCAGGACGCACTGCACTAAATGTAAATAGTCTAGAAGATAACAGGAACGGATCTAGCTGAACACTGTGAGCAGGACGCACTGCACTAAATGTAAATAGTCTAGAAGATAACAGGAACGGATCTAGCTGAACACTGTGAGCAGGACGCACTGCACTAAATGTAAATAGTCTAGAAGATAACAGGAACGGATCTAGCTGAACACTGTGAGCAGGACGCACTGCACTAAATGTAAATAGTCTAGAAGATAACAGGAACGGATCTAGCTAAACTGAATACAGTGTATATATATATATATATATATATATATATATATATATATGCAACACCTGGGATGCATATATATACACAATACACTGTAAGTGCAGCTAACTGACTGATCTGCCTAATCTATCTAACTCAAATCAAATGACACTGTCTCTCTCTCTCTCTCTATCTCTCAGCACACCGGAACACACACTACACAGGGCCGCCGTGCAGGCGGCCTTATATAGTGTGGGGCGTGTACTAAATCCCCTGAGCCATAATTGGCCAAAGCCTCCTTGGCTTTGGCCAATTACGGCTCTCTGTTCAGGCGGCGCTGTGATTGGCCAAGCATGCGGGTCATGGTGCATGCTTGGCCAATCATCAGCCAGCAATGCACTGCGATGCCGCAGTGAATTATGGGCCGTGACGCGCCACACGAATTTGGCGCGAACGGCCCATATCGTTCGCAATTCGGCGAACGACCGAACAGCCGATGTTCGAGTCGAACATGGGTTCGACTCGAACACGAAGCTCATCCCTAGTCACCAGTATGGTATTTATAAATTGAAATCCTATCCCCTCTCAAGCGTCTCTTCTCCAGAGAATAAGTTCAGTGCTCACAACCTTTCCTCATAACTAATATCCTCCAGACCCTTTATTAGCTTTGTTACTCTTTGTACTCACTCCATTTCCAGTACATCCTTCCTGAGCACTGGTGCCCAGAACTGGACACCGTACTCTAGGTGCGGCTGGACCAGAGTCTTGTAGAGTGGGAGAATTATTGTTTTATCTCTGGAGTTGATCTCCTTTTTAATGCATGCCAATATTTGCTTTGTTAGCAGCAGCTTGGCATTGCATGCCATTTCTGAGCCTATCATCTACTAGGACCCCCAGATCCTTTTCCATCCTAGATTCCCCCAGAGATTCTCCCCCCAGTGTATAGATTGGATTCATATTTTTGGCACCCAAATGGATTATTTTACATTTTTCTACATTGAACCTCATTTGCCATGTAGTTGCCCACCCCATTAATTTGTTTCCACATCCTGCAGAGAAGTTATTGCTCTGCTTAGCTTGGTATCGTCCGCAAATGCAGAGATTGAACTGTTTACCCCATCCTCCAGGTCATTTATGAACAAAATAAATAGGATTGGTCCCAACGCAGAACCCTGGGGGACCCCACTACCCACCCCTGACCATTCCGAGTACTCCCCATTTATCACCACCCTCTGAACTCACCCTTGTAGCCAGTTTTCAATCCATTTACTCATCCTATGGTCCATGCCAACGGACCTTATTTTGGTGCTACATTGTCTTTTCTCCAATCAGCTGGTACCATTCCAGTTTAATTTTACACAATTAAACAATTGAACATTTTCCAAGATTGGTGATTCCATACATTTTGCCAGGGGTTGTAGAATCCCAAGGCAAACTGCAAAATAGACAACTGAAATGTGTTTTCCTCAACAGGGTTTTGTGATTCTGTATGGCCAGTGATATGCACATCTAAACAGGAGACCCTTCTTTCTTGGTTCAGCAATGAAGCTTTATGCATAATTTCTAAGCTGGATTCACAGTAATCTATTGCGTGCATGATAAAATGTAAAGCATGCCTTTTTTATTCTGAATAGGCTGCCCACAAACCATAATGTTACATAATAGCTAAGGTTGAATAAAGACAATAGTCCATCCAATTCAGTCTGTGTAGGTGTTTGTGTGTCCGTGTCAATAATTTCCTGTATCCCTGTTGTTAATTAAGATGCACATCCAAAAGTCTTTTAAATATATCAATACTCGCTACTGACACCACTAATGTGTAGAAGAGGGTTCCACATCCTTATTACCCTGACCGTGAAAAACCCCCTGCACAGTTTAAGGTTAAACCACTTTTCCTCCAATCTAATTGTGTGGCCCAGTGTCCATCTCCCTGAGACTGAATGAATGTTTGTTTTTTTTCCTACGTTGGGATCACCATTGAGGTATTTGTAAATCGCTATCATGTCCCCTCTCAAGCGTCACTTCTACAGCGAGAAATGTTGTGCTTGTAGTTGTTCCTTGTAATTGAGGTCCTCCATTCCACTTATTTTCTTTTTGAAAAATATTTATTGAATTTTTTCAAAATATAGTCATAGAAAACATTGTACAAAACGATTGTAAGGCATGGATATACAACAATTCTTGGTACAGAATTCGTGTTATACCTATACAAAGTTAGAGGGAACACAGGGGAGAGGGAGGGGAGGGGGAAGGGAGAGGGGGGTAAGCAATTCACATTTACCATCTTGTCACGGTCATTTGGCAAGAAATTGCCTGAAAGGGTTTAACTTATACCTTTGTACCTTTAGGAAATGGAGGCGACTTCTGAACATGTCTAACTAGATAACCTACATTATGTTCTGGTTAAAACAATTCGTTTGGGTGAGAATAATCCCAGTGCGAGATAAATGAAATTGGATGTTAAAGAGCCTTATGAGATTGTAGTCTGCTTATGGTGGCTTAAATGAAGAAGGGTCAGATGCTGAAGGTATTTTAAGTTTGCCAAGTGTGTTAGTAATATCACTCTTCAGGTACCATGTTGTGAACCGAAATGGATGCATTATGTCTTGGATGGTCTGTTGAGTGAATGTGGCTTCCAAAAACCTTCTCCATCGCTTGAAAAAACGTGGGGTAGAGTGGAGATTTGATGTGATGATGTCCAATCTTTCCAAATAAAATAATGACGTCAAAGCTTTTATAACCGCAGGTAGACTAGGCAGTGTTGCCGTAATCCAGTGAGACATGATAGTCCTGCGGGCTACAAGAAGACAGATATGAGCCCAGTGTGGTATGTTTTGTAAGTCCATTTGAGACGAGGAGGAGGCTGAAGGTGGTATGCCGAACAGGCATAGTAGTCAGTCACTATGTAAACGAATATGGATAATCTTGTTAATATAGGCTATCACAGCATTCCAGTAACTGGTAACAGCAGAGCAGTACCAAAGCCTGTGGAGCAGTGTGGGACGGGGCAGTGAGCACCATGGACATAGCGCTTGAGACGGATCTGCTTTGTTGAAACGAAATGGGAAGTATGCTCTGTGTATAATCTTAAATTGAGTCTCACGCCATGTTTCAGATGTTGTGAGTTTTCGGATAAGCCTGTATCCCTCAAGGATTTTGTCTGGTAACTCTTTGTCCCCCAGTAGGTGGGACCATTTTTGGAAAGGTGTAAGGCGGTACTTCCGCGATTGGTGTTGAATGAGGTGAGAATAGATGTTGGAGATAGAGTAGTCTTTGCTCTGAAGTATGTTATCGATGGACGGTTTAAAAGGATCAGATTCAGTACCACAGCAGGATCTCAGATAATCAGTAAGTTGGTGATAGAAGAAACTGAGTTGGTGGCAGGGAGAATTCCCGCATCGAGGTGTGATAGGGTTTGAATTTATCCGGTTTGTCTTGATATATCGAGGTAATCTTCGTGAGGCCCCTGGATTGCCATTGAGTGAAGGCTTTATGTAGAGTGGAAGGTATGAACATAGGGTTGCCTTGTATTCTTAGATGTCTAGAAATGCTAGAAGGCAGTCCAAGTAGTGTTTTCTGACCTCCCTCCAGGTGATGACAGTATCTCTGAAAAGTACACTAGTTTTGAGGTGGTGTGGCAGGTTATTAGGATTAGAGTGGAGGATGCCTGATAGATCGTATGGGTGAGCCATAGAAGCTTCTAATGCATAGTTGGAGTATTTGGATCCTCCTGTTAACCAATCTAGGCCCTGTCTAAGTAAACATGCTAGGTTATAAAAACGAATGTTGGTGAGTCCTGCCCCGCCCTCGCCCTTCGGGAGACATAGTTTTTGAAGCGCAATGTGCGTTTTTTTGCTAGACCATAGGAAAGCTGTTAATGCCCTCTGGATTTTTTGTACATCTGAGTGCCTCAGTAATAGAGGTATGGTCTGCATGGGGTAGAGCAGGCGTGCAAATGAAACCATTTTAAAAAGGTGGCATCTCCCAAAAAGCGAGAGGGGAAGGGCCCCCCAAGCCTCCAATTCCCTAACAATTTTGGCAATCAGGGGGGGGGGGGGGTAATTCAGTAGATATAAAGAGGATGGATCCCGTCCTATATGAATACCTAAATATGTAATATGTTGAGATGCAATGGTCAGCGGGGATAAATGTTTCCATTTAGTAGATAGGCGTGGGTGTAATGCTAAGATTTCACTCTTATCAAAGTTTATACGAAAGCCAGAGCAGAGTCGAAAGTCCGCAAATAGTTGTTTAAGTCTGTCAAAGTCTGATATGGGGTCGGTAGAGAACAATAAAATATCATCAGCAAATAGTGCAGAACGGAGTGTTTGGTTTCCCATAGTGATGCCACTAACCCCCTCATCTGAGTTGAGGATTCTAGATAGAGGTTCAAGCGCAATGTTGAACAACAGGGATAGGGGGCAGCCCTGTCGCGTTCCCTTCGCTAGGGGATGGTGTCTGAAATAAAATCCGGGGTGACAAGTCGTGCCGTCGGTGAGACATACATTTGTGAGAGGAAACGTGTGATTTGACCCGAAAAGCCAAATTTTTCGATTACTGCAAAAAGCCATGAGAAACCAATGTTGTCAAAGGCTTTTTCCGCGTCTAGGGACATGATAGCGACGTCTTGATCAGGGTGGGTTTTAGCATATTCTAGAGCCATTAAGACCTTACGAATGTTTAGTGTAGCTGATCGTCCTGAGACAAAACCAGATTGGGCTGGGTGTAAGAGGGACGGAAGCAAGAGGGCTAAGCGTGATGCTACTATTTTGGACAGGATTTTTACATCAACATTAATTAACAAAATTGGACGATAGGAGCCTGGAAGTAGGGGATCTTTCCCTTTTTTGGAAATCAATTTGATATGAGCCTATGTCCCTGTGGGGAGGTATGGACCCCCGTCCCACATGGCTGCATACACATGTTTTAGGGTGTCGGGAATAAAATCAGTCGTTAATTTGAAGAATTCCGCAGTGTACCCGTCGGGGCCTGGAGCTTTAGCAGAAGCCATAGATTTTATCGTACGTTGTATGTCTTCTAACGTGATAGGCGCATTAAGTGCTTTCAGTTGTGCCGTTTGAAGTCTGGGCAGTCGTATCTTATCTAGCAGAGCTTCCGCGGCAAGTTGATCTGCTGGGTCTGCTCGGTATAATTCAGTATAGTATTCTGCAAGTAGCTTGCTAACTTCAGCAGGCGAGGCAACTAGCGAGCCGGAAGCATTTCTCAAGGTAGAGATATGTGTAGGGCGTCTTGGTCCTGAACATAATCTGGCCAGCAATCTGCCTGCCTTGTTGCCAAACTTGTGAAAGTGAAGAGTAGAGTACGAAATTTTAGCAGCTTCGTGATGTTCTGCCCAAAGTTTAAAGGCGCACTTGGCTTGCCACCATTCCTGTATGTTGGCTAAGGTGCGGTTTAGTGTTGGCTAAAAAATTCCCTTTTTTACTTATGTTGCATTATTCATGGTAATGCCCTTTAAAATCCCACCCAAGGGGAACCCTTTGTTCTGCTTCTCATGGGCTTCACTTGCTTGCATATATTGTCGTCGGGTGTGCTTTTTAAATTGGACAGTGTAAGAAATGATTTTACCCCGTAGGAAGGCTTTACCTGCTTCCCAGAAGAGTTTTGGGTCAGAAATATGTGCTGCATTTGTGGAGATATATTCCTATGTTTGATGCAATATGTGTTGGAAGTCTTCACTATCCGCCAAATATGAGGGGAAACGCCAGGTAGGGGAAGGAGTTGAAGATGTGGTCTGAGTAATGTGGACTGCGATAGGGCTGTGATCTGAAATTCTGGGGTCATTAATGTCTGGGGTATTGATTACAGAGACTAAGGCTGGGGAGGCAAAGAAGTAGTCTATACGAGAAAAGGTATTATGTGGGGGCGAGAAAAAGGTATACTCTCGATCCGTTGGATGCATTAGGCGCCAAATGTCGACAAAATGCATAGAGTCAATGGAATGCGCTAAGGGGGTAGAGTCTGGTGTATGAGAGGTAGAGGTACGTGACCTTTGCGTAGGGCGATATGTGCGATCTGCAAGTGTAGACCTGACCGAATTGAAGTCGCCACCCACTAAATGCAAGACCTCGGGGGCAGTGAGAACCCACTGAACCATGTCCTGGAAAAGTGTCTGGAGAGTTGGGAGCATATATATATTGGTGACAGCCACTGCTTTGTCGCCTATGGTCATATGTAAAGTCAGTTTGCGGCCTAGGGAGTCAGCCCTAACCTCTCTGATAGTGTGTCGTAGGTTTTTGTGTACTAAAATAGCTACACCTGCTTTACGGCCTACTGCAGGAGACCCATATACAGAGCCTACCCACAGTTTTTGAAGGCATGCAAAATCGTCTGCGGAGAGGTGTGTCTCCTGTAGTAGAGCCACATCTGCCCGGAGACGTCGCAAGTGTCTAAGAATGGACATTCGTTTATTATGGAGATAATGATTGTATTGTGTGAGAGGCGTGTCGGGAAGCCTCCTGATTTGTACAGCGTCAACCATACAGGAATCACCCGAGTGTTGTAGGTCACATAAAAGGATAGGTACTAAAAAGGCAAACATGAATTGCATAACTTTTAAGCAATAAGAATTGAACTGTAACAAGATAAAGTTTCGGTTAAAGGGAAACAAACTACAAACAGTGTACTTCACTTTTTTCCACATGGGGTTTAACTAACCATAACAGCTCTCAGCGGTCCGCTAGCTCCTCACATATGGGCAAGATGTTAGCTAAGAGGAGTGGAGGGAGGTAGGAAAGGATGGGGAAGAGGGAAGGGAGGGGGATAGGTAGGGGTTGGTAGAGGGGTAGGCAAAGGAAGGGGGGTCAGGGAAAGGTCTACTTGCATCTGTGCCCTGGGGTAGGCTCAGATAAGAGGGCTCAGTAAAAGGGTCTGCCCAGTAAAGGGTCGATGGCTATGGAGATTACCTGAGTCCCTAGGGTGACCCCTTAGGCAAGCATAATGTGGTCAATGGAGGGTTGTAACACAAGCTGGGGAGCAACAGAACAGAACCTTGAGCTAGCTGGTAGCAACAACAGTGGGTGACATTACAAATAATCAGAATACCAAATGAAATAAAAAAGATAACAGGTTATAGATAATGGGGGGTGATATTACCCATCCGTGGAAGCACGATTGGATAGATAATGTTCCTGGGGTACTTCAGTGATTTTCAGAGCGGTCTTCCTGGTTGGTGAAACGGCTGCGTTTGTATGGAGGTTTGGTGGGGCTGCGTTGATGTTTGGGTGGTGCCTTTGCTGCCGATGGCGATGACCATGGTGAATTGTCTTCAGTGTTGCTGTGTTCCATCTCGGTGGCGAGATAATGTTCCGCCTCCTCAGGTGTGTTGAATGTGAGGTGTTCTCCTTCATGCGTTTGGATGCGGAGAATAGCTGAGTAGGCTAAGGAGAACTGGATTTGATTGTGGTGTAGGGTTGAGCAGATCGGTGAAAACGCTTTACGTTGTTTTATCACCTCCATGGAATAATCTGCGAAAAGCAGGAGTTTTGCACCATATACCATTAAAGAACGTTAACGGCGAAATCTTTGCATTATAGCATTCTTGTCCGCGTAGTTGAGGTATTTTACAATAACGTGGCGGGGTTTGGTGCGGGTTTCTGAGAATTGACCTATGCGGTGCGCTCGTTCAATTGTGCAGGGTATGCGAAGGCCCAGTTGTTCTGGGATGATTTTTGCGCATATATTTGTTAGCTGTGCTGTGAATACTGATTCTGGCAAACCAATAATGCGTAAATTGTTTCTCCTCGAACGATTTTCCAAATCGTCGAGTTTGTCCCAGATGTCCCTGTTAGTAGCTGAGATGCGTGCCACTGCTGCAGATGAAGCAGTGAGTTCATCTTCCAGGGAGGATATCCTCTCCTCCACCTGGGTGATTCTCTGTGCCTGTGCTTGTAAATCAATGTGAAGCTGCTCTAGCCCTCTATGAACTGCAGCGTCCACAGTAGCTGTAAGAGTAGGGCCCAGCAGTGTAACTACTGCTTGTGCAATTCCAGCAGGGGAGGCAGGGTCCATACCTGACATGTCTGGAGCCGAGGGGGGCTGTGGCTGCGTGTGTGCCTGCTCCGTCATGCCTGGGGCGGCCGCCATCTTGGCTGTGTCTGCCGCTGTCTCTCCTCCGGGGGATATCGTAGATGACACTGCCCGGGCGTACGATCGCTCCACAAAGCGATCCATGGGAGCCCGCTGTGTTTCAGCAATGCGAGGGGGTGTCTCCTCAAAGCAATAGCCGGCTTAGATAGCAGATTTGTGAGGAGCGGTGCGGGAGCTGGAGCTATCTACCTCCTCCTCATGTGGCGCCGGAACCGGAAGTTTCATTCCACTTATTAATATTTGTTGCCCTTCTTTTGGATTCTCTGCAGTTCCAGCAAATCTCTGCTTAGGACTGGTGACCAGAACTGGACATAATACTCCAGATGTGGCATAACCAGGGTTTTATACAGAGGCAACATAATTAATAGTTATATCTCTGAAGTGTATCCCTTTTTTGTGCATGCTAAAATTCTACCGGCTTTGGTAGCTGCAGCTTGACATTACATGCTGTTGCTCAGTCTGTCAGACCCCCAAATCCTTCACCATTCTGGAATCAGCAATCAAATGGAGAGACGGCCTAGATGGAAAAAATAGGTTGCTTTAAAGGTAAAACTAATGATCGTTATAGGCTTAGCAAAGGAGAAGTCATCAGAAGGGAACTTACATAGTAGAGTACACTGCCAGGTAGAAGTCTAATATAGGTGCAATCAAATGCATGAGATGGGGTATTTTTAAATTTTTTTATTGGAAAGGCAGCAGTTGCAGTAAGATCTAGGCAAAGAAGGGTATAAGGGGAAAAGTTAAAGCGGCACGGACTGTATTAAAAGGAATAATGGGACTGCTGAGGAGACAGGGAACACATTACCTGATACGCCATATAGCAGAGAGTGTGACTCATGGGAAATCCATGTTGAGGATTACCGAGGAATGAATGGTAAGTCCAAAGTAACTCCTATAGGAGATGGTTAGGGGCTCAGTAAGTAATGAACTGGGGAAAAAGAGTTTAAAATGGTGCTAAGTGTCATGAAGAAAAAGGATTACCTTGTTGCTGTGTGTGGAGCATTTACAGGCACGTCCCTCGTCCAACGTGTGGGCTGAGGGACTGGCCGGTTACTAATGTACCCCCCACACCTGATCAAATGATGATCAGGTGTGCGGACGCGGGTGAGGGGCGTCCGCGCCTGCGCACAGTGTGGTGCCACGGAACTGCAAGTTCCGACATGCACCGCGTGCGCATGCTCAGAACAGGCGGGTTGCGTGGCGAATGGGAGGATGAGACGCCGAGGAATGGGAGGTACCAGGGCGTCACCACCTCCCATCAGCCGATGGAAAAAGGGGGACCAGAGAGCCCGAGTACGGCACTGACACCCAGGGCAGACATGGAATGATCTGCCCCGGGCGTCCGTACAGGCACGAACGGCGCTGACAATGCACCTCCCGAGGGGGGAGCCAACGCCACTCCCCCCCATCGAGGCGCCGGAGGGCCAGGAAAACGATGCGGTCCGGTGGTGGAGCATACCAAGTGCAAGATAGGCGGTGGGCGGAGACACAGGGTGGGGGGGCATCGCCCCCACTAACCCGACAGTCCACAAGGGTCCGTGGGGACAGCGGGAAATACCTGTGTGTCGGCACACCATGTCCAGCCACAAAGTGTATAACATACATGGAGAATAGGGATGAGCCGAACACCCCCCGGTTCGGTTCGCACCAGAACCCGCGAACGGACCGCAAGTTCGCACGAACGTTAGAACCCCATTGACGTCTATGGGACTCGAACGTTCGAAATCAAAAGTGCTCATTTTAAAGGCTAATTTGCATGGTATTGTCCTAAAAAGGGTGTGGGGACCCGGGTCCTACCCCAGGGGACATGTATCAATGCAAAAAAAACTTTTAAAAACGGCCGTTTTTTCGGGAGCAGTGATTTTAATGATGCTTAAAGTAAAAAAAAAAAGTGAAATATTCCTTTAAATATCGTACCTGGG
Organism: Lithobates septentrionalis; assembly: GCA_037952835.1. Lineage (NCBI taxonomy): Eukaryota > Metazoa > Chordata > Amphibia > Anura > Ranidae > Lithobates > Lithobates septentrionalis. The sequence continues at coordinate 36,018 of JBBDGP010003209.1, read as the reverse complement.
GGGTGTCTATAGTATGCCTGTAAAGTGACGCGTGTTTCCCATGTTTAGAACAGTCCCTGCACCAAATGTCATTTTTAAAGGAAAAAATCTCATTTAAAACTGCTTGCGGGTTTAATGTCATGTCGGGTCCTGGCAATATGGATGAAAATCAGTGAGACAAACGGCATGGGTACCCCCCAGTCCATTACCAGGCCCTTTGGGTCTTGTATGGATATTAAGGGGAACCCTGCACCCAAATTAAAATAAGGAAAGGTCCCTATATACTCTGAACAGCAGTATACAGGCGGTGCAAACAAGACAGGGACTGTAGGTTTGTTGTTAAGTAGAATCTGTTTGTAATTTTGAACATTTTTAACGTGTTTAGCTCCAGCCAAAAAATCTTTTCTAAGCTTTTTGGAAAACATAGGGAAGGGTTATCACCCCTGTGACATTTGTTTTGCGTCTTTCCTCCTCTTCAGAAGATTTCACCTCACTTTTTTGTCCCAATGAAAAATGTTTTTTGAAAATTTGGGTTTTTTTGTGGAACAAGGATTGGAAAGCATCAGTGGAAAGGAGAAATTGTTTTCCCATATTAACTCTTACATGAGAGAATTTCCCTTCCTAGGGGTAGATTTCATCTCACTTCCTGTTGTCTCCTTCCGTTTGCAAGTAGGAGTCGTTTGTAAGTTAGATGTTTGAAAGTAGGGTCCTGCCCTATATACTCAGCAGAAATTTGGGCCTTAGGTGTTGCTGTGGCCAAAACACTGTAAGCCCTCACAGGGCCCTGCTGTGAAATATTAGATCAAGAATTGTAATTACATGCCCCTGTTGAACAGGAGCTGAAAAATTAGGCCTTAGGCACTGGTGCTGGTGCCACAACACTGCAACCCCTCACAGACACTCTAGTTGGAATGCAGGAACGAGCCCTGCTGCAAAGTATTACATCAAAAATTGTAATTACACGCCCCTGTTATACAGGGGCTGAAAAATTGTGCCTTAGGCACTGGTGGTGGCGCCCAGAACCAAAAATGTTCTTACAAGCTATCAGCGTGATGATTGAGGAGGAAGAGGATAATTACTCAGGGATAGTCACTCAGCATCAGCATAGGCAGTCTTTGAAGGGATCTGAAAAAAATTATTCAGTTACATCAGCATCAGGTGCTTGGTAGCTGGTGGTGATCCAAGACTGATTCATTTTTATGAAGGTCAGCCGATCGACCGAGTCAGTGGACAGACGCACCCTGTGATCGGTTACCACGCCTCCAGCAGCACTGAATGTGCGTTCCGAAAGAACGCTGGATGCAGGACAGGCCAGTAGCTCAATTGCATACTGTGCAAGCTCTGGCCAGTGATCCATCCTCAAGACCCAGTAACCCAGAGGATTTTCGGTGGGAAAGGTGTCCAAGTCTGATCTTGCCCCTAGGTATTCCTGCACCATGTAAAACAGACACTGGCGATGGTTGCTGGAACCGATCATACCTTGGGGCTGCGGACCAAAAAATTGTCTGAACGCATCGGTCAGACGGCCACCTTCTCCACCGCTCCTTCTTTGACTGACCGAAGCCTCAGCAACACGTTGTCCAGAAACAGGAGTTTGTAACCTCCCAGTCTCTGGGAACGCGTTGCACAGACCTTTCTGCAAGGCCTCCCGAAGATGTTTCATCCTCTGCTCCCTCTGCGATGGCAAGATAAGGTCCGCAACCTTACCCTTGTAACGTGGATCAAGGAGGGTTGCCAGCCAGTATTGGTCCTTCTCCTTGATACCACGAATACGAGGATCCTTACGCAGGCTTTGCAGGATCAGGGAGGCCATGCAGCGTAGGTTTGCTGAGGCATTCGGTCCGGAGTCCTCTGGGTCACTAAGAACAACAACGTCCGCAGCCACCTCCTCCCAGCCACGTACAAGTCCATGTGTTCCTTGGGACTGATCCCTTAAAGACTGCTGATGCTGAGTGCCAGGCTCCACCTCCATACTGACACAATCTTCTTCCTCCTCCTCCTCCTCCTCCTCGTCCTCTTCCTGTGTGATCGGCGGGCACGCAGGAACGCTGTCTGGATAAAGGGGGCCTTGAGAGCTAAGGAAGTCCTCCTCTTCCTGCCTCTGTTCTGCCTCAAGTGCCCTGTCCATTATTCCACGCAGCGTGTGCTCCAACAGGTGGACAAGGGGGACAGTGTCACTGATGCATGCACTGTCAGTGCTCACCATCCTCGTGGCCTCCTCGAATGGTGACAGGACAGTGCATGCATCCCTGATCATGGCCCACTGGCGTGGGGAAAAAAAACCAAGGTCCCCTGACCCTGTCCTGGTGCCATAGTCGCACAGGTACTCATTGATGGCCCTCTGCTGCGTGTGCAGCCGCTGCAGCATGGCCAATGTCGAGTTCCACCTGGTGGGCATGTCACAGATTAGGCGGTTCTTGGGCAGGTTAAACTCCTTTTGGAGGTCCGTCAGCCGAGCACTGGCATTATATGACCGGCAGAAATGCACACAGACTTTCCTGGCCTGCCTCAGGACATCCTGTAAGCCCGGGTACCTGCCCAAGAACCGCTGCACCACCAAGTTAAGGACGTGAGCCAAACAGGGCACATGGGTCAGTTGTCCCTGTCGGAGGGCAGAGAGGAGGTTGGTGCCATTGTCGCAAACCACCATTCCTGCCTTAAGTTGGCGTGGCGTCAACCACCTCTGAACCTGCCCCTGCAGAGCTGACAGAACCTCTGCCCCAGTGTGGCTCCTGTCCCCCAAGCACACCAGCTCAAGCACCGCATGGCATCTTTTGGCCTGCGTACTTGCGTAGCCCCTTGAACGCCTACGGAGCACCGCTGGTTCCGAGGAAGAGGCCATGGAGGAAGAAGAAGAGGAGGGGGTGGAGGAGAGAGGTGTGTCACAATCAGCATTTTGGAGGCGTGGTGGTGGAACAACCTCCAACACTACTGCACCTTGTCCTGCATCCTTCCCAGCTGCCAGCAGAGTCACCCAATGCGCCGTGAAACTTAAGTAACGTCCCTGTCCATGCCTGCTGGACCATGAGTCAGCGGTAATATGCACCTTACCGCTGACCGCCCTGTCCAGCGAGGCATGGACATTGCCTTCCACATGCCGGTAGAGAGCTGGAATCGCCTTCCGTGAGAAAAAGTGGCGTTTGGGTACCTGCCACTGAGGAACCGCACATTCCACAAACTCACGGAAGGGGGCAGAGTCTACCAACTGAAAAGGCAGCAGTTGAAGTGCTAGCAATTTTGCCAAGCTAGCATTCAACCGCTGGGCATTTGGATGGCTGGGAGCAAGCTTCTTTCGGCGGTGCAGCAGCTGGGGCAGGGAAATTTGCCTGGTACAATCTGGCGTCGGTGTACCAAAAGCAGATTGCCCACAAGTACTTGGCTGTGACACACCTAATTCTACACCTTCATTCCTCTCACTGCAGGTCTCAGAGAGGACTGAAGGTCTAGTGGGGTTGGAAATCTCAGCTGATGAGGAGCAAGGAGAGATCCTCTTTGTTCTTTGGTGTGGGTCTTTTAGATATGCTTGCCAACGAACTGCATGGCAGGTCAACATATGTCTGGTCAAGCATGTGGTACCCAAGCGGGAGATGTTTTGGCCACGCGAGATACGCTTGAGACATATGTTGCAAATAGCAGCGGTGCGATCTGATGCACTCGTCTCAAAAAAGGCCCACACCAAAGAACTTTTTGAATAACGCGCAGAGACTGCAGCGCCCTGCACATGTGGAGCTTTGGGGTGTGATGCAGTCAATGTGCTGCCCTTAGGCTGGCCCCTGGAGGGCATCCTGCCTCGTTGGTGATGTGCCGCCTCCTCCTCCTCCTCCTCCTCCTCTTCTCTCCTATCAGGCACCCACGTTGAGTCAGTGACCTCATCATCCCCTCCCTCCTCATCACTGGAGCAAACCTGGCAGTATGCTGCAGCAGGGGGAGCATGACTGCCAGATTGCTGTCCTTCTTGGGCACCCCCTCTGTCCGTGCTCATGTTACTGCCTTCATCGAGCTCAGTATCATCATCAGAGCCTTCCAAACGCTGGGCATCCTCCTGGAGCATGTACCCAACACTGTGGTCAAACAGTTCGAGGGAATCCTCATGAGGACATGGTGGAGCTAGGGAAGGAGTCACTGATGACATTGAGCTGAGGGAAGAGGCCGCTGCTTTGCCAGACAAAGCACCCTGGGCATGGGTGAGAGAGGATGAGGAGGATGAGGACGGCTTGGTCATCCACTCGACCAAGTTTTCTGCATGTTGCGGCTCAACACGGCCAGCTGCCGAAAAAAAGGCCAAGCGTGTCCCATGGCCACGGGCTGATGAGGATGCACCGTCTCCACGACCAGCACTAGACACAGAGCCTGCTTGCCCTCTCTTATTGGCTTGTGACTGTCTGCCTCTCCTTCTTGGCCTTCCAGACATACTAATGGCCTGTAGCTGCACTAAGCTGGGATAGAACACCTGTAATTTTCTTCAGGTAGCTTTATATACTGTAACCAGACAAGCCTGCCTGTCAGTAGGAAGATAACAGGAACGGATCTAGCTGAACACTGTGAGCAGGACGCACTGCACTAAATGTAAATAGCAGGAACAGATCTAGCTGAACACTGTGAGCAGGACGCACTGCACTAAATGTAAATAGCAGGAACGGATCTAGCTGAACACTGTGAGCAGGACGCACTGCACTAAATGTAAATAGCAGGAACGGATCTAGCTGAACACTGTGAGCAGGACGCACTGCACTAAATGTAAATAGCAGGAACGGATCTAGCTGAACACTGTGAGCAGGACGCACTGCACTAAATGTAAATAGCAGGAACAGATCTAGCTGAACACTGTGAGCAGGACGCACTGACTGCACTAAATGTAAATAGCAGGAACGGATCTAGCTGAACACTGTGAGCAGGACGCACAGCACTAAATGTAAATAGCAGGAACGGATCTAGCTGAACACTGTGAGCAGGACGCACTGCACTAAATGTAAATAGCAGGAACAGATCTAGCTGAACACTGTGAGCAGGACGCACTGCACTAAATGTAAATAGCAGGAACGGATCTAGCTGAACACTGTGAGCAGGACGCACTGACTGCACTAAATGTAAATAGCAGGAACAGATCTAGCTGAACACTGAGCAGGACGCACTGCACTAAATGTAAATAGCAGGAATGGATCTAGCTGAACACTGTGAGCAGGACGCACTGACTGCACTAAATGTAAATAGCAGGAACGGATCTAGCTGAACACTGTGAGCAGGACGCACTGCACTAAATGTAAATAGCAGGAACAGATCTAGCTGAACACTGTGAGCAGGACGCACTGCACTAAATGTAAATAGCAGGAACGGATCTAGCTGAACACTGTGAGCAGGACGCACTGACTGCACTAAATGTAAATAGCAGGAACGGATCTAGCTGAACACTGTGAGCAGGACGCACTGCACTAAATGTAAATAGCAGGAACGGATCTAGCTGAACACTGTGAGCAGGACGCACTGACTGCACTAAATGTAAATAGCAGGAACAGATCTAGCTGAACACTGTGAGCAGGACGCACTGACTGCACTAAATGTAAATAGCAGGAACAGATCTAGCTGAACACTGTGAGCAGGACGCACTGACTGCACTAAATGTAAATAGCAGGAACGGATCTAGCTGAACACTGTGAGCAGGACGCACTGCACTAAATGTAAATAGCAGGAACGGATCTAGCTGAACACTGTGAGCAGGACGCACTGCACTAAATGTAAATAGCAGGAACAGATCTAGCCTAATCTAGCTAACTCAAATCAAATGACACTGTCTGTCTCTCTCTCTATCAGCACACCGGAACACACTACACAGGGCCGCCGTGCAGGCGGCCTTATATAGTGTGGGGCGTGTACTAAATCCCCTGAGCCATAATTGGCCAAAGCCACCCTGGCTTTGGCCAATTACAGCTCTCTCTACTGACGGCGCTGTGATTGGCCAAGCATGCGGGTCATAGTGCATGCTTGGCCAATCATCAGCCAGCAATGCACTGCGATGCCGCAGTGAATTATGGGCCGTGACGCGCCACACGAATTTGGCGCGAACGGCCCATAACGTTCGCAATTCGACGGACGGTCGAACAGCCGATGTTCGAGTCGAACATGGGTTCGACTCGAACACGAAGCTCATCCCTAATGGAGAACCTCAGGGTCCTGGTTGCACAAAGGAACATATAATGAAAGCAATACTTGTATAACACGGACTGAAGACAAAAAGACATATGAGTTAAAAGGGTGTATTAATACAGATATCAAAACCTTCGCATATCTATGAGTACAAACAGAAAATGGAAATCAAACAAAAATACAAGTATCAGTATTGATGTATAGACATATTGATATAAAAGGAAATGCAATAGTGACAAATAGCGGTCATGGTGGTATAACATACCATAGGGGGTCTGTAAAAAGGACCGCAAGTAGAGCCATGGCAGATAGGGATGAGCCGAACACCCCCCGGTTCGGTTCGCACCAGAACCCGCGAACGGACCGAAAGTTCGCACGAACGTTAGAACCCCATTGACGTCTATGGGACTCGAACGTTCGAAATCAAAAGTGCTCATTTTAAAGGCTAATTTGCATGGTATTGTCCTAAAAAGGGTTTGGGGACCCGGGTCCTACCCCAGGGGACATGTATCAATGCAAAAAAAACTTTTAAAAACGGCCGTTTTTTCGGGAGCAGTGATTTTAATGATGCTTAAAGTAAAAAAAAAAAAGTGAAATATTCCTTTAAATATCGTACCTGGGGGGTGTCTATAGTATGCCTGTAAAGTGACGCGTGTTTCCCATGTTTAGAACAGTCCCTGCACCAAATGTCATTTTTAAAGGAAAAAATCTCATTTAAAACTGCTTGCGGGTTTAATGTCATGTCGGGTCATGGCAATATGGATGAAAATCAGTGAGACAAACGGCATGGGTACCCCCCAGTCCATTACCAGGCCCTTTGGGTCTTGTATGGATATTAAGGGGAACCCCACACCCAAATTAAAATAAGGAAAGGTGTGGGGCCACCAGGCCCTATATACTCTGAACAGCAGTATACAGGCGGTGCAAACAAGACAGGGACTGTAGGTTTGTTGTTAAGTAGAATCTGTTTGTAATTTTGAACATTTTTAATGTGTTTAGCTCCAGCCAAAAAATCTTTTCTAAGCTTTTTGGAAAACATAGGGAAGGGTTATCACCCCTGTGACATTTGTTTTGCGTCTTTCCTCCTCTTCAGAAGATTTCACCTCACTTTTTTGTCCCAATGAAAAATGTTTTTTGAAAATTTGGGTTTTTTTGTGGAACAAGGATTGGAAAGCATCAGTGGAAAGGAGAAATTGTTTTCCCATATTAACTCTTACAGGAGAGAATTTCCCTTCCTTAGGGGTAGATTTCATCTCACTTCCTGTTGTCTCCTACCGTTTGCAAGTAGGAGTCGTTTGTAAGTTAGATGTTTGAAGGTAGGGTCCTGCCCTATATACTCAGCAGAAATTTGGGCCTTAGGTGTTGCTGTGGCCAAAACACTGTAAGCCCTCACAGGGCCCTGCTGTGAAATATTAGATCAAGAATTGTAATTACATGCCCCTGTTGAACAGGAGCTGAAAAATTAGGCCTTAGGCACTGGTGCTGGTGCCACAACACTGCAACCCCTCACAGACACTCTAGTTGGAACGCAGGAACGAGCCCTGCTGCAAAGTATTGCATCAAAAATTGTAATTACACGCCCCTGTTAGACAGGGGCAGAAAAATTGGGTCTTAGGCACTGGTGCTGGTGCCACAACACTGCAACCCCTCACAGACACTCTAGTTGAAACGCAGGAACAAGCCCTGCTGCAAAGTATTGCATCAAAAATTGTAATTACACGCCCCTGTTAAACAGGGGCTGAAAAATTGTGCCTTAGGCACTGGTGGTGGCGCCCAGAACCAAAAATGTTCTTACAAGCTATCAGCGTGATGATTGAGGAGGAAGAGGATAATTACTCAGGGATAGTCACTCAGCATCAGCATAGGCAGTCTTTGAAGGGATCTGAGATTTCAAAAAAAATTATTCGGTTACATCTGCATCAGGTGCTTGGTAGCTGGTGGTGATCCAAGACTGATTCATTTTTATGAAGGTCAGCCGATCGACCGAGTCGGTGGACAGACGCACCCTGTGATCGGTTACCACGCCTCCAGCAGCACTGAATGTGCGTTCCGAAAGAACGCTGGATGCAGGACAGGCCAGTAGCTCAATTGCATACTGTGCAAGCTCTGGCCAGTGATCCATCCTCAAGACCCAGTAACCCAGAGGATTTTCGGTGGGAAAGGTGTCCAAGTCTGATCTTGCCCCTAGGTATTCCTGCACCATGTAAAACAGACGCTGGCGATGGTTGCTGGAACCGATCATACCTTGGGGCTGCGGACCAAAAAATTGTCTGAACGCATCGGTCAGACGGCCACCTTCTCCACCGCTCCTTCTTTGACTGACCGAAGCCTCAGCAACACGTTGTCCAGAAACAGGAGTTTGTAACCTCCCAGTCTCTGGGAACGCGTTGCACAGACCTTTCTGCAAGGCCTCCCGAAGATGTTTCATCCTCTGCTCCCTCTGCGATGGCAAGATAAGGTCCGCAACCTTACCCTTGTAACGTGGATCAAGGAGGGTTGCCAGCCAGTATTGGTCCTTTTCCTTGATACCACGAATACGAGGATCCTTACGCAGGCTTTGCAGGATCAGGGAGGCCATGCAGCGTAGGTTTGCTGAGGCATTCGGTCCGGAGTCCTCTGGGTCACTAAGGACAACAACGTCCGCAGCCACCTCCTCCCAGCCACGTACAAGTCCATGTGTTCCTTGGGACTGATCCCTTAAAGACTGCTGATGCTGAGTGCCAGGCTCCACCTCCATACTGACACAATCTTCCTCCTCCTCCTCCTCCTCCTCCTCGTCCTCTTCCTGTGTGATCGGCGGGCACGCAGGAACACTGTCTGGATAAAGGGGGCCTTGAGAGCTAAGGAAGTCCTCCTCTTCCTGCCTCTGTTCTGCCTCAAGTGCCCTGTCCATTATTCCACGCAGCGTGTGCTCCAACAGGTGGACAAGGGGGACAGTGTCACTGATGCATGCACTGTCAGTGCTCACCATCCTCGTGGCCTCCTCGAATGGTGACAGGACAGTGCATGCATCCCTGATCATGGCCCACTGGCGTGGGGAAAAAAAACCAAGGTCCCCTGACCCTGTCCTGGTGCCATAGTCGCACAGGTACTCATTGATGGCCCTCTGCTGCGTGTGCAGCCGCTGCAGCATGGCCAACGTCGAGTTCCACCTGGTGGGCATGTCACAGATTAGGCGGTTCTTGGGCAGGTTAAACTCCTTTTGGAGGTCCGTCAGCCGAGCACTGGCATTATATGACCGGCGGAAATGCACAGAGACTTTCCTGGCCTGCCTCAGGACATCCTGTAAGCCCGGGTACCTGCCCAAGAACCGCTGCACCACCAAGTTAAGGACGTGAGCCAAACAGGGCACATGGGTCAGTTGTCCCTGTCGGAGGGCAGAGAGGAGGTTGGTGCCATTGTCGCAAACCACCATTCCTGCCTTAAGTTGGCGTGGCGTCAACCACCTCTGAACCTGCCCCTGCAGAGCTGACAGAACCTCTGCCCCAGTGTGGCTCCTGTCCCCCAAGCACACCAGCTCAAGCACCGCATGGCATCTTTTGGCCTGCGTACTTGCGTAGCCCCTTGAACGCCTACGGAGCACCGCTGGTTCCGAGGAAGAGGCCATGGAGGAAGAAGAAGAGGAGGGGGTGGAGGAGAGAGGTGTGTCACAATCAGCATTTTGGAGGCGTGGTGGCGGAACAACCTCCAACACTACTGCACCTTGTCCTGCATCCTTCCCAGCTGCCAGCAGAGTCACCCAATGCGCCGTGAAACTTAAGTAACGTCCCTGTCCATGCCTGCTGGACCATGAGTCAGCGGTAATATGCACCTTACCGCTGACCGCCCTGTCCAGCGAGGCATGGACATTGCCTTCCACATGCCGGTAGAGAGCCGGAATCGCCTTCCGTGAGAAAAAGTGGCGTTTGGGTACCTGCCACTGAGGAACCGCACATTCCACAAACTCACGGAAGGGGGCAGAGTCTACCAACTGAAAAGGCAGCAGTTGAAGTGCTAGCAATTTTGCCAAGCTAGCATTCAACCGCTGGGCATGTGGATGGCTGGGAGCAAACTTCTTTCGGCGGTGCAGCAGCTGGGGCAGGGAAATTTGCCTGGTACAATCTGACGTCGGTGTACCAAAAGCAGATTGCCCACAAGTACTTGGCTGTGACACACCTAATTCTACACCTTCATTCCTCTCACTGCAGGTCTCAGAGAGGACTGAAGGTCTAGTGGGGTTGGAAATCTCAGCTGATGAGGAGCAAGGAGAGATCGTCTTTGTTCTTTGGTGTGGGTCTTTCAGATACGCTTGCCAACGAACTGCATGGCAGGTCAACATATGTCTGGTCAAGCATGTGGTACCCAAGCGGGAGATGTTTTGGCCACGCGAGATACGCTTGAGACATATGTTGCAAATAGCAGCGGTGCGATCTGATGCACTCGTCTCAAAAAAGGCCCACACCAAAGAACTTTTTGAATAACGCGCAGAGACTGCAGCGCCCTGCACATGTGGAGCTTTGGGGTGTGATGCAGTCAATGTGCTGCCCTTAGGCTGGCCCCTGGAAGGCATCCTGCCTCGTTGGTGATGTGCCGCCTCCTCCTCCTCCTCCTCCTCCTCTCTCCTATCAGGCACCCACGTTGAGTCAGTGACCTCATCATCCCCTCCCTCCTCATCACTGGAGCAAACCTGGCAGTATGCTGCAGCAGGGGGAGCATGACTGCCAGATTGCTGTCCTTCTTGGGCACCCCCTCTGTCCGTGCTCATGTTACTGCCTTCATTGAGCTCAGTATCATCATCAGAGCCTTCCAAACGCTGGGCATCCTCCTGGAGCATGTACCCAACACTGTGGTCAAACAGTTCGAGGGAATCCTCATGAGGACATGGTGGAGCTAGGGAAGGAGTCACTGATGACATTGAGCTGAGGGAAGAGGCCGCTGCTTTGCCAGACAAAGCACCCTGGGCATGGGTGAGAGAGGATGAGGAGGATGAGGACGGCTTGGTCATCCACTCGACCAAGTCTTCCGCATGTTGCGGCTCAACACGGCCAGCTGCCGAAAAAAAGGCCAAGCGTGTCCCATGGCCACGTGCTGATGAGGATGCACCGTCTCCACGACCAGCACTAGACACAGAGCCTGCTTGCCCTCTCTTATTGGCTTGTGACTGTCTGCCTCTCCTTCTTGGCCTTCCAGACATACTAATGGCCTGTAGCTGCACTAAGCTGGGATAGAACACCTGTAATTTTCTTCAGGTAGCTTTATATACTGTAACCAGACAAGCCTGCCTGTCAGTAGGAAGATAACAGGAACGGATCTAGCTGAACACTGTGAGCAGGACGTACTGCACTAAATGTATATAGCAGGAACGGATCTAGCTGAACACTGTGAGCAGGACGCACTGTACTAAATGTAAATAGTCTAGCTGCCTGACCGTGGTACTAATAGGATCAAAAAGAACACCTGTAATTTTCTTAAGGTAGCTTTATATACTGTAACCAGACAAGCCTGCCTGTCAGTAGGAAGATAACAGGAACGGATCTAGCTGAACACTGTGAGCAGGACACACTGTACTAAATGTAAATAGTCTAGCTGCCTGACCGTGGTACTAATAGGATCAAAAAGAACACCTGTAATTTTCTTCAGGTAGCTTTATATACTGTAACCAGACAAGCCTGCCTGTCAGTAGGAAGATAACAGGAACGGATCTAGCCGAACACTGTGAGCAGGACACACTGTACTAAATGTAAATAGTCTAGCTGCCTGACCGTGGTACTAATAGGATCAAAAAGAACACCTGTAATTTTCTTCAGGTAGCTTTATATACTGTAACCAGACAAGCCTGCCTGTCAGTAGGAAGATAACAGGAACGGATCTAGCTGAACACTGTGAGCAGGACGCACTGTACTAAATGTAAATAGTCTAGCTGCCTGACCGTGGTACTAATAGGATCAAAAAGAACACCTGTAATTTTCTTAAGGTAGCTTTATATACTGTAACCAGACAAGCCTGCCTGTCAGTAGGAAGATAACAGGAACGGATCTAGCTGAACACTGTGAGCAGGACACACTGTACTAAATGTAAATAGTCTAGCTGCCTGACCGTGGTACTAATAGGATCAAAAAGAACACCTGTAATTTTCTTCAGGTAGCTTTATATACTGTAACCAGACAAGCCTGCCTGTCAGTAGGAAGATAACAGGAACGGATCTAGCTGAACACTGTGAGCAGGACGCACTGCACTGAATGTAAATAGCAGGAACGGATCTAGCTGAACACTGTGAGCAGGACGCACTGCACTGAATGTAAATAGCAGGAACGGATGTAGCTGAACACTGTGAGCAGGACGCACTGCACTAAATGTAAATACCAGGAACGGATCTAGCTGAACACTGTGAGCAGGACGCACTGCACTGAATGTAAATAGCAGGAACGGATCTAGCTGAACACTGTGAGCAGGACGCACTGCACTGAATGTAAATAGCAGGAACGGATCTAGCTGAACACTGTGAGCAGGACGCACCGCACTGAATGTAAATAGCAGGAACGGATCTAGCTGAACACTGTGAGCAGGACGTACTGCACTAAATGTATATAGCAGGAACGGATCTAGCTGAACACTGTGAGCAGGACGCACTGCACTAAATGTAAATACCAGGAACGGATCTAGCTGAACACTGTGAGCAGGACGCACTGCACTGAATGTAAATAGCAGGAACGGATCTAGCTGAACACTGTGAGCAGGACGCACTGCACTGAATGTAAATAGCAGGAACGGATGTAGCTGAACACTGTGAGCAGGACGCACTGCACTAAATGTAAATACCAGGAACGGATCTAGCTGAACACTGTGAGCAGGACGCACTGCACTGAATGTAAATAGCAGGAACGGATCTAGCTGAACACTGTGAGCAGGACGCACTGCACTGAATGTAAATAGCAGGAACGGATCTAGCTGAACACTGTGAGCAGGACGCACTGCACTGAATGTAAATAGCAGGAACGGATCTAGCTGAACACTGTGAGCAGGACGTACTGCACTAAATGTATATAGCAGGAACGGATCTAGCTGAACACTGTGAGCAGGACGCACTGCACTGAATGTAAATAGCAGGAACGGATCTAGCTGAACACTGTGAGCAGGACGCACTGCACTAAATGTAAATACCAGGAACGGATCTAGCTGAACACTGTGAGCAGGACGCACTGCACTGAATGTAAATAGCAGGAACGGATCTAGCTGAACACTGTGAGCAGGACGCACTGCACTGAATGTAAATAGCAGGAACGGATCTAGCTGAACACTGTGAGCAGGACGCACTGCACTGAATGTAAATAGCAGGAACGGATGTAGCTGAACACTGTGAGCAGGACGCACTGCACTAAATGTAAATACCAGGAACGGATCTAGCTGAACACTGTGAGCAGGACGCACTGCACTGAATGTAAATAGCAGGAACGGATCTAGCTGAACACTGTGAGCAGGACGCACTGCACTGAATGTAAATAGCAGGAACGGATCTAGCTGAACACTGTGAGCAGGACGCACTGCACTGAATGTAAATAGCAGGAACGGATCTAGCTGAACACTGTGAGCAGGACGCACTGCACTAAATGTAAATACCAGGAACGGATCTAGCTGAACACTGTGAGCAGGACGCACTGCACTGAATGTAAATAGCAGGAACGGATCTAGCTGAACACTGTGAGCAGGACACACTGCACTAAATGTAAATAGTCTAGATAGAAGATAACAGGAACGGATCTAGCTAAACTGAATACAGTGTATATATATATATATGCAACACCTGGGATGCATATATATACACAATACACTGTAAGTGCAGCTAACTGACTGTTCTGCCTAATCTATCTAACTCAAATCAAATGACACTGTCTCTCTCTCTCTCTATCTCTCAGCACACCGGAACACACACTACACAGGGCCGCCGTGCAGGCGGCCTTATATAGTGTGGGGTGTGTACTAAATCCCCTGAGCCATAATTGGCCAAAGCCACCCTGGCTTTGGCCAATTACAGCTCTCTCTACTGACGGCGCTGTGATTGGCCAAGCATGCCAAGCATGCGGGTCATAGTGCATGCTTGGCCAATCATCAGCCAGCAATGCACTGTGATGCCGCAGTGAATTATGGGCCGTGACGCGCCACACGAATTTGGCGCGAACGGCCCATATCGTTCGCAATTCGGCGAACGACCGAACAGCCGATGTTCGAGTCGAACATGGGTTCGACTCGAACACGAAGCTCATCCCTAATGGCAGAGGAGTCAAAGGCCAGAAAAGCTAAGGTCAAGGAAAAAAGAAAAAGAATGAAACAGTCGGAGAGAGAAAGAGGTACAGGAAAAGGTAGGGACAGAAAAAGGGAGGAAAAGGGGAAGCAAAGAAAAACCATAAGTGACGCAGACTGAAGAATAGGCATAAGAGAAAAGGGAATATGCAATGTATTTGCAGGTATGGCTCATAAAGGTGTAGGTATTAAAGGAAAGGTTTGAAACTAATATGTTCGTTAAGTTCGGGAAATTAGTGGCATTTAATGTGTGAATCCATTTTGTTTCAAGTCGTAATAGTTTATTGTCTATGCTTCCGCCTCTGACATGTGAGGGAACATGTTCAAGTGCGGAAAACAAAATGACATGGGGATCAAAATTATGCTGGGCAGCAATGTGCCGGTTGATAGCGGTGGTATTAGTGTTTTTGTATAGCGGTTTTATGTGGTCACGGATACGGATCTGAAACGGACGCTTGGTTTTGCCAATGTAGTATGAGCCGCATTGGCATTGAGCCAAATAAACGACTCCTACGGTGGCACAGTTGACTCGATGTCTAATGGTATGAGTGTTTCCATTAGGCAGGTTCACCACTTGGGAGTTAGTGACAAAGGCACATATGTCACATCTGCCACATTGGTAGGTACCTGTGGCAGTGGGCCTATGGGCAATGTCAGTCACATGATGGCTATTGATGAGTCGATCGCGAAGTGAGGGGGATCGGCGGTATGTGATATCGGGGTGCGTTTTTACATATTTGGCAATTGTGGGATCTGATGTTAATAGGGGCCAAAATTGGTTGAGAATGTGCTTAATTTGAGTGTGTTGATTTGAAAAATGGGTGATAAGTCGTATCGGTTGTCTGGTGTCTAATGGTTTGTCGGAGAAGACAAGGTCCTTTCTGTTGAGTTTCTTTGCCTTGTTAAAGGCTTTTTTCAAGAGAGAGTGGCTGTAGCCTCTATCTCGGAGTCTATTGTACAATTCATGTGCTGCCTTGAGGAAATCTTCCTCTAGGGTGCAATTACGTTTTATCCTCAGATATTGGCTGAACGGGATACTTCTAAGGAGAGGTCTGGGGTGGGCACTATGAGCATGTAGTATCGTATTGCCCGAAGAGGGCTTCCGATAAAGGGCAGTGTAAATTTGACCATTGGATTGCAAGCCAATCTGGAGGTCCAAAAAGTGGATCTGCGATTGGCTGCACTCCATGGTAAACCTAAGATTGAACGTATTCAGGGTGAGATGCTGAACAAACAAAACAAGTTCCTCTTTGGTGCCTGACCAGAACAACAGTATGTCGTCTATATACCTGTACCAGGATATCACCCTGGACAGGTAAGGATTGGAATGGGCCGGATCGAATAGTTCCCTCTCCCACCCCCCCAGGTAAAGGTTGGCATAGGCAGGGGCACACTTGGTCCCCATAGCCACACCTTGTACCTGGAGGTAGTGGGAGGAACCGAACATAAAGTAATTTCGTGTTAGTATGAACCTCAATAGTTCAAGAACGAAGTCCCCATATGTGTCATATTTGGGGCCTCTTTCCCGGATTAGTTTACTGATCACTGAAATGCCTCTATTATGTGGGATAATGTTGTATAGACTTTCCACGTCTAGGGCTACTAACCATGTGTTTTTTGGTAGGGTATCCGAAGAAGATGGATAGTGTCCTTGATGTATGAAGGCAAGGCAACTACGTGAGGTGCCAGGTATTTATCGACCAATGCACTGGCAGATTCAGTGAGGCATTGTCGTCCGGACACGATTGGACGGCCCGGAGGGTGATCAAGGGATTTATGGAGTTTAGGGAGAGAATAAAAGGTAGGAGTTGTGGGTTCTCTGACACTGAGAAACTTCCATGTGTTGGAATCTATGGTGCCCTTTTGGTAGGCTCCGAATATCAACTGTTGGTATTCGGATATGTAATGATCAATAAGTGATTTAGAGATTGGTCTGTACCAGTCATGATTGTTCAGGATGTCAAGACACATTTGTTCATAAAAGGGCACATCCATCACCACCACATTGCCACCCTTATCGGCTGGCTTTATGATCAGTTCTGGATGATTTTGAAGGGATTTAATGGCTTTGGTGAGGGCCGGAGTGAGATTGGAAGGGTGAGGGGAGTTGGGGTTTAACCCTTCAATGGTGGTGGTAACCTGTTGTACAAAGGCCCAGATGTTGGGGTTTGTGGAAAGGTTCGGAAAATTGGTGGATTTGGGTTTGAAGGAAGTGGGAGGGGGGAAGGAGACATCAGGGGCGGCGACCCCGGGATCATAGGAGTCCAGGGGGTCGTCGCCGTCAATGTCGCCCTCCTCCCAGAGTGACATCAGCTCCTCGAGAGCTTGTATTTCAGCTAAAGTAGGGACTTGTTGAGGGGGCCTTGTTTCTTGGAGAGGTACTGTACTGGAGGGAGATTTGTCGTAGATCACTTTGTAAAGCAATTTACGTGCAGAGATGAACATCTTTGATAAGGGCAAATTTATCGAAGTCGTTAGATGGGCAGAATGTGAGGCCAAGTTGAAGTACATGGATCTGATCCATGTTTAATGGAATGGATGATAGATTGATTACATCAGCGGTGGATGATCTTCGTGGATCGCCAGAGTTTGTGTCTGTGGGTTGGGAGTTGGGCTCGAGGGGGAGTCCTGGCCCTGTCCTAAAAAAATAGGTGCAAGTTTAGGGTCCACAGGTAATGAATTAGCTGGGAACATAGAAGTGATGGTGGGTTCACTTACCCTCCGAGTGGCAGTGTGCGTTTGGGAGTGAGGGAGTGCCGGTGTGATCGTAGGTGCCTTGATAGTAGATGATTTTGGTATCGCTGACGACTTAGATTGTGCTTTAGTGAAAGGGGTGGACACGTGAATGGTCTTGGGGTGAGCCGTGGATGAGTGAGGAAGAGGAGTGGGTCCAAGCGTGCGGTGTAGTGATTCAGAGGACGTGGCCGATAGGTCACCTTTTCTTCTTTTAGCCAGTTGTTCCTGTGTCAGATCTTGATATACAGTAGAGGTGCTGGATGAAAAGGAAGCAGACAAGGTGTTAGAAGCGTGATTATTAGAAGTAGGTACATTAGAAGTGAAGGGCTTGTTTCTAGGTTTTGTTTCCTTGGTATTGTCCCAATTGTAGGCATAGCCATTTTCATGGGCTGCTAGGTCTCAGAGAAATTTGCTTTCTTTGTCGTTAATTGTTGTAAGTGTGTATTCCTCCAGGTGAGCTCGCAGGGTCTTATCCTGTTTGCTGTATCTGGGGGAAGACGTACCTAGTGCGTGGTCTGTGTACCATCGATTGATCGCAACATCAAGTTGTGCCAACTCGGTGGTATATTCGTTGCATAACATGGAAAGCATGTTGAGGGAGCATGACAGAAGGTTGCTCTCCCAAGATGCCTTCAATGTATCATTGATTTTTTTGATGTTGGGGAATAATTGTATTCTTAATCCCCAAGGGATAATCTTGTGTTCAGCATATTTCTCAAAGTAAATTTTATGCCAGTAAATTCTGACTTTTTTTTTACAAAAGGCGTTGTAGTCTGATGAATGCCCTGTCCAGTTCAGCGTCAGTTATGGTGGAAGCATTTTGAGATGCCTGGATGCGCGTCATGAGGCCCTCCCAGGCCTCTCCACAGAAGTCTGCCATGGCTGCACTTGGTGGATCCCTTAACAGCACTAAGGATGCACACAAAATGAAAGAAATATGAATTTATCGCAATGGTTTATCACAATAGAAAAAAAGGGATAGCCGTAGAGGATATTAGGGTTACTAAATGAGTCAAAAACCTACAGGGGCAAATACCACTAAGATAGCATTAAATAATAAAAAAAGTAATATGGGAGTGCTCAATGTACATGCGAGGGACCAGTTCTAGCCAGAAGGACAATAAGCATTGAAGCTTTTTGGTACTCAATAGATATAGTGATGGCTAGATGGTACCGTGGGATACAACACCTCATCCCCAAAATAATCAAATAGCTAATAGATGTAGGGACAGGGGATTATAACGGTGCTAAGGTCAAGGAATACAAAGAGAAAAGAGAAGGTTTTAAAAGGCAAAAAATTACAAAGTTTATTCGTAATAATACATACATAGAAAAACACACTTAGATCAATTAACATTTAAAATTAATATGTATACTGCATGTGACCCAGGGTATGGTGGAGTAGGCCAGATGGAGGTGGCCGGCGAAGTGGGGGCTCAATTTCCTACATGTTTCGCCAAGACATTGGCTTCCTCAGGGAACAAGAGCTCGAAATTGAATATATAAAAAGGTCTGTATATGGAGATACGGAAAACCTCATATGAGCAAAATTATTTAACAGTGCAGTATTTGGTACAAGCTCAAGAAAATCGATATTGTGGCTGGACAATCATGCAACCAGGCGGCCCCACCAATTCCGGTGGCGCAAACGTACCTGAAACACCGACACCCAAGGGGGGGGCGCGGAAGGCGTCACCACAGGGGAATATTGGGCAGGCCGCGCCGTGTAATCACTATATCTATTGATTCCCTGAGATAACAATAAAAATGATTAAAAAAAAAAAAAAAAGCACCCCTGTCCTTCCGTGCTTACGTGCAAAGGCGAACACAAACGTCGTTTTGGTGTCATATGTAAACAGCACTTGCACCATGCATGTGAGGTATCACCGTGAAGGTCAGATCGAGGGCAGTAATTTTAGCAATAGACCTACTCTTTAAATCTAAAGTGGTAACCTGTAAAGGCTTTTAAAAATGTATGTAGTTTGTCGCCGCTGCATGTTTGTGAGCAATTTTAAAGCATGTCATGTTTGGTATCCATGTACTCCATAAGATCATCGTTTTTATTTCATCAAACATTTGGGCAATATAGTGTGTTTTAGTGCACTAAAATGAAAAAAAGTGTTTTTTCCAAAAAAATTGAGTTTGAAAAATCACTGCGTAAATACTGTGTGAAAAAAAAATTGCAACACCCACAATTTTAATCTGTAAGGCCTTTGCTTTAAAAAAAAATGTTTGGGAGTTCAAAGTAATTTCTTTTGCAAAAAAAAAAAAAAATTTCATGCTAGGCTCCCAAAAAGTCTCACTACTCGGGAGAAGCAGCAGAATGTATTTGGGGTGTAATTCCACATATGCCCATGGTATGTTTGAGCACTATATCATTTAGTGACAACTTTGTGCAAAAAAAAAAAAGAATAAGGTTTGTAACCACTTGAGCCCCGGACCATTATGCTGCCTAAGGACCAGAGGTCTTTTTCCAATTTGGCACTGCGTCGCTTTAACTGCTAATTGCGCAGTCATGCAATGCTGTACCCAAACGAAATTTGCGTCCTTTTCTTCCCACAAATAGAGCTTTCTTTTGATGGTATTTGATCACCTCTGCGGTTTTTATTTTTTGCGCTATAAATGGAAAAAGACCGAAAATTTTGAAAAAAAATGATATTTTCTACTTTTTGTTATAAAAAAAATCCAATAAACTCAATTTTAGTCATACATTTAGGCCAAAATGTATTCGGCCACATGTTTTTGGTAAAAAAAATGTCAATAAGCGTATATTTATTGGTTTGCGCAAAAGTTATAGCGTCTACAAACTAGGGTACATTTTCTGTAATTTACACAGCTTTTAGTTTGGCTGCCTATGTCATTTCTTGAGGTGCTAAAATGGCAGGGCAGTACAAAACCCCCCCAAATGACCCCATTGTGGAAAGTAGACACCCCAAGGAAATTGCTGAGAGGCATGTTGAACCCATTGAATATTTATTTTTTTTGTCCCAAGTGATTGAATAATGACAAAAAAAAAAAAAAAAAAAAAAATATTTACAAAAAGTTGTCACTAAATGATATATTGCTCACACAGGCCATGGGCCTATGTGGAATTGCAAAATACATTCTGCTGCTTCTCCTGAATATGGGGATACCACATGTGTGGGACTTTTTGGGAGCCTAGCCGCGTACGGGGCCCCGAAATCCAATCACCGCCTTCAGGATTTCTAAGGGCGTAAATTTATGATTTCACTCTTTACTGCCTATCACAGTTTCGGAGGCCATGGAATGCCCAGGTGGCACAAAACCCCCCCAAATGACCCCATTTTGGAAAGTAGACACCCCAAGCTATTTGCTGAGAGGCATGGTGAGTATTTTGCAGCTCTCATTTGTTTTTGAAAATGAAGAAAGACAAGAAAAAACTTTTTTTTTTCTTTTTTCAATTTTCAAAACTTTGTGACAAAAAGTGAGGTCTGCAAAATACTCACTATACCTCTCATCAAATAGCTTGGGGTGTCTACTTTCCAAAATGGGGTCATTTGGGGGGGGTTTGTGCCACCTGGGCATTCCATGGTCTCCGAAACTGTGATAAGCAGTCAAGAGAGAAATCAAAAATTCACGCCCTTAGAAAGCCTGAAGGCGGTGCTTGGTTTTCGGGGTTCCGTACGCGGCTAGGCTCCCAAAAAGTCTCACACATGTGGTATCCCCGTACTCAGGAGAAGCAGCAGAATGTATTTTGGGGTATAATTTCACATATTCCCATAGCATGTTTGAGCAATATATCATTTAGTGACAATTTTGTGCAAAAAAAAAAAAAAAATTGTCTCTTTCCCGCAACTTGTGTCGCAATATAAAATATTCCATGGACTCGACATGCCTCTCAGCAAATAGCTTGGGGTGTCTACTTTCCAAAATGGGGTAATTTGGGGGGGTTTTGAACTGTCCTGGCATTTTATGCACAACATTTAGAAGCTTATGTCACACATCACCCACTCTTCTAACCACTTGAAGACAAAGCCCTTTCTGACACTTATTGTTTACATGAAAAAGTTTTTTTTTTTTGCAAGAAAATTACTTTGAACCCCCAAACATTATATATTTTTTTAAAGCAAATGCCCTACAGATTAAAATGGTGGGTGTTTCATTTTTTTTTTCACACAGTATTTGCGCAGCGATTTTTCAAACGCATTTTTTGGGGAAAAAACACACTTTTTTAAATTTTAATGCACTAAAACACACTGTATTGCCCAAATGTTTGATGAAATAAAAAAGATGATCTTAGGCCGAGTACATGGATACCAAACATGACATGCTTTACAATTGCGCACAAACGTGCAGTGGCAACAAAATAAATACATTTTTAAAAGCCTTTAAAAGCCTTTACAGGTTACCACTTTAGATTTACAGAGGAGGTCTACTGCAAAAATTACTGCCCTCGATCTAACCTTCGCGGTGATACCTCACATGCATGGTGCAATTGCTGTTTACATTTGACGCCAGACCGCCGCTTGCGTTCGCCTTAGTGCGAGAGCAGGGGGCGACGGGTGCTTTTTTTTTTTTTTTTTTTTTTTTTTTTTTCTTTATTATTTTTTTGCTTTTTTATCTTATTTTTAAACTGTTCCTTTCATTTTTATTTTTTTTTAATCATTTTTATTGTTATCTCGGGGAATGTAAATATCCCCTATGATAGCAATAGGTAGTGACAGGTACTCTTTTTTTGAAAAAATTGGGGTCTATTAGACCCTAGATCTCTCCTCTGCCCTCAAAGCATCTGACCACACCAAGATCGGTGTGATAAAATGCTTCCCCAATTTCCCAATGGCGCTATTTACATCCGGCGAAATCTAAGTCATAAAATGCTCGTAGCTTCCGGTTTCTTAGGCCATAGAGATGTTTGGAGCCACTCTGGTCTCTGATCAGCTCTATGGTCAGCTGGCTGAATCACCGGCTGCATTCTCAGGTTCCCTGTTGAGACAGGAGAGCCAGAGAAAAACACGGAAGACGGTGGGGGGGGGGCATTCCCTCCCACGGCTTGTAAAAGCAGTCTAGAGGCTAATTAGCCGCTAGGATTGCTTTTACATGAAAGCCGACCGCTGGCTGAAAAGAATGATACCAAGATGATACCTAAACCTGCAGGCATCATTCTGGTATAACCACTCAAAGTTATGAATGGCGTACCTGAAGACAAAAAAATGGTTAACAATAAAGCACAGTAAACGGTAAAGTATAAAAAATTGCATACCTGAAAAGCAAACATGATAAAACATAACAATAAAACATTGCAGAATAGAATACAGTAAAAAAGAGCAGAACAATAGAGAGAATAGAGAGAGAGAGAGAACAATAAAACGACAACTATTTTTTTTTATTTTATATATATATATATATATATATATATTTTTTTTTTTTTTTTTTTTTTACACTTTTTTTGTAACTAACTTTTATAACTGTAACCGGTTCCAGGTTCGGGTCTCTCAAAATGCGATGGCATCTTGGGAGACCCTGTGAAAGTGTGCCTAGTCTGTGCAATGCTGTACCCTACGCTAATACTCAACTAGTGTATGGTAGCGTTCAAAACATTCACCAATGCAAAGACCAGGATTGTCAGGACAGGAGGGACAATAATAGCGGGTGTCACGCCTATATCCGCGCTAGCTGCAGACACAATATCTTTTTTGGGGGCGTTCGCTGGGTAGGGGTACTCGGGAGGACATAAAGAAAATGCCTCTCATGCAGCCGACTGCATTTGGTTGGGGATGTGAATGGGGGAAGTACGGGTGCTGCAGAAGCGGTGGGTTCCCAATTAGGATTGGCGAATGCAGTAGGAAGGGCACTATGGGCACGACGGGCCTGTGTTTGTCTTTCTGGTGGCAGCGGGACACTACTTGTGCTTGCCACCTCACCAGCTTGAACTGCACTTATGGGACTCGCCACGTCACCAAGTGTTACTGCAGTGCTGGTTTGACTACGACCGGGGTGTACTAGGCCGCTGGCGCTTGCCAGTTCACCAAAACGCTACCAAAAAATCTGTTAGCGATCGCAGGGATCAGGCCTGACTCTGCGAACGCTGCAGTTATGCGTTTTAGTCTTTTGTAAGTGACAGTGATCGATCGATACTGCACTTGGGTGGGCTGGGCTGGGCCGGGCGGAGGGGCAAAACGCAGGTACTAGCAGGTATCTGGGCTGATCCCGCTAACACTGCGTTTGTGAGAACCCTAAACTGCTGGGGATGCTAGTATAGATCTGATCGGATCAGATATTGATCCGTTCAGATACTATACCACTAAGGGTGGTGTACGGTGCGTGCGTGGGTGTTAGCGGTACTGGCGCTAACCTGACGCTGCCTGGGGCTGGTGCTTACCAGTTCACCAAAATACTACCAAAAAAACTGTTAGCGATCGCAGGGATCAGGCCTGACTCTGTGAACGCTGCAGTTATGCGTTTAGTCTTTTGTAAGTGACAGTGATCGATACTGCACTTGGGTGGGCTGGGCTGGGCCGGGCGGAGGGGCAAAACGCAGGTGCTAGCAGGTATCTGGGCTGATCCCACTAACACTGCGTTTTTGGGAACCCTAAACTGCTGGGGACGCTAGTATAGATCTGATCGGATCAGATATTGATGCGTTCAGATACTATACCACTAAGGGAGGTGTATGCTGCGTGCGTGGGTGTTAGCGGTACTGGCGCTAATCTGACGCTGCCTGGGGCGACGCATATCACCGCCGGGCGATCAGGGGGCTAAACCTTTATTCGGTAATAAACGGCGGGTGCCCTGACACTATAAAAAATAAACAAACTAACCAGCGTCAACCGTAACGGTTATACGGTGATCAGTGGTGAAAGGGTTAACTAGGGGGCAATCAAGGGGTTAAAACATTTATTCGGTAGTATATGGGGGTCCCTGACGCTATAAAACGCTGACGGCGAACCTAAATATTTATGTCCCTAACTAGCGTCACCAGCGACACTAATACAGCGATCAGAAAAATGATCGCTTAGTGACACTGGTGACAGGGGGTGATCAAGGGGTTAAAACTTTATTAGGGGGGGTTAGGGGGGTACCCTAGACCTAAAGGGGGGTAATACTCACTGTCCCAACACTAACTGTCACAAACTGACACCAATGCAGTAATCAGAAAAAAAAAAAAAAAAAAACTGCTGGTGTCAGTTTGTGACAGGGGGGGGGGGGTGATTGGGGGGGGATCGGGGGGCGATCGGGGGGGGATCGGGGTGTTTTGTGTGCCTGGCATGTTCTACTGTGTGTGTGTGTGTTGGTGCACTCACATTGATGTCTTCTCTCCTCGGGCCGGAACGGAAATTACCGACCCGAGGGGAGATGACATCATTTCCTTTGCTGCTGTTTAGCATACAGCAGCAAAGGAATGATTCGATTGGCCGGCGGCGATCGCGAGGGGGGGCCACAAACGGATGGTCTCCCCCTCACCACCGATCGCCGCTGGACAAACGGCGACCGCCTCGGGCACCGGGGGGGGTCCGATCGGACCCCCCACCTGCGGAAGGCAAATCACGTACACTGTACGTGATTTTGCCTGTCCGTGCCACTTTGCCGACGTACATCGGCGTGAGGCGGTCGTCAAGTGGGTAATGTTCCCACAACTTGTGGCAAAATATAAAATATTCATTTGGGGGATTTTGTGCTATCTGGGTATTTTATGGCCTTCGAAACTGATGGGTAGTGAGGAGTGAAATAAATTTATGCCCTTAGAAATCCTGAAGGCTGTGCTTGGTTTCAGGGTCCTGTATGCGGGTGGGCTCCCAAAAAGTTTTACACATGTGGTATCCCCATACTCAGGAGAAGCAGCAGAATATATTTTGGGGTGTAATTCCACATATAGCCATGGCATGTGTGAGCAATATATCATTGAGTGACAACTTTGTGTATTTTTTTTTTTTTGTCATTTTTCAATCACTCGTTACAAAAAATTTAAATACAGCAATTTTCTTGGGGTGTCTACTTTCCAAAATGGGGTCATTTGAGGCGGGGGGGGTGTACTTCCCTGCCATTTTAGCACCTAAAGAAATGAGATAGGCAGTCATACCTAAAAGCTGCGTAAATTCCAGAAAAAGTACCATAGTTTGTAGACGCTATAACTTTTGCGCAAACCAATAAATATATGCTTATTGACATTTTTTTTTACCAAAGACGTGGCTGAATACATTTTGGCCTAAATGTATGACTAAAATTGAGTTTATTGGATTTTTCCACTGAACTTATTCTCTCTGGAGAAGAGACGCTTGAGAGGGCATATGATTTCAATTTACAAATACCATACTGGTGACCCCACAATAATGATAAAACTTTCTCAAAATGCCTTTCAGGACAACCTTGGAGAGAGCTCAGCTCCACCCATTTTCCAGGAAACACATGCAGCCTTTAAATCCCTCCTCTTCCCCCATGGCTTCAGTTATTGTGTTTCCTCCGCATTGGTGGAAGCAGGCAGCTGCGCCCTCTCCAAGGTGGAAGGTGTAGGCTTGCCTCTTGGCAAGTCCCGCATGTCGGTTCCGGGCCCTGGCTGGCGGGAGACATCATATCTGGTAACACAGCTTCCTGCGGGGGCGTGGCGCTAGTGGTTCCAAGAGCCTGGAACTCGGAGGCTAGGGTGCGGGTCGCCAGGGTCCAGGTCAATGAACGAATGAGATAACAGGATTTTTTTTTTTTCCATTACTTCTTTATTCAACATTTTCTTATTTACCAGTGTTACAATATCCATACATACAGCAATTTTAACACTGATTTTGCAAAGTATATGTTTTTAAATTCTAATTTCTTATTTCCATCGATTCCCAGCAGTGACTATATACCACAAGTAGAATTACCTGCAAAAAACAAATAGGAAAACAAAAAGGGGAAGAAAAGAAAAATAAATAAAAACAAGCCCCCTCCCTCTCCTTCTCCTCCTCCACCTCCTCCCACACTGCTCAACACTTCCCATACAGCCTATACTTTTCCTATCTACTCTCTCTTCTTACATTCTTTACTATTATATTTGGAATCCAAGAGAATGAGGCCAGACCTGGTGTTATTAACCAGGGACCCTACAACTTAGCTAATATATCCATTGTACCCCTTTTCTGATAAGCCTGTCGCTCCATTAATATTGCCTCATTTACCTGGGAGCGCCATTCCTCAAATACTGGTACACTGGAAGACATCCATTTTCTAGCTATTAGTTTACGGGCTGTAAATAGTCTACCAATTGAAATTGACATTTCCCTCGGGTATAACTCTTCATTAAGATAACCCAGTAAACATATTTTGGGGTCTAATTCTATCTGGCTGTTATAAGCCCCATTAATTGTAGACGCCACTTCTCGCCAGTACCTAACCAGTTTAGGACATTTCCAAAGCATATGAAGCAAATCTGTCTGGGGTTGCTTACATCTTGGGCAATCCGAAGTTTCCCTCCGCCTCCACTTATATAATTTTACTGGAGTCCTATATGTCCTATAGATAATGAACAGTTGTGATAGGCATTGTGTAGATGATAAAGAAACCATCGGTGCCCTCTTCAAAATATTTTGCCATTCCTCGTCCAGTATAACCCCCAAATCCATCTCCCAACCCTTTCTGCCTGGGCTATCCAAAATATCTTGATAATTCGCCATAAGTTGACTATATACTAGAGAGGTTAAACCTTTTTTTCTCCCTGCACCTGCTAATAAAGATATCAATGGCATTGGTCTTATCTTCATCCCTCCTCCTTTAAACTGGGAATAGACTGCATGTCGTAGTTGTAGATATTTATAAAAGTTATTATGGGGCAATTTATATAATTCCTGTAGCTCCTGAAAAGACCATATAGCGCTTTGAGCATAAAGCTGGGGAATATATTGTATTCCTTTAGAACGCCAATATTCAAACCCCTCTAGTTTACAGAGTTCTCCAAAGTACTTATTCCCCCATATTGGAGAGAATTCTGACACCCCTTCATATTTCATTGTACGCCTCATTTCCTGCCATACTTTATTCATTAACACCAATGTTGGACTAGAGTGAGTGCAGGCAAATGATCCAGATTCTAGTTGGGCTGTAAGGTTCTAGCTTGAACATTGACTTAATAACATAGCCTGTATTGGATCTCTCCAATCCAACGTCCCCCACCCCGCAAAATGCTGCAATTGGGAAGCTAAAAAATACACTCTTGGCTGTGGCACTGCTAGACCCCCTCCTTTAGTTCTCTGAAGGTTAGACAGTCTAATCCTAGAGCTCTTACCTTTCCATAATAGCTTACGAAACAAAAAATCTATTTTTTTAAACCATTTTAACGGGATCCATATAGGTGAATTATGTAAAACATATAATAATTGGGGGGCCCATATCATTTTTATGAGGTTTGCTCGGCCCACAACTGATGGGGGTAATTTGGACCATGCTATACTCTTTTGTTTAAATTTCTCCAGGATGGGAGTTAAATTATACTGCAAATAATCTTTCAACCTTTGGTATATCCATATTCCTAAATATTTAAAAAAACTTCACAACTTTAATTTGTTGGGCCTCCTTCAGTATATCAAAACTGAATTCATCAAGTGGGAATAGGACCGATTTGTCCCAATTAATAGTAAAGCCTGAGAATAAGCCAAATTTTTTTATAAGGGTCATTAAGGATATCAAGGAATTGTCCGTATCACCAAGGAACAGCAGTGCATCGTCCACATATAATGATATCTTTTTGTGCCTTGCCCCTCTAATAAACCCACAGATATCCTCCGATTGCCGAACCGCTTCTGCTAGCGGCTCGACAGCCAATGCAAACAATAATGGGGACAATGGGCACCCTTGTCTGGTGCCTCTTGATAATGAAAAGAACTCTGTCACTACCCCATTAATTTGCATACTAGCCCTTGGGTCAGAGTATAGTAGTATATAGTATAGTAGAAAACAGGATTTTTGACTTACCATAAAATCCGTTTCTCTGAGTTCATGGACAGACACATCACCCACCCCTCTATGGAGTTTTTAATGCTTCTGACACTGCTTGGGACAAAACTGAAAGCATGTAGCAGAGAGGGCGGTTTATATCAGTTAAACTGCCCATGGCCGTAACCAAGTCTTTTTTCCGCCTAGTGTCCTACTCCTGTAGGGGGCGATATAACCCTTTGGTTCTGAATAAGGAAGCGCTGTGTCTGTCAATGAACTCAAAGAGAATTGGATTTTACAGTAAGTCAAAAATCCTATTTTTCCTGCGAATTCATCCCTGCTATGTGTCAGTGTTGTGCTCTGCCTTTTGTATTTTGTCTTTTTTGCTTATGATAATTCTGCCATGTAACTTTTTTGGGGTTTGGGGCGAGGACTTCTGATCACAAAAAAGGTTAGTCATGCTCGTTATTAGCTTGATTTGTATCCCTGCATTTCTAATGTGATTTGTTTAATGTGTATAATTTTTTGTGTCCTACTCTTGTAGATTGTATGCTCTTTTGAGCAGGTCCCTTCTAACTATTGTCAAATACTGGAGCATAATTTCCATGCCTTTTTTTTTTTTTTTTTGGCCCAAGTACATTAATGTAACAAATATTTATACTAACGTTGAAATAAAAAGTTGATTATTCACTTTTTTATTTGACACTTGCAGACTCGAAATACATATTTTATAAGTGCAAACAATTCATAAAAAGAACATTTTGGGACTTTAAATGAGGCTAGCACCAAAGGGATGCTCGCCTCCATCCCGGTCATTGGTTAAAACGAAAAAGAGAAGTGGGACTTTAAATGAAGCACACAGCAACACAAACGCAGGACAAGTGACCAAAATGTTTTTTACATACCATGGATTATACCTAATAAATGAATTTTGGTCACTTGACCTGCGTTTGTGTTGCTGTGTGCTTCATTTAAAGTCCCACTGAAGCTGAAATTCAGGGATATTTTGTGGACTAGGTAAGCCATGAAATGTCAACTAAATGTGAATTCTTTCGAAGCACCAAATTAAGAAAAGGAATACCACAAAAATTGTTGTGGGCATCTGGTATGGATTTTAAGGGGAACTCCATACCAAATAAAAATAAAAAATTGTCATCCCCCCCCCCCCCCCCAAAATCAAGCGGCTTTACGGCCCCTTGCTTAGCAAAAGGCTATATACTGTGAAAATAAAAACCGCAAAGATTACATCTTAATCAGCAGCATATGCTGACAATAGGCAAATGCACAATAGCCAATGCCACATGAGCATGATTGGTAATGCAAAACATTATTGTATAGAATGAAAATGATCAAACATTAGTAATTGTATTTTCTAGGTATGATTGTGCTCAGCTCTGTAGCATAGTGGTATGCCCTGCTACCTTCAAAGGTTCAAGCCATGGGTTCAAATCCCACTGATGGTCGCCTCCTGAAAACTTGCATTGTACTTAGCACCATAATTAGCCAATGCAGTTTATTCCATAATTTTAACCCTTCAAATGCATGCAATATATGTAATTATTCAATAATATTATGGTGCGGAATTCCAAAAATCCGGCTATTCAAAAAACAAGGAAAAAACAGCGTAGGGTCCCCCCCAGAACATACCAGGCCCTTTGGGTCTAGTATGGACTTTGACGTGGGGTCCCCCCCAATTCCATACCAGATCCTTATCTGAGCATGCAACCTGGAGGTCATGTAAAGAGGGGGGGGGGACTAGCGAGTGCCCCCCCCAAACCATACCTGGCATTATGCCCTCAACATGGGGAGGGTGCTTTGGGGTCCCCCCAAAGCACCTTGTCCCCATGTTGATGGGGACAAGTGCCTCGTTCTGACAACCCTAGCCATTGTTTGTCTGGGTCTGCGGGCAGGGGGCTTATCGGAATCTGGAAGCCACCTTTAACAAGGGGGGACCCCCAGATCCCAGCCCCCCCATGTGAATGAGTACCCATTCACCAAAAAGTAGTGTAGTGTGACAAAAGACAAAAGCCAGTTTTTGACAATTCCTTTATTAAAAATGTCGTCTTCTTCCCCGCTTCTTCCTTCGGTCTATCTCCAGGTTCTTCTCCCCCCGCTTCTTCATCTGGTCTTCTTCCGCCGCTCCCACCACCGACCTGCTGAAGATCCAAAAACGAGCCTCCTCCGACTCTGCGGTCCGCTTCCATGGCGCACATGTCATATATAACTATGGGGCATGGCCACCGAAAGGCGACATCACGGACCAATCATGCCCGGGCGGGAAAGTCACAAAGGACTTTCATCCGCCCCATCGCATCATTGGAGGAGGTTCATTTTTTAACCAGGCCAGAGGAAGATGAAGACATTTTTAATAAAGGAATTGTCAAAAACTGGCTATTGTCTGTTGTCACTTTACACAACTTTTTTGGGTGAATGGGTAGGGGTATGATGTACCCCATACTCATTCGCATGGGAAGGGCTGGGGTCTTGGGGCCCCCATGTTAAAGGGGGCTTTCAGATTCTGATAAGCCCCCCGCCCGCAGACCCCGACAACCATAGCCTAGGGTTGTTGGGAAGAGGCCTTTGTCCCCAAAGGACCCCTAAGCACCCTCCCCATGTGGCCTGGTATGGTTCAGGAGGGGGGGTGCTCCCTCGCCCCCCCCTTCCTGTCCTCCAGGCTGCTTGCTCAGATAAGGGTCTGGTATGGATTTTGGGTGGGACCCTTATGTCAAATTTTTTTCTAATTCTGGCATGGGGGGGTACCTTAAGCTGTTTTTTTTCCTTGATTTTTCATCTATATTGCCTGGAGCCGGCAATACATTACAGCCGCGAGCAATTTTAAATTACATTTTTTTCCTTTAGAAATGACATTTTGCTGCGGCACTGTTCCATACATCAGCCAGATGTGCTACTTTACAGGCAGACTAAGGGGACCCACCAGGCAGGATATTTAAAGGAATTCATTCATGTTTATTGTTTCACTTAAAGCATTATTAAAATCACTGCTCCTGAAAAAACAATCTTTTTTTTTTTTTTTCGATACATGTTCCCCAGGGCAGTACCCAGACCCCCATCTTTTTTTTGGCCAATTTTTCTTCAAAATGGGCACTTTTGATTTTTTTTTTCCTGTTCGGTTCCCATAGACTTCAATGGGGTTCGCCATTGGCACTTGCAGATCCCCCACTGTCACATTTTTATTCAACTGCACGTGTTTACTGACTGTAAAACACATTTTTCCAAAGAATCCCCCCCACCCTCCAAAAAAAATCAACATGTTTAAGTAAGTTTACAATTTTGAGTTGGGCTGCCTTCATAGCCATTTTGGGACGCAGGTTGGACACCCCTGGTTTAAACTATGCTCACTTTGGCGACCCGCACAGTTTAAGGCCTGTTTCACGCTAGGGTGATTTCAGATAAGACTTGAGTTGCTTTGAATCACATGACAAGGGAAATCACATTGTTTTAAGTGGTGCGCGTTTGCATCAATGCAGCTCAGGACAGAGCAGTTTTGGAAAAGGTTGTTGTACTACCTTGGTGCAATTCCAATGCATTTTGGCCCCATAGAATACTCAAACTTCTCAAAGTTGCATCCAAGTAGCACTACATAATTTCACTGAAAGTTAGATAAAAATCATATTGCAGTAGTGTGAACCTATAAGGAGAGAGGGGGAACACAGGAAGTGCCACCTGAGTGTAGTATTAAAGCACAATTTTAATGGCAAGATAAGCAAAAACACTCACAAAATTGAAATAAAAAGCATACTCATCTGTGTATAGATGGTATCTCTCCTGGCATCCGGAAAACAATTGTTCACACGTAATGGAGATGGCAGGGGATCTGCTGTCGTCTTTATAACGTGGATGCCAGGAGAGATGCCATCTATTCACACAGATGAGCCTGCTTTTTATTTCAATCTTGTGAGTGTTATTGCTTACCTTGCCATTAAAATTGTGCTTTAATACTACACTCAGGTGGTGCTTCCTGTGTTCCCCCCTCTCTTTACCTGTTTACAGAGCTTGCTTTCTCTGAGGACAGCTGCCACCATCAATCCCAGATCTTTTAACCTTCTATGAACTTATGGACTAGGGATGAGCTAAACACCCCCGGTTCGGTTTGCGGCAGAACATGTGAACGGACCGAAAGTTTGTGCGAACATTCGAACACCGTTAAATTTATGGGACCTGAACGTGAAAAATCAAAGGTGCAAATTTTAAAGGCTAATATGCAAGTTATTGTCTTAAAAAGTGTTTGGGGACCCGTGTCCTGCCCCAGGGGACATGTATCAATGCAAAAAAAAGTTTTAAAAACGTCCATTTTTTTTGGGAGCAGTGATATTCATAATGCTTAAAGTGAAAAAATAAAAGTGAAATATACCTTTTAAATATCGTACCTGGGGGATGACTATAGTATGCCTGTAAAGTGGCGCGTGTTTCCGTGTTTAGTACAGTCCCTGCACAAATTGACTTTCCTAAAGGAATAAAAGTCATTTAAAACTGCTTGCGGCTGTAATGTAATGTCGGGTCCCGGCAATATGGATGAAAATGGAGAAAAACGGCATGGGTACCCCCAGCCCTCTGCCTGGAACGAGCCCTGCTGTGAAATATTACAGCAAAAATTGTAATTGCACGCCCCTGTTAAACAAGGGCAGAAAAATTGGGCCTTAGGCACTGGTGGTGGTGCCCTGAAACAAAAATGTTCTTAGAAGCTATCACCATGAACATTGAGGAGGAATAGGATGGTCACTCAGCATAGGCAGTCTTTAAGGGATCTCACATTCATAGAAAAATTAATCGGTTACATCAGCATCAGGTGCTTGGTAGCTGGTGATCCAAGACTGATTCATTTTTATGAAGGTGAGCCGATCAACTGAGTCTGTGCAAGGCCTCCAGCAGCACGGAATGTGTGTTCAGAATGCTCGATGCAGGACAGGCCAGTAGCTCAATTGCATATTGTGCAAGCTCTGGCCAGTGATCCATCCTCAAGACCCAGTAACCCAGTGGATTTTTTCGGTTGGAAAGGTCTCCAAGTCTGATCTTGCCCCTAGGTATTCATGCACTATGTAAATCAGATGCTGGCGATGGTTGCTGGAACCGATCAGACCTTGGGGCTGCGGACTAAAGAATTGTCTGAACACATCGGTCAGACGGCCACCTTCTCCACCACTCACGTTGTCCAGGAGGACCAGGAAATTGTAACCTTCCAGGCTCTGGAAATGCATTGCACAAACCTTCAAAGCCTCCCAAAGATGTTTCATCCTCTGCTCCCTCTGTGAAGGCTAGATAAATTCCGCAACCTTACCCTTGTAACATGGATCAGGAAGAGTTGCCAGCCATTAATGATCCCTCTCCTTGATACCACGAATCCGAGGGTCCTTTCACAGGCTTTGCAGGATCAGGGAGGCCATGCAGTGAAGGTTTGCTGAGGCATTCGATCTGGAGTCCTCTGGGTCACTAAGGATGACATAATCCACAGCCACCTCCTCCTAGCCACGTACAAGGCCATTGGTTTCTGGGGACTGAAAAAGATCCCTTGAAGACTGCTGCTGATGCTGAGTGCCAGGCTCTACCTCCATGCTGACACAATACTCATCCTCCTCCTGCAATACTGTCTGGATAAAGGGGGCTTGAGAGGTAGGGAAGTTCTTCTCTTCCTCCCTCTGTTCTGCCTCAAGTTCCCTCTCCATTCCACGAAGCGTGTGCTCCAACAGGAAGACAGGAGGGACAGTATCACTGATGCATACACTGTCACTGCTCACCATTCTCGTGGCCTCCTCAAATGGTGACAGGGCAGCGCATGCATCCTTGATCAGTAGCCACTGGCGTGGCGAAAGAAAGCCAAGCTCCCCTGACCTTGTCCTGGTGCCATACTCACACAGGTACTCATTGATGGACGTTGAGTTCCACCTTGTGGGCATGTCACAAATGAGGCGGTTCTTGGGCAGGTTGCATTCCTTTTTGAAGGTCAGCCAGCCGAGCACTGGCATTATATGACCGGCGGAAATGCCCACAGACTTTCCTGGCCTGCCTCAGGAGATCCTGTAAGCCTGGGTACCTGCACAAGACCGCTGCACCACCAAATTAAGGATGTGAGCCAAACGGGGGGAACATGAGTCAAGTGTTCCTGTCGGAGGGTGGAGAGGAGGTTGGTGCCATTGTCGCAAACCACCATTCCTTGCTGAAGCTGGCATGGCATCAACCACCTCTGAGTCTGCCCCTGCAGAGCTGACAAATTCTGCCCCAGTGTGGCTCCCGTCCCCTAAGCAGACCAACCCAAGCATCTTTTTGCCTGAGTGCTTGCATAGCCCCTTGAACGCCTACGGAGCACCGCTGGTTCTGAGGGAAAAATCTGCAGAGGAAGAGACAATAGAGGAGGAGGGGGTGGAGGAGAGGTGTGGCAGAATCGCCACTACTAGCATTTTGGAGGCATGGTGGTGGAACAAGCTCCAACAATACTGCACCCTGTCCGGCATCCTTCCTAGCTGCCAGCAGAGTTACCTAGTGTGCCGTGAAAGAAAGGCAATGTCCTTGTCCATGCCTGCTGGACCATGAGTCAGCGGTAATATGCACTTTACCGCTGACCGCCCTGTCCAACGAGGCCAAGACATTGTCTTCCACATGCTGGTAGAGAAAAGAAATGGTGTTTAGGAACTTGCCACTGAGGTACTGCACATTCCACAAACTCACGAAAGAGGGCAGAGTCTACCAGCTGAAAAGGCAGCAGTTGGAGTGCTAGCAATTCAGCCAAGCTAGCATTCACCCGCTGAGCATGTGGATGGCTGGGACTGAATTTCTTTTGACGGTTTAGCAACTGGGGTAGAGAAATTTGCCTGCTACAATCGGATGTTGGTGTAGCGATTAGCAGATTGCCCGCAAGTACTTGGCACACCTAATTCTACACCTTCATTCCTCTCCGTGCAGGTTTCTGAGAGGACTGAAGGTATAGTGGGGTTGGAGATCCCAGCTGATGAGGAGCAAGGAGAGGTCTGCCTTGTTCTTTGGTGTGGATCTTTTAAGTACTGTTGCCAACGGACTGCATGGGAGGTCGACATATGTCTGGTCAAGCATGTGGTGCCCAAGCGGCTGCTATTTTGGCCACACTTGATACGCTTCAGACATATGTTGCAAACAGCAACGGTGCAATCTGCTGCACACATATCAAAAAAGGCCACACCAAAGAACTTTTCAAAATACGCGGGAGTCGGCAGCGCCCTGCACCTTCTCCAGAGTGCTCAGGACCTCAGACTGAGCCAAAGGTTTACCTTCCAACAAGACAATGACCCTAAGCACACAGCTAAAATAATGGAGTGGCTTCACAACAACTCCCTGACTGTTCTTGAATGGCCCAGCCAGAGCCCTGACTTAAACCCAATTGAGCATCTCTGGAGAGACCTAAAAAATTGCTGTCCAGCAACGTTTACCATCCAACCTGACAGAACTGGAGAGGATCTGCAAGGAGGAATGGCAGAGGATCCCCAAATCCAGGTGTGAAAAACTTGTTGCATCTTTCCCAAAAAGACTCATGGCTGTATTAAATCAAAAGGGTGCTTCTACTAAATACTGAGCAAAGGGTCTAAATACTTAGGACCATGTGATATTTCAGTTTTTCTTTTTTAATAAATCTGAAAAAATGTCAACAATTCTGTGTTTTTCTGTCAATATGGGGTGCTGTGTGTACATTGAGAAAAAAAATGAACTTAAATGATATTAGCAAATGGCTGCAATATAACAAAGAGTGAAAAATTGAAGAGGGTCTGAATACTTTCCATCCCCTGTGTGTGTGTGTATGTATGTATGTGTGTGTGTATGTATATATATATATATATATATATATATATATATATATATATATATATATATATATATATATATATATATATATATATATATATATATATATATATATATACATATCCACTTTAGCTAAATCTGACTGCAGTCCATTCCTGGTGTACTGTTTCTAATAATACTTCAGGCAGGCTATTCAGCTAGTTGCAGTGCAATATATATATATATATATATATATATGTA
>JBBDGP010003208.1:0-39237 GCA_037952835.1 Lithobates septentrionalis | reverse complement strand
AGCGATGGCCAATAGGCTGGGCCGAGCCTCACCGCCTATACAAACCCAACTGTCTCCTACGGGATATTTGTCCTCATCCTTTTGAATAAGAAAAGCAGCCGTTCCCATAACGGTAACTGGATTTTCAGGTTTTGCTGGCCACTTAAGAAGAGAAAAGCCGCACAAACACCAACACAGACACACACGTAAAAAATAAATAAATAAATAATACAAAAAAAAAAAAAAAAAAACAACACAACTCTGTAAACAGATTGCAGCCCGGGCCGTGGAAAACGCCACTTGATCCAACAAGGACAGGATGTGCCACCAAGTTCACTGCTGTCCATATTATTCGCAGGGCTTGCAGCCTTTTTTTCAGCGTCTCTGCCCAGAATAATTAAGTGATGTAACCCCTCTCGGTGCCAGCTTGGCGTCCATTCAGCTGACAGAGTTCAGGAAGTCACGTCAGGTTCTAGTAAAGTCTCGATTGTTTTGGTTATTTTTGGGGGGGGAAGTGGGCAGGGAGAGCTGATGAAGAGGGGGCTCAACATATTCTTTTTAAATGAGTTGCCAAAGGGGACACTGGGCAACCTACACCCATTCATTTCTACTGGTCTAAATCAGGGAGACACAGCATAGGAGTCTTCACTGAATATCAGTTGGGGACTGGAGGTGACATCAGATGTTTTTCCTCTCTTGTGTGAACAGCCAGCTCCTTTCAAGATAACCACCTCACCTCAGCATGGTCTGATTTCAGATAAGGGTCCAGACTTCACACAGCTCTCCAGACTATAAATCACTGAGAGGCCCGTGGGAGGAGGTGACCGCCTTCCAGTAACATTTGTCACCAAGACTCCCTCCCCCAAGTCCCTTATTTTCACAAGTGAATAAGCCCCCTGCTTGCCTTTAACTGGCTCTTGGGGCACTACTCCTCCCGCCGACACCAAAGATGGGGCACTACTCCCCCCGCAAACAATGGGCCCCCCCCGCAAACGATAGGGCACAACTGCCGACGCCAACGATGGGGCACTACTGCCCTCGCCGACGATAGGGGACTACTCCCCCCCCTGCTGACGCCAACGATGGGGCACTACTCCCCCGCTGATGCCAACGATGGGGCACTATTCCACCCCCTAATATTAAAGATGGTGCATAGCAGGGCCCGTCCATTAGGGGCACCGCCCCCTCTCTCCAGGCCACCCCCTTTATGCAATGGATAGATGCGCGGCTACCCCCTATTCATGCGTCCGGCCCCTTTCAGGGCACCGGGTGCATGAATTTACAGCGGCCAGGGTTTTTTTTTTTTTTTTTTAAAGCACCCGATTAGAGCCTCTGGCTCTAATAGGCTTCAAAGTAGGGTGGGCTAGGGATGCAAAGAGTGCGACTGGAGCCCACCCAGGTGTGTTGCAACAGCGAATGAATATTTGCTGTTGCAACACTGATCCTCCTCCCAGACCAATCTGGTCTGATACCCATCACCCAATTGGCTGAAAGGGCAGGCGATCCTATTGGATGCCTAGGAGGAGGCGAGGAGACGCTGATGCCTGGATGCCCGATCCCCGCCGCTCCTCGGTTGTTTTCCGCTCCCCCCCCAAAACAAAAAAACCACCAGCCGCCACTGGTGCATAGTTTACCCCCACTGCCGAAGCCAAAGACATTTTCTACTCCCACTAGCCACACTCCGGCCCCCCTAAAGTCTGAAGAACTATAAACTGGCCCTTTGTTTAGAAAGTTTGGAGACCCCCGACCTAGAGCATTGCTCCACTGTAAAGGAAAGAACTCCTCTCCCGCAGAGCCTACAAAACAGCAACATGCCATAGACCCTAATCCCCTGCTGTTGATCGGCTGGTGGTATACGTCAGCGTCAGCATGCTTGCGACCGAGGTCAACTCACTCAGAGATAGCGATATCGCTTGGAGCAAATAATGCTCACCTAATGCTGACTCTGCATTCCCCATCCTTTGTGGTATATATGGTCCTCCGAGCCAATACAGAACCCTCCACCAGTCCTGTATGTGCTCAGTAGCATTTTGGCAATATACATAGATGACCTGACTTCCAGTTATCTAAATAATAATAAAAAAAAAAAAATTAAAAAAAAGGGAAGAAGAAAAGAAGAAGTTTGACCTGGAATTGTCCTTGATTTTTTTTTTTAAATAAATAACCTGGTGGAATATACCCCCCACAAGCAGAGACCATCATCCATATCAGCTGGAAACATTGTCCCTTAGCAGCCAGTGCTAACTTGTGACAAGCTGCAAAACAAAAAGTCTCCAATGAGATAAGAAAAAAAAAAAAAAAAGAAGAAGAAGAAAGAAGAAGGAAGAAGGAAGAAGAAAGAAGGAAGAAGAAAGAACACTTTTTTTTTTATTTTAAAACAAACAACAAAGTTACTTTGGTGACCTGACCTGAGATTGTCCCAGAGAAAAAAATAAAAATAAAACTGCCCCTGATATTTTTTGTTTTAGTAAAGTTACAAAGTCACATTTGTGATCTGGAATAGCTTTATTAAAAAAAATAAATAAAATGTTAACACCCCACACCATCTGTGGCCCCTCCTTTAATAGTCACAAGATATGTGACTGAATTGTCCCCAATTAGTTTTTTTGTTTTTTTGTAAAGTTACACAAAGTCACATGTGTTTAGTTTTGTTTACTTTTACAAAAACACAAAAATGGGACTGAGTAATATTACTAAAAAAATTTTTTAGGGGGCAATTCCAAGTGACATTTTTGTGACTATTGAAACAAAGGAGTGGCAATTTCAGGTCACAAATGTGTGCTTTTTTTTTTTTTTTTTTTTTTAAAAAGTCACACTGATGATGACCCTTTTCTTGGAATTAGCTTTTGATCTTACATCATACCTACAATGACATAGCAATTAATTACCAGGCAAAGTTGCAAATCGTTCTTTAAAGTGAACCGGTCAC
Source organism: Lithobates septentrionalis (assembly GCA_037952835.1). NCBI lineage: Eukaryota > Metazoa > Chordata > Amphibia > Anura > Ranidae > Lithobates > Lithobates septentrionalis. The sequence goes on along the minus strand of JBBDGP010003208.1, from coordinate 36,329 downwards.
GACAGACATCGGGAAGCTGCCACTCACCATTCCCTGAAAACTCCAGGAAAAGAAGCGCTGCAGAAGCCAGAGCCGATGGTGAAAAAAAAAACACCAGGCAGAAAGGGAAGTCAGGGTTTGGCTCTCAGTTCTGCTCAGGTTGCCCGAAATAAAATCTGGATGGTGGTTGGACTTTTCCTCTTCAATAACTTCCCCACATATAGAACGAGTCATCCCACCCCAAATCAGAATCTCCCTGGAGTTCCCAGAACACGGCTTACACACCGATCATACATTGCACGGAAAATGAAAATAAAATTAAGAAAAGGTTAAGAGAACCTGTCTTCTCTACAAGTATGCTGGCAGTAAAGTCCCCCATTTGACCACTGTCTACCACCAACAAGTGGAGTATGATTGTCTGCTGTGGATGCACCATGATATAAACAAAAAAAACGGGGGGGGGGGGGGGGGTCCACATGAGAACATTTGTGACCTGGGGTCCTCTGGAAATTAGCCAAAAGGCACGAATATTCGTAGTAGATAAGGCCTCAAAGCCAGCAGAGGAGGAGAATTCGCACTTCAAAAGGCACGAATGAATATTCGTAGATAAGGCCTCAGACCCGGGGTCCTCTGGAAATTAGCCAAAAGGCACTGAATATTCGTAGATAAAAGGCCTCAAAGCCAGCTGAGGAGGAGAATTCGCACTTCACTCATAGCTTCCCCCAACAGCTGAGGAACAAAAGGCAATGAGACAAGCAACAATCACCTGCCCACTTCTACAAAGGCCACCACAGGGGGGCCAACAACAGCCCGGCTACAATGGCTGGAAGGTCAGAGATTTAACCCCCTGTAAGCAAGCACCTCATCTGGGAGAGTCTCATCTCTGTTGGTTCTCAGCTCAGATTTTTATTGATATCTCACACCTAGCTGAGCTGTATGGTCACCCTCAGATCCATAGCAGTGGTCCTCCACCCCACCTCCCCTCAGGATCCATAGCAGTGGTCCTCCACCCCACCTCCCCTCAGGATCCATAGCAGTGGTCCTCCACCCCACCTCCCCTCAGGATCCATAGCAGTGGTCCTCCACCCCACCTCCCCTCAGGATCCATAGCAGTGGTCCTCCACCCCACCTCCCCTCAGGATCCATAGCAGTGGTCCTCCACCCCACCTCCCCTCAGCATCCATAGCAGTGGTCCTCCACCCCACCTCCCTCAGCATCCATAGCAGTGGTCCTCCACCCCACCTCCCCTCAGCATCCATAGCAGTGGTCCTCCACCCCACCTCCCCTCAGCATCCATAGCAGTGGTCCTCCACCCCACCTCCCCCTCAGCATCCATAGCAGTGGTCCTCCACCCCACCTCCCCCTCAGCATCCATAGCAGTGGTCCTCCACCCCACCTCCCCCTCAGCATCCATAGCAGTGGTCCTCCACCCCACCTCCCCCTCAGCATCCATAGCAGTGGTCCTCCACCCCACCTCCCCTCAGGATCCATAGCAGGGGTCCCCTACCCCCCCCCCCCCCCAGGATCCATAGCAGGGGTCCCCTACCCCCCCCCCTCAGGATCCATAGCAGGGGTCCCCTACCCCCCCCCCCCTCAGGATCCATAGCAGGGGTCCCCTAGGTGGCAATCCGAAGTCATGGCTGGTTGACCTACAAGTTTTCAGTAGGGCCACCCACATGGTAGCCCTTTGGGTTGGGTTTGTTCTCCCATCTTGAGATGACTGAATGGAATACATGTGCGTTTCTTGTCGCCCAGAAGCAATATTTGGATATTGTCCACCATGTGCATTTTTGCCAGTGTAGGCGGTTCCTTGTTTCATGGCACAATTGCCCATATGAAAGTCCTAGTGAATAATGAATATGTCACAGGTTTGGTAAACAGGGTCTTATCGACAAGTAGCTTTCACCCCATTGATTGCCAACCATACTTACAAGGTGCACTTAAAGTACACACCAACCAGCCTGACGGGGGAGTTCTATATGAACTACCAACCAGCCTGACAGGGAGCTCCTGTAGTGATCACCAACCAGCCCAATGGTGTGCCCTTATAGTAAATCGCCAACCAGCCTGACAAGGCGCCCAATAGTAATGCCAACCAGCCCAATGGGGCACGCCTGTAGCGATCACCAACCAGCCCCAGTGATCTGCTGTTTGACAAAAGCAATCACTAGCCTGACATGCCCCCCCCCCCTCCTCGGTGATCACCAGTCTAACAGGGCCTCCACCAGCTTGACTTGGCTCCTCCCTTAACTCCAGTGGTCACCAACCTGACAGAGCTCCCCTTCAGTAATCACCAGCCTTACAATCCACCCCCCCTCCAGTGCTCACCAGCCTGACCCAGCCCCCCTCAAGTGCTCTCCAGTTTAACAGGGCCTTAACCATCCTGACATAACCCCTCCCTTACCTCCAGTGATCACCAACCCAACATGGCTCTCCCCCCATTCCCCCAGTGATCACCAACCTGACATGGCCCCCCCCCCAGTGATCACCAACCTGACATGGCTCCCCCCCCCCAGTGATCACCAACCTGACATGGCTCCCCCCCCCCCAGTGATCACCAACCTGACATGGCTCCCCCCCCCCCCAGTGATCACCAACCTGACATGGCTCCCCCCCCCCCCAGTGATCACCAACCTGACATGGCTCCCCCCCCCCAGTGATCACCAACCTGACATGGCTCCCCCCCCCCAGTGATCACCAACCTGACATGGCTCCCCCCCCCCAGTGATCACCAACCTGACATGGCTCCCCCCCCCCAGTGATCACCAACCTGACATGGCTCCCCCCCCCCCAGTGATCACCAACCTGACATGGCTCCCCCCCCCCAGTGATCACCAACCTGACATGGCTCCCCCCCCCCAGTGATCACCAACCTGACATGGCTCCCCCCCCCCAGTGATCACCAACCTGACATGGCTCCCCCCCCCCAGTGATCACCAACCTGACATGGCTCCCCCCCCCCAGTGATCACCAACCTGACATGGCTCCCCCCCCCCAGTGATCACCAACCTGACATGGCTCCCCCCCCCCAGTGATCACCAACCTGACATGGCTCCCCCCCCCCAGTGATCACCAACCTGACATGGCTCCCCCCCCCCAGTGATCACCAACCTGACATGGCTCCCCCCCCCCAGTGATCACCAACCTGACATGGCTCCCCCCCCCAGTGATCACCAACCTGACATGGCTCCCCCCCCAGTGATCACCAACCTGACATGGCTCCCCCCCCCCAGTGATCACCAACCTGACATGGCTCCCCCCCCCCAGTGATCACCAACCTGACATGGCTCCCCCCCCCCAGTGATCACCAACCTGACATGGCTCCCCCCCCCAGTGATCACCAACCTGACATGGCTTCCCCCCCCCAGTGATCACCAACCTGACATGGCTCCCCCCCCCCCCCAGTGATCACCAACCTGACATGGCTCCCCCCCCCCCCAGTGATCACCAACCTGACATGGCTCCCCCCCCCCAGTGATCACCAACCTGACATGGCTCCCCCCCCCCCAGTGATCACCAACCTGACATGGCTCCCCCCCCCCCCAGTGATCACCAACCTGACATGGCTCCCCCCCCCCCAGTGATCACCAACCTGACATGTTTCCCCCCCCCAGTGATCACCAACCTGACATGGCTCCCCCCCCCCAGTGATCACCAACCTGACATGGCTCCCCCCCCCAGTGATCACCAACCTGACATGGCTCCCCCCCCCCCAGTGATCACCAACCTGACATGTTTCCCCCGCCCCCCCAGTGATCACCAACCTGACATGGCTCCCCCCCCCAGTGATCACCAACCTGACATGGCTCCCTCCCCCAGTGATCACCAACCTGACATGTTTCCCCCCCCCCCCAGTGATCACCAACCTGACATGGCTCCCCCCCCCCAGTGATCACCAACCTGACATGGCTCCCCCCCCCAGTGATCACCAACCTGACATGGCTCCCCCCCCCCAGTGATCACCAACCTGACATGGCTCCCCCCCCCCAGTGATCACCAACCTGACATGGCTCCTCCCCCCCCAGTGATCACCAACCTGACATGGCTCCTCCCCCCCCAGTGATCACCAACCTGACATGGCTCCTCCCCCCCCAGTGATCACCAACCTGACATGGCTCCTCCCCCCCCAGTGATCACCAGCCTGACATGGCCACCCCCCCTTCCCAAGTGATCACCAGCCTGACATGGCTCCCCCCTCCCCCAGTGATCACCAGCCTGACATGGCTCCCCTCTTCCCCCCAGTGATCACCAGCCTGACATGGCTCCCCCCCTCCCCCAGTGATCACCAACCTGACATGGCTCCCCCCCCCTCCCCCAGTGATCACCAACCTGACATGGCTCCCCCCCCTCCCCCAGTGATCACCAGCTTGACATGGCTCCCCCCCCCTCCCCCCGTGATCACCAGCCTGACATGGCTCTCTCCCCCCTCCCCCAGTGATCACCAGCCTGACATGGCTCCCCCCCCTCCCCCAGTGATCACCAGCCTGACATGGCTCCCCCCCCTCCCCCAGTGATCACCAACCTGACATGGCTCTCCCCCCCTCCCCCAGTGATCACCAACCTGACATGGCTCTCCCCCCTCCCCCAGTGATCACCAACCTGACATGGCTCTCCCCCCTCCCCCAGTGATCACAAGCCAACAAAATCCAGTGACAAATATAAAATAAATAAACAGAGCGGAGATGTTTGGGGTGTACACATTGTGTGATGGAGAAACGACCTGTTGTGTGGAATGACAACAAAACTTCCAACACATGGAGGGCCAGAGCCACAGAGGGGGGGGGGGGGGGGGGGGGGCCCTGACCTTGGCCCGGAGAGAAGACCTCAAGGGGCCCCGTCTGAAATACAAGTGAGAGCCAAACTGTACAAAGACGTGTTAGATTCCCAAACACAACAAGAGAGACAGCAGGGAAATAAAAAAAAGATACACTTTGTATAAAATAAAACAAAAGAAGGGAGACCACTTAAAAAAATAAAAATTTATAAACAAAATAAATAAAAAGTCAGCGTTGGAAGAATGGCACCGATTATCAGCCATGGACGGAGAATGCAACAGGCAGAGCGAGACTGCCGGTATATTGCAGCAGGCAAAGTGAGACTGCCACTATCTTGCAGCAGGCAAAGCGAGACGGCCGCTATCCTGCAGCAGGCAGAGTGAGACTCCCCAAATGTCACGACGGGGCAGCGGAATACGTTAATAACCCCTAACCTCCCTTGCTGGGCTACGCCTGTACCGGCTCGTGAAGTATCCTTTGTGGTCACGCTCCCCCAGGTTGCCATGGAGAGCCGGCGGCTGCGTCTGGAACGCCCAAGAGGCGGCGACCTACCCAGCCCCCGCGGTTGTCTTGCGCCTGCGCGCAGCGGGTACTTCAAGAGCCGGTGTCGGCAATAATTAAACAAAGAAGGGGGGGTTGTAAGGGGCAAATAATACCCCCCCAAAAAAATAAAATAAAAAATAAAATCTCCCCCAAATATTTAAAAGGAAAAAAAAGCGACCGCGGCGGTCGGGGATACTCACAAATCCGTAACCCCGCGATTTGCCCGTCTGCCTGTCGGTGATGACCACGGCCTCGTCGATGTCCCCGAAGACCTCAAAGTATTTGCGGAGGGACGAGTCGGTGGTGTGGTAGGGGAGACCCCCGACGAAGATCTTGGTTAAAGTCGTGTCCTTCTGCACCGTGTGCATGGCGGCCGATCCTCACCGACAGGTCGCCAACATCAAAAAAAAAAAAAAAAAAATAATGAGAGGATAACCGTCCCAGGGTGTTAAATCCGCTGCATAGGTAGAGGTTTATAAAATAGCCCCACCGGATCAGGAATAATAAGAACGATATAAAAGGGGGGGGGGAGGCGATCGGCGGCGATATTGAGGTAGTTATTCCAGCTTTGTGCTGCGCAGCGATCAACAAGCGGCAGACAGGCTCCCCCCACTTCCATCCACCAGCTCCTCTCTCTATACAAGCTGACTCTGCTTTGCTACAAGGTAACACATTGCTCAAAGCTTTGTACTCAGCCCTAGCCCCTCCCCCGTCCCTTCACCAACCCCCCACCTCCTCCTCCCCCACCTTTGCGAGGAGGAGGGGCTGAGCCAGCCTGATGCATGATGGGATCTGTAGGCGATGTCTGGGCTGCTTGCTTGTTAACCCCTTTTGCAACAGTTTTTTGTCTTTTTCCCCTTTAATCGCGCCTTTCGAGACCGCGCCGAAATCGCCGACCTAAAATGTTATAAATGTGCGTTTATTATTAACCCCTTCAGCCTTTTTCTGACAATTACTTAGAATCCCAAACATTATATATATATATATATATATATATATATATATATATATATATATATATATATATTTATATTTATATTTATATATATTTATATTTATATTTATTTATTTTTAATTCATTTTTTTTTAAAGCAGAGACACTAGAGAATAAAATGGCGATCGTTGCAATATTTTATGTCGCACGGTATTTGCATAGCGGTCTTTCAAATGCAATAGAATAAAATAAAAAATAAAAAATAGAAAACAATAGAATAGAATAGAAAATAAAATATTAACATAGAATAGGACATAGTAGGTCATCCGAAATTGGAATAGAATAAATTAGAACAGATAAAAAGGAGAACAGAATAGAACAAACAACAGAATAGAATAGAATAAAATAGAAATAGAATATAACCAACTTCAGAAATATGAATTTCAAACAGAATAAATTCACATTCCAATAGAATAGATTAGAACAGAATAGAAAATAAGAGAAGAGAATAGAACAGAAAAAAACCCACAATAGAATATAATAAAATAGAAAGAATGTAACCGTCTTCTGAAATTCAATTAGAATAAATTCGAAACCGATTGAAATTTTTCAAAATCGGTTGAATTGAATTAAACGCGAATGAAATTGGAAAATTTGAATTGAATTTGAAAATGAAACAAACTAATTTAAATAAATTAAATTATTTAACCACTTGTGGACCGCGCTATAGCCGAATGATGGCTACAGCTAGTTCTGGGATGCCGTCATATGATCGCGCCCGCCATGGAGGGGCGGCACGCTCTGCGTCAATCAGCGGCTCTTTACCACGTGATCAGCTGTATCCAATCACAGATGTCAACAGAAGCCGGTAATTCCTTTCCTCACGCTGACAGCATGAAGAAAGAAGAGGAGAGCCGATGCCCGGCTTCTGTTAAAGGGACATCTACACTGATTATCAGTGCAGACCCAACAGTGCCCATCAGTGCCACCTCATCAGTGCACCCTATCAGTAATGTCTATCAGTGCCCATCAGTGCCGCCTCATCAGTGCCTATAAGTGCTGTCTATCAGTGCTTCCTACCAGTGCCCATCAGTGCCGCCTCATCAGTGCCTATAAGTGCCGCCTATCAGTACCCATCAGTGCCGCCTCATCAGTACTGCCTACCAGTGCCCATCAGTGTCGCCTCATCAGTGCCCATTAGTGCCACCTCGTCAGAACACATCAGTGCCACCTATCGGTGATGTTAATAACGTGGTAATAATAAATGATGATGAGGATAATAACAATAAATAAATAATAATTTAGTAATAATATGACGGAGACGTCCTAGTTATTTATTTTATATTATGGACAATTCATCAGGAGAGGGTAACTTTTCAGTCTGACTTCACTTGCCGCTTGCTTGTTGATTGACTACTCTGCCCCCCCCCCCAGTGGTGGAAGTCCCCCAGTACTGTCCCCTCCTATGAGACCATAAGGAGGGTGTCACCCTCTGACAGCTGGATGTACACGTTATTTGTTTTCTTTAAGGCACAGTCCATTTGGGCATTTGGGGCGGGGCGTGACACAATCATGGCACACGTGTGACTATAGGAATTTTTTTCAATTTGACTTCACTTGCTGCCTACTTGTTCTGGGCATCCTGGATGATGCCTGAAAAAAAAATCAGGCAATGTCGGGGGGGGGGGGGACGGGGGACGCTGTGATCTCTGTGAGAGATAATAATACACGTTGGGCCCCTTTCAACGGACATCAATGCATTCCTGAATGAAAAAAACGGATGACAACGGATGATTATTCATTTGCATCCGTTTTTTTTGAATGCATTAAAGCGCTATTTTTCATCTGTTATAAAAAAAAAAACAGAACGGACAAAAAACGGATGTTAGCGTACGACATTTGCTTACATCCGATCCGCTGACATCTGTTTTTAAACCCTTTCCCCCTCCCCCACTTTAAACACACCGTATAAAGCTGGCTGTCGCGTCCTTGCTGTCCCGCTGTCGCGTCCTTGCTGTCCCGCAGTCGCGTCCTTGCTGATGAGCCATCAGCAGTCAGCGCGCTTCCCCGCTGACAGCTGAATGTAAAAGAAAAAAAATCACAAAGAAACCGGGTGGGGTCCCTACCAGGCCCTTCAGATCTGGTGTGAATTCCGAGCGGACCATGGCGTGGGGTCCCCCCCCCCAAAATCCATACCAAACCCTTATCCGAGCATGCAGCCTGGCAGGTCAGGAAAGGGAGGGGACGCGCGAGCACCCCCCCCCCCCGAACCATACCAGGCTGAATGCCCTCAACATGGGGGGATGGATGCTTCTCCGGAGCCGTCTTCTCCCCGAATCGTCTTCTCCTGGTGCCATCTTCTCCCCGAGCCGTCTCCACCCACCGTCATCTTCTCCCGGTGCCATCTTCTCCCCGAGCCGCGTGACCATCCGATGACGTCACAAGGGGACAGGCTCTCTGGATGTCAGAGATGTCAGACAGCGGGGGACAACACAATGGAGGAAGACAGCCTCAGGAGAAGAGTGGCTTTTTAGTGTTTTAGTGGGTAACCGGCAGCGAGGAAGAAGAAAGCGGTGGCTCTGGGAGAAGACAGTTCAGAAAGAAGACGGCTCCGGGAGAAGATGGCACCGGAAGAAGACAATTCGGGGAGAAGACGGCACCGGGAGAAGACGGCTCGGGGAGAGGACGGCACCGGGAGAAGACAGCCCTAGGAGAAGACGGCTCGGGGAGAAGACGGCACTGGGAGAAGATGGCTTGGGGAGAAGACGGCACTGGGAGAAGATGGCTCGGGGAGAAGTCGGCACCAGGAGAAGACGGCACCGGGAGAAGACAGTATGTGGAGAGGATGGCACCGGGAGAAGACGGTTCGGGCAGAAGATGGCACTGGGAGAAGACGGCACTGGGAGAAGACAGCTCGGGGAGAGGACGGCACTGGGAGAAGACGGCTCGGGGAGAAGACGGCTCGGGGAGAAGATGACTCAGGGAGAGGACGGCACCGGAAGAAGACAGCTCAGGGAGAGGATGGCACTGGAAGAAGACGGCACCAGGAGAAGACGGCACTGGAAGAAGACGGCACCAGGAGAAGACAGCACTAGAAGAAGACGGCACCAGGAGAAGACGGCACCAGGAGAAGACGGCACCGGGAGAAGATGGCACCGGGAGAAGACAGCTCAGGGAGAAGACGGCACCGGGAGAAGACGGCACCGGGAGAAGACAGCCTGGGAAGAGGACGGCACCGGGAGAAGATGGCGTCGGGAGAAGACGGCTCGGGGAGAAGAGGCCACCGGGAGAAGACAGCTCAGGGAGAAGACGGCACCGGGAGAAGACGGCACCGGGAGAAGACAGCCTGGGAAGAGGACGGCACCGGGAGAAGATGGCGTCGGGAGAAGACGGCTCGGGGAGAAGAGGCCACCGGGAGAAGACGGCTTGGGGAGAAGACGGCACCGGGAGAAGACAGGTCGGGAAGAGGACGGCACCAGGAGAAGATGGCATCGGGAGAAGACAGCACCGGGAGAAGACAGCTCGGGGAGAGGACGGCTTGGGGAGAAGACGGCACTGGGAGAAGATGGCTCAAGGAGAAGACGGCACCGGGAGAAGACGGCACCGGGAGAAAACAGCACTGGGAGAAGACAGCTCAGGGAGAAGACAGCTCGGGGAGAGGACGGCTCCGGGAGAAGACAGCTCGGGGGGAGGATGGCACTGGGAGAAGACGGCACCAGGAGAAGACAGCTCGGGGAGAAGACGGCACTGGGAGAAGACGGCGCTGGGAGAAGACGGCACCGGGAGAAGATGGCTCGAGGAGAAGATGGCTCGGGGAGAAGACGGCACCGGGAGAAGACAGCTCGGGGAGAAGACGGCTTGGGGAGAAGACGGCACCGGGAGAAGACAGCTCGGGAAGAGGACGGCACTGGGAGAAGATGGCATCGGGAGAAGACGGCTCGGGGAGAAGAGGGCACCGGGAGAAGATGGCTTGGGGAGAAGACGGCACTGGGAGAAAACAGCTCGGGATAAGGACGGCACCAGGAGAAGATGGCATCGGGAGAAGACGGCACCAGGAGAAGACAGCTCGGGAAGAGGACGGCTTGGGGAGAAGACAGTTCGGGGAGAAGACGGCACCGGGAAAAGATGGCTTGAGGAGAAGACAGCACCGGGAGAAGACAGTATGTGGAGAGGATGGCACCGGGAGAAGACGGTACGGGGAGAGGACGGCTTGGGGAGAAGACGGCACCGGGAGAAGACAGCTCGGGGAGAGGACGGCTTGGGGAGAAGACGGTTCGGGGAGAAGACGGCACCGGGAGAAGATGGCTTGAGGAGAAGACGGCACCGGGAGAAGACGGCTCAGGGGGAGGACGGCACCGGGAGAAGACGGCACCAGAAGACAGCTCGGGGAGAGGACGGCTTGGGGAGAAGACGGCACTGGGAGAAGACGGCTCGAGGAGAAGACGGCACTGGGAGAAGACAGCTCGGGAAGAAGACAGCTAGGGAGAGGACGGCTCGGGGAGAGGATGGCTCTTGAAGAAGATCACACCCTGGGAGAAGACAGCTCAGGGAGAGGACGGCACCGGGAGAAGACGGCTCGGGGAGAAGACGGCACCGGGAGAAGAAAGCTCAGGGAGAGGACGACACCGGGAAAAGGCGGCTCGGAGAGAGGACAGCTCGGGGAGAGGACGGCTCGGGGAGAAGATGGCACCGGGAGAAGACGGCTCGGGGAGAAGACAGCTCGGGGAGAAGACGGCACAGGGAGAAGACGGCATGGGGAGGAGACAGCTCGGGGAGAGGACGGCTCGGGGAGAAGACGGCACTGGAAGAAGACAGCTCGGGGAGAAGAGGGCACCGGGAGATGGCACCGGGAGAAGACAGCTCGGGAAGAGGACGGCACTGGGAGAAGATGGCATCGGGAGAAGATGGCTCGGGGAGAAGAGAGCATCGGGAGAAGATGGCTTGGGGAGCAGACGGCACCGGGAGAAGACAGCACGGGATAAGGACGGCACCGGGAGAAGATGGCATCGGGAGAAGACGGCACCGGGAGAAGACAGCTCGGGGAGAGGACGGCTTGGGGAGAAGACGGCACAGGGAGAAGGCGGCTCGGGGAGAAGACAGTTCGGGGAGAAGACGGCACAGGGAGAAGACGGCATGGGGAGGAGACAGCTCGGGGAGAGGAAGGCTCGGGGAGAACACGGCACCGGGAGAAGACAGCTGGGGAAGAGGACGGCACCGGGAGAAGATGGCATCGGGAGAAGACGGCACCGGGAGAAGACAGCTCGGGAGAGGACGGCTTGGAGAGAAGACGGCACCGGGAGAAGACAGCTCGGGGAGAGGGTGGCTTGGGGAGAAGACGATTCGGGGAGAAGACGGCACAGAGAGAAGATGGCTTGAGGAGAAGACAGCACCGGGAGAAGACGGCACCGGGAGAAAACGGCACCGGGAGAAAACGGCACTGGGAGAAGACAGCTCAGGGGAAGGACGGCACCGGGAGAAGACAGCTCAGGGAGAGGATGGCTTGGGGAGAAGACGGCACTGGGAGAAGACGGCTCGGGGAGAAGACGGCACCGGGAGAAGACGGCTCGGGGAGAAGACGGCTCCGGGAGAAGATGGCATCGGGAGAAGACGGCTCGGGAAGAAGATGGCACCGGGAGAAGACAGCTCTGGGAGAAGACAGCTCGGGGAGAGGACGGCTAGGGGAGAAGATGGCACCGGGAGAAGACAGCTTGGGAAGAGGACGGCACCGGGAGAAGATGGCGTTGGGAGAAGACGGCTCGGGGCGAAGAGGGCACCGGGAGAAGACGGCTTGGGGAGAAGACGGCCCCGGGAGAAGACAGGTCGGGAAGAGGACGGCACCGGGAGAAGATGGCATCGGGAGAAGACAGCACCGGGAGAATACAGCTCGGGGAGAGGACGGCTTGGGGAGAAGACGGCACTGGGAGAAGATGGCTCAAGGAGAAGACGGCACCGGGAGAAGACGGCACCGGGAGAAGACGGCACCGGGAGAAAACAGCACTGGGAGAAGACAGCTCAGGGAGAAGACAGCTCGGGGAGAGGACGGCTCCGGGAGAAGACAGCTCGGGGGGAGGACGGCACTGGGAGAAGACGGCACCAGGAGAAGACAGCTCGAGGAGAAGACGGCACTGGGAGAAGACGGCGCTGGGAGAAGACGGCACCGGGAGAAGATGGCTCGAGGAGAAGATGGCTCGGGGAGAAGACGGCACCGGGAGAAGACAGCTCGGGGAGAAGACAGCTTGGGGAGAAGACGGCACCGGGAGAAGACAGCTCGGGAAGAGGACGGCACTGGGAGAAGATGGCATCGGGAGAAGACGGCTCGGGGAGAAGAGGGCACCGGGAAAAGATAGCTTGGGGAGAAGACGGCACTGGGAGAAAACAGCTCGGGATAAGGACGGCACCAGGAGAAGATGGCATCGGGAGAAGACGGCACCAGGAGAAGACAGCTCGGGAAGAGGACGGCTTGGGGAGAAGACAGTTCGGGGAGAAGACGGCACCGGGAAAAGATGGCTTGAGGAGAAGACAGCACCGGGAGAAGACAGGATGTGGAGAGGATGGCACCGGGAGAAGACGGTACGGGGAGAGGACGGCTTGGGGAGAAGACGGCACCGGGAGAAGACAGCTCGGGGAGAGGACGGCTTGGGGAGAAGACGGTTCGGGGAGAAGACGGCACCGGGAGAAGATGGCTTGAGGAGAAGACGGCACCGGGAGAAGACGGCTCAGGGGGAGGACGGCACCGGGAGAAGACGGCACCAGAAGACAGCTCGGGGAGAGGACGGCTTGGGGAGAAGACGGCACTGGGAGAAGACGGCTCGAGGAGAAGACGGCACTGGGAGAAGACAGCTCGGGAAGAAGACAGCTAGGGAGAGGACGGCTCGGGGAGAGGATGGCTCTTGAAGAAGATCACACCCTGGGAGAAGACAGCTCAGGGAGAGGACGGCACCGGGAGAAGACGGCTCGGGGAGAAGACGGCACCGGGAGAAGAAAGCTCAGGGAGAGGACGACACCGGGAAAAGGCGGCTCGGAGAGAGGACAGCTCGGGGAGAGGACGGCTCGGGGAGAAGATGGCACCGGGAGAAGACGGCTCGGGGAGAAGACAGCTCGGGGAGAAGACGGCACAGGGAGAAGACGGCATGGGGAGGAGACAGCTCGGGGAGAGGACGGCTCGGGGAGAAGACGGCACTGGAAGAAGACAGCTCGGGGAGAAGAGGGCACCGGGAGAAGACAGCTCGGGAAGAGGACGGCACTGGGAGAAGATGGCATCGGGAAAAGATGGCTCGGGGAGAAGAGAGCATCGGGTGAAGATGGCTTGGGGAGAAGACGGCACTGGGAGAAGACAGCACGGGATAAGGACGGCACCGGGAGAAGATGGCATCGGGAGAAGACGACACCGGGAGAAGACAGCTCGGGGAGAGGACGGCTTGGGGAGAAGACGGCACAGGGAGAAGGCGGCTCGGGGAGAAGACAGTTCGGGGAGAAGACGGCACAGGGAGAAGACGGCATGGGGAGGAGACAGCTCGGGGAGAGGAAGGCTCGGGGAGAACACGGCACCGGGAGAAGACAGCTGGGGAAGAGGACGGCACCGGGAGAAGATGGCATCGGGAGAAGACGGCACCAGGAGAAGACATCTCGGGAGAGGACGGCTTGGAGAGAAGACGGCACCGGGAGAAGACAGCTCGGGGAGAGGGTGGCTTGGGGAGAAGACGATTCGGGGAGAAGACGGCACAGAGAGAAGATGGCTTGAGGAGAAGACAGCACCGGGAGAAGACGGCACCGGGAGAAAACGGCACTGGGAGAAGACAGCTCAGGGGAAGGACGGCACCGGGAGAAGACAGCTCGGGGAGAGGATGGCTTGGGGAGAAGACGGCACTGGGAGAAGACGGCTCGGGGAGAAGACGGCACCGGGAGAAGACGGCTCGGGGAGAAGACGGCTCCGGGAGAAGATGGCATCGGGAGGAGACGGCTCGGGAAGAAGATTGCACCGGGAGAAGACAGCTCTGGGAGAAGACAGCTCGGGGAGAGGACGGCTAGGGGAGAAGATGGCACCGGGAGAAGACAGCTCGGGGCAAGGATGGCACCTGGAGAAGATGGCTTGGGGAGAAGACGGCACCGGGAGAAAATGGCACTGGGGGAAGACAACTCGGGAAGAAGAGAGCTCGGGGAGAGGACGGCACCAGGGAGAAGAGGGCATCAGAAGAAGACGGCACCGGGAGAAGACAGCTCGGGGAGAGGGCGGCTCGGGGAGAAGATGGCACCGGGAGAAGACGGCTCGGGGAGAAGACAGCTTGGGGAGAAGACGGCACAGGGAGAAGAACGGCACGGGGAGGAGACAGCTCGGGGAGAGGACGGCTCAGGGAGAAGACGGCACTGGGAGAAGACAGCTCGGGGAAAGGATGGCATAGGGAGAAGACAGTTTGGGGAGAGGATGGCAATGGGAGAAGACGGCTCGGGGAGAAGACGGCACCAGGAGAAGACTGTTTGGGGAGAGGACGGCTCGGGGAGAAGACGGCTCAGAGCTATTTTTTTAATAAAGGACTTGTTTCTTTTTATATTTAAATGCTTTTTGGGATGAATGGGTAGGGGTACGATGCCTGGTACCCATTCTCATAGGCGGGGAGGTAGGATCTGGTTAAAGGGGGCTTCCAGATTCCGATAAGCCCCCCGCCCGCAGACCCTGACATCCACCGGCCGGAGTTGTCGGGAACAGGCCCTTGTCCCCATCAACCACCCATGTTGAGGGCATGCGGCTTGGTATGGTTCAGGAGGAGGGGCGCTCGCTCGTCCCTTCCCTTTCCTGACCTGCCAGGCTGCATGATCAGGTAAGGGTCTGGTATGGATTTTGGGGGGGACCCCACGCCATTTTTAAAAATAATTTTGGCGTGGGGGGGGTCTTTTTTTTAATATGTGTGTCTTTTTTATTGTTATTTGATTGTTATTGTTTTAATTGTTATTTGTGTAACGTCCTGATTTTTTTTTATGCTTATTTTTGTATTTTTTTTACTGTGTTTTATTTCCTTTTGGTGGAAAAAAAAAGATAAAAATAATCCAGGACAGAGGAATGTAGCTTCCAGAGCCCTCAGGAGCATTTAAAGCTAAATAAAATAAAATATGAAATTAAATAAGATAAAATAAAACAAAAAATTCACCCTATAAATAAAATAGAACAAAATATATTTAAATATACAAAAATAATAAAATAAAATAAATTATATTTCACCTTTAAACCCAATAAATAAAATAAAATAAATTATAATAAATTATAAATACAGAAAAAAAAGTTGCGCCAGTCACCAAATTAAATAGATTTCACCCATAAATAAATTATATTTAACCCTTAAAACCATAAATAAAATAATAAAATAAAATAAATATTTCACCCTTAAACCCATAAATAAAATAAAATATATTTATCCCTTAAATCCATAAGTAAAAATAAAATAAAACAAATTATATTTCACATTTAAATCCATAAATAAAATAAAATATATTTAACCCTTAAAACCATAAATAAAAAAAAAAAAAAAATGAAACAAAATAAATATTTCACCTTTACACCCATAAATAAAATACAATAAATATTTCAACCTTAAACCCATTACTAAAATAAAATTTTTACATTTTTACATTTATAAATAAAATAAATTATATTTCACCTATAAACTCATAAATAAAATATTTTAAAAAAAAAGATAAATATATATAAAAAAAAATTGCCAATGATCCAATTTTTTACAGAAATTTTCATAAAATGAAAACCCTCAATTAGGTGGCTGCAGACGCACTCCGATGACAAGGGGCAGCAAAAAACAACAACAGACGGCCAATATCATTCGCAGCGTTGGCAGTTTCGCCGCCCTACATCCCAATATTCCCAATATCGGGAAGTGGGAGCGAGTCTTCACACCGTCGCCGTTCTTATTCTGCAAAGTCACCTCTTGTGCTGCCGCCTGACTACGAGTCCCATGATGCTTTGCGGCCTGGGGATCAGTCTGGAGAAGGACGGTGTAGGCTGTGAATGAGCTGATCACTACCCCCGACCCCCCCTCTTTCCCTCCCTCCCTCCCCCGACAATTTGACTAAGAAATAGACTTTGCAAAGCAAATAGAGCGTCTGCTGCGCGCCACAAAAAGCCGCTGAAACAGACGTTCGCCCTGTAAAGACATTTAATAAACTTGGCAGCCTGATAGGATGCTGATGTATGAGGGTGGGGGGATGGGTGAAGGTTCCCCCGTTTCCTAGCAAATACATAATGGGAAGGAAACACAGGTGTAATATTTTATCTGCGCCGTTGCTTTGCAGGCGATATTTCTGGGTTGGGCGCAGTCCGGCGTCCCAATAAATTCCTCTCCCCGTATCTCTGAAGGGAAGTTGGAGAGCAGAGAATGTATTTTTATTGTCCTTATCTGATAACGGTCAGGTGGGGCGACTATCTCCCAGGGCCCATTCACACGTGTGTGATGCGGCAATGCGATCTAAAACACACGCTAACGCAGCGATGGCATGGTAGAGCCCGATGCACAACTCACCTCAACACCATCTCATTGTGGTGCACTGCGTTTTCAAAAACGGTTGTTTTTTTTTGATGCCCTCATGAATGGCGGGCTATTGAATACAACGCACGCCATAACATGCCACTAGCGTCTAAACCGCTGGCAACAAAAGTCAGTACACCCCTAAGTGAAAATGTCCAAATTGGGCCCAATTAGCCATTTTCCCTCCCCGGTGTCATGTGACTCGTTAGTGTTACAAGGTCCCAGGTGTGAATGGGGAGCAGGTGTGTTAAATTTGGTGTTATCGCTCTCACTCTCTCATACTGGTCACTGGAAGTTCAGCATGGCACCTCATGGCAAAGAACTCTCTGAGGATCTGAAAAAAAAGAATTGTTGCTCTACATAAAGATGGCCTAGGCTATAAGAAGTTTGCCAAGACCCTGAAACTGATCTGCAGCACGGTGGACAAGACCATACAGCGGTATAACAGGACAGGTTCCCCTCAGAACAGGCCTCGCCATGGTCCACCAAAGAAGTTGAGGTCACGTGATCAGCGTCATATCCAGAGGTTGTCTTTGGGAAATAGACGTTTGAGTGCTGCCAGCATTGCTGCAGAGGTTGTAGGGGTGGGGGGGTCAGCCTGTCAGTGCTCAGACCATACGCCGCACACTGCATCAAATTGGTCTACATGGCTGTCATCCCAGAAGGAAGCCTCTTCTAAAGATGATACACAAGAAAACCCACAAACAGTTTGCTGAAGACAAGCAGACTAAGGACATGGATTACTGGAACCATATCCTGTGGTCTGATGAGACCAAGATAAACTTATTTGGTTCAGATGGTGACAAGCGTGTGTGGGGGCAACCAGGTGAGGAGGACAAAGACAAGTGTGTCTGGTCTACAGTCAAGCATGGTGGTGGGAGTGTCATGGTCTGGGGCTGCATGAGTGCTGCCGGCACTGGGGGGCTACAGATCATTGAGGGAACCATGAATGCCAACATGTACTGTGACATACTGAAGCAGAGCATGATCCCCTCCCTTCAGAGACTGGGCCGCAGGGCAATATTCCAACATGATAACCACCCCAAACACACCTCCAACATGACCACTGCCTTTCTAAAGAAGCTGAGGGTAAAGGTAATGGACTGGCCAAGCATGTCTCCAGACCTAAACCCTATTGATCATTTGTGGGACATCCTCAAACAGAAGGTGGAGGAGCGCAAGGTCTCCAACGTCCACCAGCTCCGTGATGTCATCATGGGGGAGGGGAAGAGGACTCTAGTGACAACCTGTGAAGCTCTGGTGACCTCCATGCCCAAGAGGGTTAAGGCAGTGCTGGAAAAATAATGGCGGCCACACAAAATATTGACACTTTGGGCCCAATTTGGACATTTTCACTTAGGGGTGTACTGACTTTTGTTGCCAGCGGTTTAGACATTAATGGCTGTGTGTTGAGTTATTTTGAGGGGACAGCAAATTTACACTGTTATACAAGCTGTACACTCACTACTTTACATTGTAGCAAAGTGTCATTTCTTCAGTGTTGTCACATGAAAAGAGAGAAGAAAAGATTTACAGAAATGTGAGGGGTGTACTTACTTCTGTGAGATCCTGTTAGGGGTACTAGGGTTAGGGGTTATATATACATTTTCTTAGTGAGAACGGGTCCTCGAGTGAATCCGATCCCTAAGGCTCCATTTACATCTCAGCATTTTGGACGTTCCAAAATGTTGGAGGAGAAAAAAAATCAATGATTCTCTATGGAGAGGGTTTCCATCTCCACTCCAAGTCACCTGAAGCTCTGGAGATTTTTTTGTAGATCGAATCGGGCAGATTTGAGGGTTTTTGGCGCGGCAGGGGGTAAGAATTGTTCTAGAAGGGGGAAGTGTGCTATGGGGGGGCGGGGATTTGTGTTGAGAGGGTAATGGGGGGGGGGGGGATTTGTGCTAGAAAAGGTAATCCGGTGGGGGGATTTGTGTTAGGAGGGGACTTTTTTTGGGAGGGGGATCTGTGCTACAATGGGGGATTTGAAGTGTGGAGGGGGGATTTGAAGGGAAAATTTCAGGGGTAGAGGATTTGTGCTAGGAAGGGGCAATTTGTTTGGGGATGGGGATTTGTGCTAGTAGGGGTGATTGGGGGGCATTTGTGCTAGGAGGGGAATTTTTTTGCTGGGGTATTTCTGATAGAATGGGGGATTTGGAGTGGGGGGGGATTTGTGCTAGGAAGGGGGAATTTGTTTTGGGACGAGGGTTTGTGCTAGTTGGGGAAACATTTTTTTTTGGGGGGGGGGGTTGTGCTAGAATGGGGGAGTTGGAGGGGGGAGGGAATTTGTGCTCGGAGGGGAAATTTGAGGGGTAGAGGATTTGTGCTAGGAAGGGGGGATTTGTTTTGGGTTGGGGATTTGTGCTAATAAGGGAGATTTTTTTTTTGGGGGGGGGGGTGAAGTTGGGTTAGAATGGGGGATTTAGAGTGGGGGGGATTTGTGCTTGTAGGGGAAATTTGAGGGGTAGAGGATTTGTGCTAGGAAGGGGGAATTTGTTTTGGGGGGGGATTTGTGCTTTTAGGGGAAATTTGAGGGGTAGAGGATTTGTGCTAGGAAGGGGGAATTTGTTTTGGGGGGGGGATTTGTGCTTGTAGGGGAAATTTGAGGGGTAGAGGGTTTGTGCTAGGAAGGGGGGATTTGTTTTGGGTTGGGGATTTGTGCTAATAAGGGAATTTTTTTTGGGGGGGGGGGTGAAGTTGAGTTAGAATGGGGGATTTAGAGTGGGGGGGGGGGATTTGTGCTTGTAGGGGAAATTTGAGGGGTAGAGGATTTGTGTTAGGAAGGGGGAATTTGTTTTGGGACAAAGGTTTGTGCTAGTTGGGGAAACATTTTTTTTTTGGGGGGGGGGGGGTTGTGCTAGAATGGGGGATTTGTTTTGGGTTGGGGATTTGTGCTAATAAGGGAATTTTTTTGGGGGGGGGGTGGAGTTGTGTTAGAATGGGGGATTTAGAGTGGGGGGAGATTTGTGCTTGTAGGGGAAATTTGAGGGGTAGAGGATTTGTGCTAGGAAGGGGGAATTTGTTTTGGGGGGGGGGGATTTGTGCTTGGAGGGGAAATTTGAGTGGTAGAGGACTGGGGGAGGGGGATTTGTGCTTTTGTGCTAGTAGGGGTGATTGGGGGGCTTCTTTGCTAAGAGGGGAAATTTTTTGTGGGGGATTTTTGCTACAATGGGGGATTTGGAGTGTGGGGGGGATTTGTGCTCGGAGGGGTCATTTGTTTTGGGATGGGGATTTGTGCTAGTTTGGGAAACATTTTTTTGGGGGGGGGCTTGTGCTAGAATGGGGGATTTGGAGTGGGGGGATTTGTGCTCGGAGGGGAAATGAATTTGTTTTAGGACGGGGATTTCTGCTAGGAATGCATTTTTTTTTTGGGGGGGGGGGGGGAACTTTTGATAGAAAGGGGGATTTGTGCTTGGAGGGGAAATTCGAGGGGTAGAGAATTTGAGGATTTGTGCTAGGAAGGGGGAATTTGCTTTGGGACGGGGATTTGTGCTAGTAGGGGGATTTTTTGGGGGGGGGGGGGGCGGGAATGGGGGATTTGAAGTGGGGGGAAGATTTGTGCTTGGAGGGGAAATTTGAGGGGTAGAGGATTTGTGCTAGTAGGGGGATTTTTTTTGGGGGGGGTAGGATTTGTGCTAGTAGGGACGATTGGGGGGCATTTGAGCTAGGAAGAGGTAATGAGAGGATTTGAGCTAAGCATGCAGATTAGTGCTCAATTTTTTATTTTTGGGGGGGGGGGGGGGATTTTGCTGGCCCATATTGCTTATACATCTTGGGGGGGGGGGGGCCCTGGGCTCTAGGTGACCTTGTGCCAGTACTGATTACAAGGATGTATGGATTTGTATCTTGTATACCTGTGTGGAGCCCCTCTGGTGTCTGGAAGGGGCCCCGTCTGATCCTTTCTCATGTAAACGATCGCATTTTACCCCTTCCTGTCCAGATGGACCCCCACTGACATCACTATATGCAGAGCAGCCAACCCCTCCTTCCACAGACTGCCACTAGGGGGTGCCCAGAGGTGGGAGATGTCTATTGTGTTGCCCCCTATCTCCCTGATGTGCTCCTGCATTGTATGTAACCCGGAAGTGGCTGCAAAGAGGCTGCAGGAGATCAGCAGAACCGATATGTAAGGTAGGATAAAAAAAAGATTAAAAAAAAGATGCATTCGCTGCGACTATTATTATTATTATTTAAAATTTTGAATTTGTTACGTTTAGATACGTTCCATTCGTTCAGATACGTTATTTTAGATCATTCGTATTCAATACATTGACCAACAGCCAAATTTGAAAGGAAATTCCAATACTTATAATTTAATAGCTATTTTTAGCTAGTTAGTTAGTTATTATTTTGGATTTTCCAATTTTTGGATTTTTTTTTTTTTTTCGGATTTTAGTTTCTAAATTTTCTTTCTTATTTTCGGATTCTCGAATTTCCGAAAAATTTTCGGATTTCTTTCGATTTTTTTTTTCCAGTTGAACCAACAAGTTGCCCGGTGACAGGTCCTCCTGCTGTCTGGCTTGGTGGGGATTTCTGGTGTACACAGAGACACACTCTTCTGATTGGACGGAGGATGATCGGAATCTATCAGGATCCTTCAAAGGTGATCTGTATTATTTAGAAACTCTTTGATAAATGTGATAGAGATCAGGGCGGAGGAATAATGTCACAAGGTGTTTGTCCTGAAGACCCGGCCTTTTCCATTTTTTTTTACGTCACGCTGTATCGGCGCAGCAATTTTATGGGGAAAAAAAAAATACACTTTAATGAATTTTAATGCAAAAAAAAAAAAAAACCCACAAAATATAAAACATTTTTTTTTTGGTAAAATATGAAAGAAGATGTTACGCCGAGTAAATAGATACCAAACACGTCACACATTTCCTCAGGACGGAGGAATAATGTTACCTTGAGTTCGTTATAACACCTGAGGACCTTTTCTGGCACTTATTTTTTTTTAACAAGTAAAAATCTGTATTTTATGCTAGAAAATTACTTAGAACCCCCCAAATGTTATTTTTTTTTTTTTAATAATAGTAACAATAAATATTTTATTTATAAAATGATTTAGCCCTAGTTCTATATATACTGTGTGTGTATATATATATATATATATTTATATATATATATATATATATATATATATATTTTTTTTTTTTCTTAGCAGAGACCCTAGAGAATAAAACGGCGGTTGCTGCAATTTTTTTGGGGAAAAAAATAAAGTTTTCATGAATTTTAATGCAAAAAGACACAATTATATATGCCAATTTTTTTTTTTGGGGTAAAATATGAAAGAAGATGTTACGCCGAGTAAATAGATACCTGACATGTCGCATGTTAATATTTCCGCACGCTCGTGAAATGGCGCCCATCCGTCGGTACTTAAAATTCTCCATAGGCGGACGCTTTAATTTTTTTTTTTTTTTTTAAATATATATATATATATATATATATATATATTTTTTTTTTTTCTTAGCAGAGACCCTAGAGAATAAAACGGCGGTTGCTGCAATTTTTTGAGGGAAAAAAAATAAAATTTTCACGAATTTTAATGCAAAAAGACACAATTACACACTCCAATTTTTTTTTTTTTGGGTAAAATATGAAAGAAGATGTTACACTGAGTAAATCGATACCTAACACGTCGCACGTTAATATTGCCGCACGCTCGTGGAATGGCGCCCATCCGTCGGTACTTAAAATTCTCCATAGGCGGAAATTTAAAATTTTTTTTTTTTTTTTTTTTAAGGTTACCTGTTTAGAGTTACAGAGGAGGGTCTAGCGCTAGAATTATTGCTCTCGCTCAGACATTCGTGGCGATACCTCACGTGTGTGTTGTGAACGTTGTGTACATGTGTGGGCGCGACTTATGTATGCGTTCGCTTAAAACACGGAGGGATGGGGGCGCTTTAAAGTTTTTTTTTTCTTTTTTGTTTTTTTACGCTGTCCCTTTAATTTTTTTATTTTTTTGATCACTTTTATTTTTATTACAAGTAAAAATCCCCTGTAATAGAAATAAGGGTCCTCTTTATGGAGAGATCGGGGGTGGGGGTGGGGGGGGGGTCTATAAGACTCCAAATCTCTTCTTTACCTTTAAAAGAAAAAGATCAAAACAAAAAAAATTGATCTTTTGCTTTAAAAAAAAAGAAAATAGTTCACTTCCACCCAAAACCTGGAAGTGACATCACGTCAAAAATAAGGGATGACAGGTCCTCTTTATGGAGAGATCGGGGGTGGGGGTGGGGGGTCTATATGACTCCAAGTCTCTTCTTTACTTTTAAAAGCAAAAGATCAAAGCAAAAAAAAAAAAAAAAAATTGATCTTTTGCTTTAAAAAAAAAAAAAAAGTTTACTCCCTCCCTAACCTGGAAGTGACGTCATGGCGTCGCTTCGGTCCTCCTAGAACAGGGATAAGCAATTAGCGGACCTCCAGCTGTTGCAGAACTACAAGTCCCATCATGCCTCTGCCTCTGGGTGTCATGGCTTGTGGCTGTCAGAGTCTTGCTATGCCTCATGGGACTTGTAGTTCTGCAACAGCCTGGAGGTCCGCTAATTTGCATATCCCTGTCCTAGATCTGATCATAGAGGTGGCGAGAGACGATCCGGTCTCTGGTAAGCTCTATGGCCCGGCCGTACGAACCGTTCGGAACGTTTCTTGGGCTTGCTGGTAAGAACGGTAAAAACCCCAGAAACACCGTTGAGCGTTGGGGGGCAGAAAGGAGGGGGAGGGGGATGTTTTAGGAGGGAAACACGACCACTTCCACTGCTTCTGAAAGCAATCCAGCGGCTAATTAGCCGCTCTAGCCCCTCTCACCAGCCATGATCTGCCTGCATTGCGTAGGGAACCAGTGATGATGTCACTGCGTCTACAATAAGGTATGTCAAGAAAAAAAAGGTGTCATTAGCATGTTGATGAAGGGGGTGGGGAGGGAGGGGAAAAATAAAAGCCAAAATAAACGTCCTCTTTCGGTGGACGCAGGCTTGTGCTTCGTCCCGCCGAGTGTCACCAGCAGCTGGGACATCTTCTCATGCCGGAGAATTTAATGGGCCCGCTCCGCGCCCTTATATGGAGTGCTGCCGGGGCAGCCCATGTAAACAGAATAAAATTAAGAAAAGCCCCCCTCCCCTCCCCCCCCTTCCCTCTCTCCTGCCATTCATCACGGGGCTGTCATGCTCCTGCTGAGTGTGTATGTTGTTATGGAGAGGTGCAGAGCGCCCCCCCCCCCCCCCCCCCGCAGACCTTCACCCCAGCCGCTCCACCCCGCGCGAAACCTGAGCCAGGTGAACATTATTATTATACAGGATTCATATAGCGCCAACAGTTTACGCAGCGCTGTACAATATTAAAAGGAGACAATACAGTTGTAATACAATAAAATACAAGAGGATTAAGAGGGCCCTGCTCAGGAGAGCTTACATAGTTGGAATTTACCAGCTGCTCACTATTGTTCTCCAATACACAATGCCCGGAAAAAGTATTCATACCCCTTGAAATTCTCCACATTTTGTCTTGTTACAACCAACAAACGTAAATGTATTTTATTTGGGATTTTATGTGATAGACCAATACAAAGTGGGACATAATTGTGAACTGGAAGGAAAATGATAAATGATACAAATAAAGATGTGAAAAGTGTGGGGGGTACATTTGTATGGCGCCCCCCGGAGTCAATACTTTGTAGAACCCCCTTTCTCTGCAATTACAGCTGCAAGTCTTTTTGGGGATGTCTCTACCAGCTTTGCACATCTAGAGAGGGACATTTTTGCCCCATTCTTCTTCTTTGTAAAATATCTCAAGCTCTGTCAGATTGGATGGAGAACGACTGTGAACAGCAATTTTCAAGTCTTGCCCACAGATTCTCAATGTGATTTAGGTCTGGACTGTGACTGGGCCATTCTAACACATGAATATGCTTTGATCTAAACCATTCCATTGTAGCTCTGGCTGGATGTTTCGGGTCGTTGTCCTGCTGGAAGGTGAACCTCCCCCCCCAGTCTCAAGTCTTTTGCAGACTCTAATGCCGCGTACACACGAGCGGACTTTTAGTCTACAAAAGTCCGACAGACTGTCTGACAGACTTTCGACAGACTTTTGGCGGACTTGCGGCAGACTTTCTAACGAACATACTTGCCTACACACGATCACACAAAAGTCAGACGGATTTGTACGTGATGACGTACACCGGACTAAAATAAGGAAGCTGATAGCCAGTAGCCAATAGCTGCCCTAGCGTCGGTTTTTGCCTGTCGGACTAGCATACAGACGAGCGGATTTCTGGGTCCGGCAGAGTTACGACGTAAAGGTTTGAAGCATGTTCCAAATCTAAAGTCCGTCAGATTTGCAGCTGGAAAAGTCCGCTGAAAGTCCGGGGAAGCCCACACACGATCGGATTGTCAGCCGGCTTTAGTCCGTCGGACTTTTGTAGACGAAAAGTCCGGCCGTGTGTACGCGGCATAACAGGTTTTCTTCTAAGATTGTCCTGTATTTGTCTCCATCCATCTTCCCATCAACTCTGACCAGCTTCCCTGTCCCTGCTGAAGAAAAGCATCCCCACCACATGATGCTGCCACCACCATGTTTCACAGTGGGGATGGTGTGTTCAGGGTGATGTGCAGTGTTAGTTTTCCACCACACATAGCGTTTTGCTTTTAGGCCATAAAGTTGAATTTTGGTCTCATGTGACCAGAGCACCTTCTTCCACATGTTTGCTGTGTCCTCCACATGGCTTCTCACAAACTACAAACAGGACTTCTTATGACTTTCTTTCACCAATGTCTTTCTTCTTGTCACTCTTCCATAAAGGTCAGATTTGTGGAGAACACGACTAATAGTTGTCCTGTGGACAGATTCTCCCACCTGAGCTGTGGATCTCTGCAGCTCCTCCAGAGTTACCATGGACCTCTTGGCTCTTCTCTGATGAATGCTCTCCTTGCCCGGCCGGTCAGTTTAGGTGGACGGCCATGTCTTGGTAAGTTTGCAGTTGTGCCATACTCTTTCCATTTTCGGATGATGGATTGAACAGAGCTCCGTGAGATGTTCAAAGCTTGGGAGATTTTTTTATAACCTAACCCTGCTTTATACTTCTCCACAACTTTATCCCTGACCTGTCTGGTGTGTTCCTTGGCCTTCATGATGCTGTTTGTTCACTAAGGTTCTCTAACAAACCTCTGAGGGCTTCACAGAACAGCTGTATTTATACTGAGATTAAATGACACACAGGTGGACTCTATTTACTAATTAGGTGACTTCTGAAGGCAATCGGTTCCTCTAGATTTTAGTTATCAGGGGGTATCGGAGTAAAGGGGGCTGAATGCAAATGCCCCCCCCCCCCCCCACACTTTTCTCATATTTATTTGTATCATTTATCATTTTCCTTCCACTTCACAATTATGTGCCACTTTGTGTTGGTCTATTGCATAAAATCCAAATAAAACACATTTACGTTTTTGATTGTAACATGACAAAAGGTGGAAAATGCCAAGGGGTATGAATACTTTCCTGACAGACTCCATGGCAGCCTACGTATGGGTTAATCCCGCCTCTCATACCTCATAGGACCCCACTCCCATAAATCTTTGCTTCCAGCCATAGACCGTGTTCCTTTTTTGTCCTCCTCCTAGGACCAAGGTGTATCTTACCTTATGAAGTTTTCTGCGGTCCGGTTCTGGTTGCACGGTGGTTCTGATGGCGGTTCTGGAGTCCAGCAGTCCCAGCTATTAGCAGGGTGAATACGGGCAGATTTGCGATGCCATGAAGAGCTTACTAGCCTTGCCATTGGCAGGCAAGCGGCAACTGGCCAAACGTCCTTGCTATTAGCAGGAGGCCCCCCCCTTATTGATGCCCGGCCGTGCAGTGGATGATCGTCCCCAAATCAGACTGGACCAGGATCGTGCGGTGGTATCGTATATTGCATTATTTCATTCATATATGGCAGCTGTTTTTGTGTGTTTGTTCGTTCCTGTATCTCCTTTTCTGGCCTCTATGGCGGCTGGAACGCATCTGCGTCCCACTCCGCCGCGTCTTCCGGGTCCCTGCACAGTGCGATCCTCGTCTGAGAGTGAGGCTTGGTTCGCGCATGCGCAGTCCCGGGAAAATGGCGGCGGCCACGCATGCGCGCGAGCCCCGTTTTTCGACGCTGGGGGGGCGCGGTGACGTCATCGGCGGCGCCAAGTTTAAATAGCTGTCAGAATACAGCTATTACTTGGGTTGTCTGCGGGTGTATACGGCGGCTTCCCGGTGCAGTGCTTATTCCCTGGCAAGGTAGGAAACTTCGCTGCTGGCTGTCCAAGCCCCTTTCTCTCTCTCTGATCCCTGTGTTTGACAAGGAATTGTTCATTTCAGATACCTGGTTTTTCTGCTATGGACGTGTCACCGCGCCCCAGTGGCCAACCCTTGCGCTGCAGGTAGGAATTGTTTATTCCTTCTGCTTGATTGTTTTGGGATTGTTTCTTTCTGGATTCTGTTTATTTCCTTTTATTTTCCACAGCCCTCCTAGGTATGAACATAGACCCTCAGCACGTGAAGATACCGATCGTTCCAGATCGCATCATCAAAAACAGTCATCAAGTTCAAGGCGTTCTAGATCAGCTTCTAGGCGCCATAGTGAAGAGCCCAAGTCTACATCTGGGCGTCACTCTCACCGCCATTCTAGCCGCTCTGATAAAAGGGCTTGCTGGGGATGTAAAGCTCAGGTCCCAGAAGGGAAATCCCTCTGTGAGCTATGCTATGCCCGAGCTGCAAAAGAAAGAGGAGCTGGGGACCAGCAGGTGGAAGCTATGGTCCGAAGAGTGGTTCAGGAATCCCTGATCAGAACGGATCCCAATCGTTCAGCTATCTCTCCTTCTGCTCCAGTGCTAGCTCCTGGTGGAGTCGACCTTGGGACTCCTGGTCCCTCTAGACGCAGTCCCTCCTTAAGCGGATCCTTGGAAAGCGAGACTGATCTGAATGATCCTGGCGCAGGTTTTGATTTCTCCCTGGTGCCATGGTTGGTCAAGGCGGTTAAAGACGCATTGAGATAGGAAGAACCAGTAGAAGCACCCTCTAAACAGAGGAAATACTTTAAGCATCTCAAAAAGGATCAACCAAATTTCCCCTTCCTGGGAGAGCTTGGCGAAATCATTTCAGATGAGTGGAGTAAAGTTGAGAGGAAGAACTCACTAATCTCCAAAGTGGCCAAGATGTATCCGTTTAAGAGCGAAGAGGTAAAGCATCTGGAGTCAGCTCCGCTCATTGATGCTGCTTTGATGAGGCTGGTGAGGCATGTCACCCTCCCTCTAGAGGATACCGTTTCATTTAAGGATGGTCTGGAAAGGAAGATCGATACTGATCTTAAACGCATCTATATTACGGCAGGTATGGCTTGTAAACCAGCCTTGGCTCTCGCAGCTCTGTCGAAAGCTATGGAGTCCTGGTCAGATGATGTGGATGCGGCATTAGCAAGTGTGTCTGAAGATTTGGTCAAGAGTTCACCAATCCATGAACTAAAACTGGCGTCAGTCTTCTTAGGGGAAGCATCCCTGGATATTATCCGCCTAGTGGCACGGGTCATGCTTTCCTCAGTCACAGCCAAGCGCGCCTTGTGGCTGCGCCCATGGGTTGCGGATCCTGCCTCTAAACAGGCCTGGTGTAGAATTCCCTTTGAGGGTTCCTCCCTCTTTGGGAACAAACTTGATTCCGCCATTACCCGTGCCACAGGGGGTAAGTCAGGGTTCTTACCCCAGGATCGCCGCCTTTTGGGGCAGAGGAGACCTCAACCCAGGCAAGACCAAGAACGCGCTAGAGATGCCCGCCGCTATAGACCAGGCCGTGATTTCAGGAGAAACTGGAAGAGAAATCAACCTTCTGGTCAGAAGTCCTCGAAGACATCCTCTTCTGGTGGACGGGAGGCTTCTAAGTCCTTTTGATATGAAGCCTGTCCAGGCGGAGCAAGTCGGGGCTCGGTTACTCCTTTTTCAGCACGTCTGGGCAGCCTCGATCAGGGACTACTGGACGGTCAAAACAGTCTCATCAGGCCATTCGTGGGTGTTCTGCAATCCACCCTTACACCGGTTTGTCCCCACAGTCCTTCCTCACCAGGAAGAAAAGAAACAAATTCTTCTGTCATACACGGATTCTCTGATAGCTCAAGGAGCTGCCGTCCCGGTGCCGTCGGAAGAGAAATTTCAAGGGGTGTATTCCCCCCTCTTCATGGTCCTCAAAAAGAGCGGTTCCTGGAGGCCAGTCATCGACCTGACATACCTGAACTCCTTCATCAAGAAGGAAAAATTCAAGATGGAGACACTGCTAACAATTCGTCAGATAATACAGCCAGGCGATTGGCTAGTCTCCATAGACCTGAAAGATGCCTACTTTCACGTACCGATTACGAGAGACTTCCAGAAGTACCTACGTTTTGCAGTGGGTCAGAGACACCTCCAATTTACATGTCTCCCATTCGGGCTTACAACATCGCCTCGAGTGTTTTCGAAGCTCTTACTGGCTGTCGTGGCATTGATCAGGGTCTAGGGTATCCGTTTACACCACTACCTGGACGACCTACTCTTGCTTTCGCAGGACAGGGATCAACTAGTGTCACACCGAGATCAAGTCATTTCTACTCTGACAGAGTTCGGTTGGCTGTTGAACAGGGAAAAAAGTCATCTAGATCCGACACAGTCTCTGATATTCCTCGGAGCCCAGTTCAACACGTTGAAGAGCACCATCTCTCTGCCTCTGGAGAAAATCCCTTTGATTCGGGACAGAATTCACGTGGCAATGTCATCTCCCCTGCTCAGAGCTTCTCAGTGTCTCAGGATAATCGGCACCATGGTAGCAACAGCCCCCATGGTGAAATGGGCTCAATGGAGGATGCGCCCTTTTCAGAAGGGTTTTCTACAACAGTGGGATCCGGGTTCTCGAGACCATCTGGTTCGGATAACCCTGTCCATGCGGGAGAGTCTCCCCTGGTGGCTGCAGCGGAGGAATCTCCTCAATTGCCATTCCATAGCACCCGTTTCCTGGATCACGGTGACAACGGATGCCAGCAGCAGAGGCTGGGGCGCTCTCTGTCTGACGGAGATAGCCCAGGGTCAGTGGGATTTCCCATCCCGGGGCGTAGTTTCAAATGTCCTGGAACTCCGAGCTGCCCTCTGTGCTCTACGAGCCTTTCTCCACTTAACATCAGGGGCCTCAGTCCTCCTGAGGCTAG
Organism: Lithobates septentrionalis; assembly: GCA_037952835.1. Lineage (NCBI taxonomy): Eukaryota > Metazoa > Chordata > Amphibia > Anura > Ranidae > Lithobates > Lithobates septentrionalis. The sequence continues at coordinate 6,383 of JBBDGP010003208.1, read as the reverse complement.
ACAACACGACAGCGGTGTCTTATATCAAGAGACAAGGGGGCACACGCAGTCTCTCCCTTCTGAAGGAAGTGAGTCCTATCATGTCTTTGGCTCAGACGAACCTATCAAATCTGACAGCTGTCTATCTTCCAGGAGTCCAAAATGTCCAGGCGGACTTCCTCTCGAGGTTTGTCCTGGACAACAACGAGTGGTCTCTCCACACGGAAGTTTTCAATTGGATCCTGTCTCTGGGATTGTCACCAGAAGTGGACTTGTTTGCGTCTCCTTGCAACCACAAAATGGAGAAGTACTACACGAGATGTCGTTGTCCCCAGGCTTTCGGAGTGGATGCTCTGACGGACCAGTGGAGATTCCACAGGGCTTATGCCTTTCCACCAGTTCCGATCATTCTTCGCTTCCTATCGAGGCTCAGGTGGGAAGAGGTCGAAATAGTGGCAGTTGTTCCATATTGGCCCAACAGACCGTGGTTCCCCCTCTTACTACAACTCAGCTACCGGAATCCAATTCCTCTCCCAGCCAGATCAGATCTCCTATTACAAGGAACATCTCTTCACCCATGTCCGTCCCAGCTCCATCTGACGGCTTGGTTCTTGAGAGGGGAAGGTTGGAAGCCCTAGGATGTCCAAGTGCGGCTATTTCGACTCTACTGAATGCCAGGAGACCAGGTACCAATAGAGTTTACCAAAGAATTTGGTCGAAATTTGCGGATTACGTTTCCACCACTGATGGTTCCTGTACTGACCCTAGGATTCAGGATATTCTTGGTTTCTTACAAACAGGCCTGGATCTATCCTTATCAGTAAGCTCTCTTCGGGTTCAGGTTTCCGCAATCTCTGCCTTCACAGGTATATCCTGGGCCAGGCATCCCCTTACAAGGCAATTCTTCAGAGGAGCGATAAGACTCAGGCCTCAAAGAAAGCCAAGGTTTTCTAAGTGGGATCTTCCCCTTGTCCTAAATTTCTTTTCTGAAAAGGAAATACGTGTGGATCAAGCAGCTATTAAAGATCTCTCTCTCAAAGCTGTATTCCTAGTGGCTATAACATCAGCCAAAAGGGTCTCCGAGATCAGTTCTCTAGGATGTAAAGAACCATTCCTGACCTTCTTCCCTGACCGGGTGGTCCTGATTCCTATGCTCGGATCAAATCCTAAGGTAACATCGGTTTTTCATGAGAATCAGGAGATTGTTCTTCCAATTTTCCGGACAACTGAGGACTCTAGCATTCACCCTTTGGATGTGGGAGAAGTTTTAAGGCAATACCTTGAAGTCACTGCCTCTTTCCGAAGATCCGATCATTTGTTTGTTTATTTTCAAGGAAAGAACAAGGGTTTACGTGCTTCCTCCAGAGTCATTGCAGCTTGGATCGTTCAGGCTATACAAGGGGCTTATGCAGCCAAGGGTCTGGCTCCTCCAGAAGCGGTGACCGCCCATTCTACTAGGAGCGTTTCTACATCATGGGCAGCTTCCCGTCATGTATCCCCGGAAATAATCTGCAAGGCGGCCTCTTGGTCGTCGATCAACACCTTTATGACACACTATTGTGTAGAACCGGCTTCTTTGTCTTCGGTTAATTTTGGTTTGCATGTCTTGTCTGTTGACGGTGCCAAATAAACCTTTTTTCTTTGAACCAGCAATTTCCCACCCGGGAGTGTATGGCTAGTCATTTCCCATACGTAGGCTGCCATGGAGTCTGTCAGGAAAACGAAAAATTGATATCAAATACTTACCGTAATTTTCCTTTCCTGATGGACTCCATGGCAGCAGGAGTTCCCTCCCATTTGCTGGAGTAGGCTATGTTACGGAACACGGTCTATGGCTGGAAGCAAAGATTTATGGGAGTGGGGTCCTATGAGGTATGAGAGGCGGGATTAACCCATACGTAGGCTGCCATGGAGTCCATCAGGAAAGGAAAATTACGGTAAGTATTTGATATAAATTTTCCGTTTTTTCAGGGCACTTTATATTGGAGAACAACGATGAGCGGCTGGTAAATTCCAACTATTACGCCTTTCAGGGGGTATGAATACTTTTTTTAAGGCACTGTAAGACCAGTACGGGGGAGGGGGGACGGGTTTCTGCATCACATGAAGGTTTGGCGTTCTCATTAGGGAGTGACTACTTCAGATTACGGCGGTGTTTCTGGGTGTCGGGCGGCCCCATTCATTTCAATGGTCAAGAAACGGGGGGAAAAGAAGATATTTCAACCACTTCATTGCTACATACAAAATGACTCCCAACCCCCAAACATTATTATATATTTTTTAGCAGGCAAGTATCTTAGGACTACAGAACACCTCACCACTATGTTATGAAAGGAGGTGGAGGTGTTTATAGTCGCCCCAGGACATGAAGAGGATTGGGACTACAGAACACCCCGTGTTATAGAGAAGTGGAGAGGTGGAGGAGTTTGTAGTCCTGTCCTACTGTGACAACACTACTACTGCTCCATAGATAACATACGAGTGATGTCACCCTAGAACGCAAAGTGTATTAGGACTACAGAACACCCCCTATGTTATAGAGAAGTGGAGGTGTCTGTAGTCCTGTCCTAACATGACAAGGCTGCTCCTCCATAGATACAGCACAGTGAGTGTTGTCACCCTGGGGCCAGGAAGTGTATTGGGACTACAGAACACCCCCTATATTAGAAGTAGAGGAGTGAAGGTGCTTGTAGTTCTGTCTTAACATGACAACCCTGCTCGTCCATAGGACTACATAATATCTCCCAGAGGAGGTGGGGGGGGTGTCTGTAGTCCTGTCCCAGGGTGACAACGCTGCTCCTCCATACAGTAGAGTCAGTGTTGTCCCCCTGGGGACAGGAAGTGCGTTGGGACTACAGAACACCCTGTCTATGTTAAGGAAAAGAGGGGAGGAGGAGGAGGTGTTTGTAGTCCTGTCCCCAGGGTGACAACGCTGCTCCTCCATACAGCCGGTGTTGTCACCCTGGGGACAGGAAGTGCGTTGCTGGCGGGATCACCGTGAGAAAATAAAAGATAAATCTCCAGATTACCGGGCCGGGGGCTGTACAGTGCGCTGATGTGTCCTCCCCTCCCCCCCAGCTCACACCCCAACCCCCCCCCACCTCACACCCAACCCCCCCCACCTCACACCCCATCCCCCGCAGAGGTCTTCTTATCAGTGAGGATGAGATCTCTCCACCAAGACAAATAACGCACATCTGGTGGTGGAGGGATCTTATCTGAGAGCCGCAATTCCTATATTTGGTGATAGCAGAGCGCCCCTCCCCCCTTATAATCCCCGCTCCCCCCATCCCCTTTATCACCCCCTCCCCCCATCCTCCTTATCACCCCCCATCCCCCGCACAGCTAGGATGGATCCGGGACACAACGCTCCTTACTGGACCTCCGGATCGCTGCATTGGCCGGTCCCGGTGTTCTGACCCAAAGCAAAGTCCTCTCAGGTTCCTAATGCTGCCGGTGTCCCCAAATACGGGCAAATTCACCCTTCCTATTGTCACCTGGGGGGAGGGAGGGGAAAATACAAAATGAGTTGTCACCAGAACAGGAAGGGAGGGGAATCTTCCAATGGGGGGACAACCGGGGATTCCCTCACTTTAGGGAGATTTTCTCTCACTTCCTGTTGTGTCTGTAGGACAGAAAGTGAAGGGAAATCCCCCCCCCCCCCCCCAATGGGACACAGTAAAAGAAAAAGAAAATCCTAGCGGGTTTTTCCAAATCAGTGGGAAAAAAAGTGGCTTTAGATCGACGCTCACCGGCCACTTTATTAGGTCCTCCTTGCTAGTAGCGGGTTGGACCCCCTTTTGCCTTCATTCTTGGTGGCAGAGATACAACAAGGTGTTGGAAACGTTCCTCAGATTTTTCTCCATAGTGACCTGATAACATCACACAGTTGCTGCAGATTTGTCGGCTGCCCATCCATGATGCCAATCTCCCGTTCCACCACATCCCAGAGGTGCTCTATTGGATGAGATGTGGTGAGTGTGGAGACATTGGAGGACAGGGACCTCATTGTCCAGTGGTGAGATGATTGGAGCTTTGTGACATGGTGACATTATCCTGCTGGAAGGAGCCATCAGAAGATGGGGACACTGTAGTCATAAAGGGATGAACATGGTCAGCAACAATACTCAGGGGGGCCGTGGTGATTAAACCCCATCCCCCACACCATTACACCCCCACCACCAGCCTGAACCGGTGATATCCCATCCCCCACACCATTACACCTCCACCACCAGCCTGAACTGGTGATACCCCATCCCCCACACCATTACACCCCCACCACCAGCCTGAACTGGTGATACCCCATCCCCCCACACCATTACACCCCCACCACCAGCCTGAACCAGTGATATCCCATCCCCCACACCATTACACCCCCACCACCAGCCTGAACCGGTGATACCCCATCCCCCACACCATTACACCCCCACCACCAGCCTGAACCTGTGATATCCCATCCCCCACACCATTACACCCCCACCACCAGCCTGAACCGGTGATACCCCATCCCCCACACCATTACACCCCCACCACCAGCCTGAACCGGTGATATCCCATCCCCCACACCATTACACCCCCACCACCAGCCTGAACCGGTGATATCCCATCCCCCACACCATTACACCCCCCACCACCAGCCTGAACCGGTGATATCCCATCCCCCACACCATTACACCCCCACCACCAGCCTGAACCGGTGATACCCCATCCCCCACACCATTACACCCCCACCACCAGCCTGAACCGGTGATACCCCATCCCCCACACCATTACACCCCCACCACCAGCCTGAACCGGTGATACAAGGCAGGATGGATCTATGCGCCAAATTCTGACCCCACCATCTGAATGTCGGAGCTGAAATCCAGACTCATCAGACCAGGCAACGTTTCTCCAATCCTCTATTGACCAATTTTGGTGATCCTGTGCCAATTGTAGCCTCAGTTTCCTGTTCTTAGCTGACAGGAGTGGCACCCGGTGTGGTCTTCTGCTGCTGTAGCCCATCTTCTTCAAAGTTGGATGTCCTGTGTGTGTAGAGATGGTATTCTGCATACCTTGGGTGTAGCGAGTGGCTATTGGAGTTACTGTTATCTTTCTATCATCTGGAACCAGTCTGCCCATTCTCCTCTGACCTCCAGCAAGGCATTTTCCTCCACACAACTGCCGCTCACTGGATATTTTCTCTTTTTTTCCCCACCATTCTCTGTAAACCCAAGAGATGGTTGTGTGTGAAAATCCCAGAAATACTCAGACCGGCCCGTCTGCCACCAACAATCATTCCACGTTCAAAATCACAGAGATCCCCTTTCTTCCCCCCATTCTGATGCTCGGTTTTAACTTCAGCAAGTCGTCTTCACCACGTCTAGATGCCTAAATGCGTTGAGTGACTGCCATGCGATTGGCTGATTAGCAATTTGTGTTACCAAGCCATTGAACAGGTGTACCTAATAAAGTGGCCAGTGAGTTAATAAATATATATATATATATATATATATATAGATGTGTCTTGCGAGAAGGTATGCATTCCTGCAACACACTTTTCGTGTTTTTATAACCGCGGTGAATATTGAGACGCGTTACATTTTTTGAAGCATCGAAGGCCCATTGATTTCAAATGGGTTGCCCTAATATAAACGCACAACATAACCCACATGAATACACAGCACTCATATAAATGGGCCCCGGGGGAGAACTGCTTTCTTTTTTTGCTTTATGTGTTTTCCATTAAAATCCATGTAATCATAACGCATGCATGGAGATGTGCAGAAAGACGCACGTCACGTGTTATAACTCATCAATTTCAGATGAACTTCTACTAGTATATGGGCAGCTTTGTGGTAACCCCCCCCCCCCCCCTTTTTTTTTTTTTTAAAGAAAAGGAAGCTGCATGGTATTGTTTTTTGCATTAAGAAAAAATCCCTTTATTGCTCCATTATTATAAGAGCAACACTGCCACCTAGTGCCAAGGTTCATGTACCGCAGACAAACATATTGCAGCAACAGCACTGCCCCACAGTGGCCAAATCCACACATTACAGGCTGGCTTGGAGCTGCTGCCACAAACCTTAACCTGGCACAAGGTACATGGAGAGATCCTCACAATCTAAACTGAACCCCCATAAGGTGGGGGAAAGGTGGTACACCCCATTGCTGGGATTTGTGTTGGGAGGGGGAATTTTTTACTGGGGGGGGGGGGGGGTGCAGATGTGTACTACAAGTGAAAAATTTAGGGGTAGAGGATTTGTGTTAGGAGGGGTAATTTTTTTTGGGGGGGGGGGGGCAAAGATCTGTGCTGAGAGGGGGGAGGATTTGTACTGGGAGGAGGGGGGATTTATGCTTAGGGGGTAAGCATGCAGATTAGTGCTGGCTTTTTGTGGGGGGAGTTTTGCTTACACATAATGCTC
>JBBDGP010003207.1:0-198784 GCA_037952835.1 Lithobates septentrionalis | reverse complement strand
AATGGGGTTTTGAAGAAACTTTGTTATTTTAGTCTGCAATATTCTGAAAAAGTACGCTGGAACAGAGGTGGGCAGAACCCAGAAAAGATGAAGGATTTTGGGTAATATAGTCATTTTAATAATGTTCATTTGACCTATCCTGGATATGGGGAGAGAAGACCGCCAGAGCCCTTTTTCAAGCCCGCAAATGAATTTTGAGGCACTGGAAGTCTACAGAACCTCCCACAGTGAAGGAATGGATTACTCAAATTGGTGATACCAGCCAACTTGAGAAGTTCATTTACCAACACAGACCTAGCAGGGGGAAATTAGATAAATTATGGTGCTCGTGGCTTTAGCCCCGGTGGATTTTGTTCTGGACCGTATACTTTAATAGCTGAGAGGATACCAAACTCTGGTGGTCCCATAGCAGTGGTTTTACAACAATACTTTATTGTAATTTTTGAGAGATGAAAATGACTGTATATAGTTTTTGTGCTTATTGTTTCAAACACACGAATGTTACTTCTAGCAGTCTTCCATATCCTCTTTCACTGCCTTTCAAACCTAAAATGGCATGGTTCCCTCCTTTTTTTTTTATTTTTTTTTTTATTTACCAGCCCACTCCTTTTACCTGGAGGGTGGAATAGGTTGCATCCAAACCCAATCTGTCTATCAGTCTCTGGTTTTGTAGATGCACATTGAATTTAAGCTTCTTCTCCATTACAGGCGATGATGCTGCAGCTCAGCACAGCACTGGGTGCTCTGGCAGGTACTGCCTGCTCCCTCTTGGCAGAAGGCATCGGTGAAGCGGCCACTCTGTGGATTCTGCCATTCACCGCTGGTGGATTTATCTACATCGCAACTGTCTCCGTCATCCCCGAACTGCTCCAAGACTCTCGTCCCTCTCAGTCCATTAAGGAGACCATTGGGCTGCTTCTTGGGGTCGCCATGATGGTCCTCATCGCACAGTTTGAGTAGGATTTTGGCCGTGGCATCTAGCTGGGCATGGAGCCGCGGTGAATAGCAACATAATAGAGCGCCACGGGGCCATTGTCAGATGCTGGTGGTGTCCTTGAGCTCTTGCAACACTACGGAGCAAGAGTGACATCACTTCCTTATCTCACCCCAATGGCGTTGTGATATCACGGTCTGCACACTTTTATTTTTAGGCTGAATTTCCTTTTTCTGGACCAAATTATTGTCTAAACATGGATTTCCATAATATCCTTGACTCAAATCACCTTCCATTTGTGGCTTTACAGTCCAGACAGAATTTTTTTTTTGTTTTTTTGTTTTGTTTTGTTTTTTGTTTTGTTTTGTTTTTTGTTTTGTTTTGTTTTTTGTTTTTTTTTATACCTCTTCTCATGCTAATCCATAGCTTAACCCTTATCTATGATTAAAGTAGAACTATAGACCAAACTTTTTTTTTTTTTTTTTTTTTCATTTTGGATAGAGCAAGGGAGGGTTATAACCCCTGTCTGATATATTTTTATTTTATTTTTTTTTTCAGCACCTCTGTCCCATAGCCAAACAGGAAGTGAGAGGAAATCCCTGTAAATTAAGGGAATTCTTTGTGGACCCCCCAGGTCACCAGAACTAGTGTACTCATTGGAAGATTTCCCTCTGTTACTTTTCTGGGGAAAACCCCAAAATTTGGGATTTTCTTTTACTTTCACTTTCAATGATAATGGTAAACAGGACAAATAGGGTGAATCTACTTAACAGGGGGCACGGAGAGCAATAAAAACTGACAAGAATTCTAATCCCTCACCGCTCTATCCAAAATGCTGTACAGGAGACCAGACTGTTTTAGAATCCTTGCCTAGTTTATAAAATTGTAGAACTGACACTGGTTTAAGGGAATGTAAATGATCAGGAGTGTTAAAGAAGTACACTACAGCTAGATTGTCTCATAAATGGCCATTAAAACCGTTTTCTGTAAAAGAGACTTAAGAGATATAAACCTGATAATGATAGTTTGCTCTTGACAGATCTATTTGGATAGGAGGCCAGGTTGTTCTACCTATCAAACTGCCTAAAAATGAAGAGGACACCAGGGGCCATGGGCACAGAATAATATATATGGTGCTGTGGATACACAGCTGTGCATGTGAAAGAACGCCTTAAAGTGGACTTATATGGACCTTGCACTGTATGTAAGGTCTGCTGTTTACCTTTGCTGCTCCAACCACCTTGCTAAAACACTGTAAATAAACTTATAAAAAAGTACCTGTAATGGGGAAAAATACATTCTATTCCTTTTTCCTCCATCTTCCTTGGTGCAGGGGGCTGAAATCCTCATCCTTCCAGGGTATGCTACTCCCAGGTCTGATGAAGTCCCAGGAAATGCTACTTCATTGTCATTGGGAATGATACTCCAAGATCCAGGGAGGTCCTAGGGAATGCTATTCCATGGTCCGTTAGGGTCCCAGGAAAGGCTGCTCCAAGGTCTGACAATGTTCTTGGGGAATCTTACTCCAAAGTTCAATGAGATGTTGGGTATACTACTATAAGGCCCGAGGGAATGCTTCTTTGAGGTCTGGTGAGGTCCCAGGGAATGCTACTCTTTGGTCAAAGAGAATGCTTCTCCAAGGACTGGTGAGTTCCCAGGGAATGCTACTTCATGGTCCAAGAGAGTCCATGGGAATGCTAGTACAAGGTCCTAGGAAATGTTACTCAAAGGTCCGACGAGGCCCCAGGGAATGCTACTCCTAGATCTGATGAGGCCCCAGGGAATGCTACTCCTAGATCTGATGAGGCCCCAGGGAATGCTACTCCTAGATCTGATGAGGCCCCAGGGAATGCTACTCCTAGATCTGATGAGGCCCCAGGGAATGCTACTCCTAGTTCTGATGAGGTCCTAGGGCAGTGGTTCTCAACCTGGGGGTCAAATGACAATTCGCCAGGGGTCACAGAATCCTGGGCTGTTCCTGAAGCCCGCACCACTCTCCCAGCCTTTTCGTGGCCGCCCTGGAGCCTGTGGCCGCCAAGCTGGGCTGTTCATTGAGCCCACAGCCGCCCACTCAGCCTCTTCACAGCCACCTATTCAGTTCATGGCATAGCTGGGGGGCAGACTAGAGGTCAGCTGACTGGTGAGGAATGTGAAGTGGGAGGGGCTGAAGGAGACCCTATCTCCTGATTTCAGCATAGGTGTCACTGCTACGAGACACCGCAAGGTCGATGACACAGTGAATCCCGGGACACAATGAGTAACACTACCTGTGATTATAGTTGCCATTAAAACCCCCCACTACAGTTCTCAGATCAGCAGATGACCTTGATCAAGAGCACCTAAGTTGCCTGATCAGAAGTCCCCGCCAGCACTGCCACTCATCCCATTCCCCCCACTCCCCACCAAGAAATAAGGGAAGGAATAAAAATAGAGAATATGTGGAAGGGAGAGGAAAAGGGGGGAGGAACAAAGAAAAAGGAACAAAGAAAAAGGGAGAGAAAGAATAAGAGAACAAGAAAGACTTCTAGAGTGAGGGATGGGTGCAGAAAACAAGAAATTAGGATAGAGAGGGATAAAAGGGAAAGAAAGGAGAACAAAGAGTGGTACATCCTAAAATGTACCATAAGGGGTTTTAATACTGTGCGAGTGGCAGGGACTCTGGGAACGCTAAATGTCCGTGTGTTAGGGGTGCAAATTACTTGTCTTGCCTTGGGTGCTGACAACCCACGCTACGAAAATTTTTTTACTGTTAGGGGTCCCCACAACTTGGGAAATTTGTATCAAGGGGTCACGGCACTAGAAGGTTGAGAACCACTGTCCTAGGGAATGCTACTGCCGGTATAGAAACAGAAAAAGACTCCTGCGCACAAGTGGTCGACCCAATATAAAAGGGATACACTGGCCTTGCTGCCCTCAAGGATGGGGATTCCTAGCAGACAGAGAAATAAAAAGAGAGAAGGGCGCACCAGCCATGTGCATTATCTTTTGTAAAACATTTATTAAGTAAAATGATAAAGGAAATTACTCACAAGCAGTAAAGAATCATGTGCCATAAACCTTGGACATCAACTTGCAACAAGTGGTATAAATGATGAACAAAGCCTTCCAAAGGTATTTCCGAGGAATATATAACACTGCTCGCTTACGCGTTTCGAAGGGCTCATCCCTTCTTCATCAGAGCTCAGCAGTGAACCCTCCTTCAGTAGGCCCTGTATATATAGTGAATGCCAAACAGGCACAATCAGTGGATAGGGCAGGGCACATAAGGCTCCTCCCTTTCTGGGAGATCCTCCCTCCTACACTCTTTACCTGTACAAGTGGATTGCCCATCATGATTTAATTGGTTAAAAAATGTATAAATATATGAATAAATAAATAAATTGATGAATAGATTCATTAATAGATATAGTAAAGTGAAAAAACTAGTGAGTGTCGCTGTATTGTAATTACAATACAGCGACACTCACTAGTTTTTTCACTTTACTATATCTATTAATGAATCTATTCATCAATTTATTTATTTATTCATATATTTATACATTTTTTAACCAATTAAATCATGATTTTAACCCTGCCCTATCCACTGATTGTGCCTGTTTGGCATTCACTATATATACAGGGCCTACTGAAGGAGGGTTCACTGCTGAGCTCTGATGAAGAAGGGATGAGCCCTTCGAAACGCGTAAGCGAGCAGTGTTATATATTCCTCGGAAATACCTTTGGAAGGCTTTGTTCATCATTTATACCACTTGTTGCAAGTTGATGTCCAAGGTTTATGGCACATGATTCTTTACTGCTTGTGAGTAATGCTACTGCCGGGTCTGATGAGGTCCCAGGGATTGCTAGTACATTGTCATAGGGAATGCTATTCCATGGTCCGAGGGGGTCCCAGGAAATGCTACTCCAAGGTCTGACGGGGTCCTAGGGGATGCTACTACAAAGTCCTAGGGGAATCCTACTCCAAAATCCAAGGAGATCCTAGGTATACTAGTATAATGTCCAAGGCAATGCTTCTCGATGGGCTGGGGAGGTCCCAGGGAATGCTACTCTGGTCCAAGAGAATGCTTCTCCAAGAACTGGTGAGTTCCTAGGGAATGCTACTGGAGGGTCCAAGGGAATGCTATGGCAAGGTCCTTGAAGGTCCGACAATGCCCTAAGGAATGCTACCCCTGAGTCTCATGAGGCCCCAGGGAATACTACTAGGTCTGACGAGGTCCTAGGGATTGATACTCCATGGTCCGAGGGGGTCCCAAGTAATCCTACTCCAAGGTCTGACAAAGTTCTTGGGAATGCTACCCCAGACCTAGGGGACGATACTACAAAGTCCCAGGGGAATCTTACTCCCAAGAGATCCTAGGTATACTGCTATAAGGTCCAAGGGAATGCTTCTCCAAGGTCTGCTGAGGTCCAAGGGAATGCTACTACAAGGTCCTAGGAAATGTCACTCGAAGGTCCAAGGAGGCTCCAGGGTTCACACTGACTGCGGAAATGAAATTGTGCGAGTTAATTTGAACTCTCACAATTTTATTCCCGCATGTCAGTCCCGACTTCGGGGGCGATTTCAGAGACATCTGTGTGGGTTTCTGCACAGATGTCAATGGTATTCGCACCCCCAAATCGGCAAAAGCAGTACAGAAACTACTTTTGGGAATCAGTGCGGCGCCGCACCGAGTAGGACGGGTGCAATTGAACTGGGGCTCAAAGTCTGCTGAGGTCCCAGAGCTTGCTACGGCATGGGCATAGAGGGTCCAAGGGACTTTTACGCCAAGCTTAGATGAGGTCTTAGGAAATGCTACTCCAACATCCAGTGAGGTTATAGGGCAGTGATGGTGAACCTTGGCACCCCAGATGTTTTGGAACTACATTTCCCATGATGCTCAGCTACACTGCAGAATGCATGAGCACTATGGGAAATGTAGTTCCAAAATATCTGGGGTGCCAAGGTTCGCCATCACTGTTATAGGGAATGCCACTCCAAGGTTTCACAAGGCCCCAGTGAATGCTACTCCAAATCTTCCAACACTGTGCTGGGGATGTCTTCTCGACCAGGTTTGCGGAACTCTAAATTCCCATGTCTCGCTGGAAGGTGGTTGATGTCAACCTTACTAGGCACTACAGGTGGGGAAGGGTGAGTATATTATTATTTCTTTGTTGGAGGCATTTAAAAAAAAAAAAAAAAAACTTCTTTGCGGCGGATATGCAAGGCACAGGAGGGCACATGTAGAAAGCGGAATATACCAGTACAGTGGAACCTCGGTTTAAGAGTAACTTGGTTTGAGAGCAACTTTTTTTAAAATTCTGACTCTGAGTGTTGTCTCGCAAGACGAGCAGAATTCAACCTAATAGGGCCAGCAGTACCGCTTGGCCTGACGTGCGGGGGAGCCGAGCAGAGCAAACAGCGCCGATTGCCGCCGTTCGGCAATGCTTGGAAAGACACGGAAATACTCCGTTTCCGCCATTTGCCGAGGTCAGCTGACGCGTCCTCAGGCCTTTTCGGCCGTTTCCGAGGCTCTCTGGTGCCCCCCCCCCCCACCTCTGCCCGCATGCGGTATTGCATCCCATTGGAGTCAATGCGGAACAAATTATTTTCGTTTCCATTGACTTCAATGGAAAAACTCAGTTTGATATGCGAGTACTTTGGATTAAGAGCATACTCCTGGAAAGGATTATGCTCAAAAAAATCTGAGGTTCAACTGTATGTTGTAGGAGACATGTTGCCAATATAAGGAAGAAAATCAAGATTTGTAAAGCGCTGTGCAAACTGTTGGCGCTATATAAATCCTGTATAATAATAATTTGAGCTATGGGGAAAAAATGGCCGCCCTGTTATTAAAATCTTAAAAAAAAATAAAATACACAATGTAACTGTTGTTGCCCTTTAACACTCCTGAGCCCTTTCATTTCCTGGTGAAAGAAGAAAGAGACGGCCAGGCAAATTGTATTTTTAAGAAGCAGTCAGCAATACACTCGCGTACATTGCATAATACAGGTTTCCTTTAAAGCTTAATTGAACTTACAGTTTAAATCTGGTAAGTATATTCCAGGTGCATCAAAGCAAATGTGTAAAATCTTAGTTTTTTTTTTTTTTTGTATGTGTAAAGCGGCTACAGCCTGAGCAGAAAAGCCCGTCTTTTACCAGCATGCTGTAGAGCAGTACCCTTGCTCTCTCTCTTTGGAAGCAGTGGTCCCACTGCAGAAGTCTGAAACATTCCCTGCTGAGTCAGTCCTATAGCAAAGCTCGCACTCCCTGCTGATTAGAGAGTTCTGCTTCCCCACAGAGATCAAGGGTCCTTCTCTGCAGCATGCTGGCAGGGGGACAGGCTTTTCTACTCATGCTGTAGCTGTTTTCTAAATAGAAAAGAGTGCAAGATTTTGCACACCTTGCACCTGCAATGTATTTAGCTGATTTAAACTGAAAGTTCACTTGGGCATTAATAAAATATTTCATTGGTGTGTCTCCCTTTCTTTTTCTAGTTTACAAAGTGATAAAGAGCAGAAAATGTTCATTATGTTTAAGGGTCAGACAGCCTTAGGACACCAAACTGAATAATTGTCCCACAACTGCTGTGTTCTGTATGGGATTAGAGGTGATGGGAGGGGTGATATAATGCATATATATGTAACAAGTGTCTTTACCAGACATGGAAACCTTATGCCCATTCAGCTGCAGAGGAACTATTAAGTCACATTAAAGCTTGCTGAGATTTGTAGTTCAGCAGCAGCTGAAAGGAATTGTGCTACTGTTGTAAACAGTAAGGGAATGCACTAGAAGCTAGTGTCTGAACACCCGTTACAGTGTAACCTGTTTTCTTTCTGTTTTTATTTTTTATATGTATATTTTTTGTCAATGTCCTTTGTTCTGAAAGGTAACAGAACTTACGTGTCATATGAAGAGGTGGCGCCTCCTGACTCACATGCAGTGACATTGCAGCTGTATGCACAAGCTATCTCTTTGTATCCAATTGCTTTCCATGGGCTGCTGGAAGCTTTTAATGTTGGTTCTTTGGAGGATTTTCTCCTTTGGTTTTTTTTTTTTGTTTGTTTTTTAAGTAACTAGGACAGAAAATTGAATAAAAAGAATGAAAATGGCTTCATTCCCTTTTATTTGTGTGTCTTTTTCTACTCTTGGTGCTGCTGGTTTTATTTATTTATTTCAGTTACTTATATAGCGCCGTTAATTTACGCAGTGCTTTACATATACATTGTACATTCACATTAGTCCCTATCCTCAAGGAGCTTACAATCTAAGGTCCCTAACTCGCATTCATACATACTAGGGACAATTTAGACTGGATCCAATGAACCTACCAGCATGTCTTTGGAGTGTGGGAGGAAACCGGAGTACCCAGAAGAAACCCGCACAGGGAGAACATGCAAACTCCAGGCAGGTAGTGTCGTGGTTATCTACAATAGATATAAAAAGTCTACACACCCCTCTTTAAAATATCAGGTTTCTGTGATGTAAAAAAATGAGACGAATATAAATCATTTCAGAACTTTTTCACCTTTTTAACCGGTTCCGGACCAGCCACCGCAGTTATACTGTGGCAGGTTGGCTCTCCTGGGCGAGGCATCGTATCTGTACGTCGGGCCCACACCCGCGGCAATCGGATTTGCTTCAGAACCGATCAATCTCCAGGCCAATGATTTGTGGCCTGGACCTGGTGATCAGTTCTGATGAATGGGAGACTGTCCCCTTCCTCTAAGTGTAAACACAGGCAGGGGAAGTGATGTCATCTCCCTCTCTGGAATTCTTTTCCGTTCCGGAAAGAGGACATCTAAACGTGAGTTGCACCAACACTACACTGACACAGTACACACAGGCACACTTTTCACCCCCCCCTGAGTTAACCCCTTCACTCCCTGTCACAGTGTCACCTAGTGCAGTTTTCATATTTTACTTTGACCACTGTACTGGTGTCATTTGTGACACTAATCAGAGTTAGGATACTTAGTCTTAGGCCCAGATCAGTCTAGGGACCCCCCTAATAAAGGTTTAACCCCTTGATCACCCCCTGTCAGTATGTAGTTAGCAAGTTACTGTCACCGTCAGGCTTTTATAGCGTCAGGGTATCCACCATATATTGCTGTATAAAGGTTTAACCCCCTGTTCACCCGGCGGTTGATATTGGTTTTAGCGTCAGTCAGGGTCTGCGTCAGCCCCAGACAGCGTCAGATTAGTGCCAGCAGCGCTAACACCCACCCACGCACGCACCATACACCTCCCTTAGTAATATAGTGTGAATGGATCAATATACTTGATCAGATCTATACTAGCGTTCCCAAAAACGCAGCATTAGCGGGATCAGCCCAGATACCTGCTAGCAGCTGCGTTTAGCCCCTCCGCCCAGCCCAACCAAGTGCAGTATCAATCGATTACTGTCACTTACAAAACACATAACTGCAGAGTCAGGCCTAATCCCTGCGAACGCTAATGCCGCGTACACACGGTCGGACTTTTCGACGGACTTGCGGCAGACTTTCTTACGAACGGACTTGCCTACACACGATCACACCAAAGTCCGACGGATTCGTACGTGATGACGTACACCGGACTAAAAAAAGGAAGTTGATAGCCAGTAGCCAATAGCTGCCCTAGCGTGGGTTTTTGTCCGTCGGACTAGCACACAGACGAGCGGATTTCTGGGTCCGGCGTAGTTACGACGTAAAGATTTGAAGCATGTTCCAAATCTAAAGTCCGTCAGATTTGAGGCTGGAAAAGTCCGCTGAAAGTCCGGGGAAGCCCACACGCGATCGGATTGTCAGCCAGCTTTAGTCCGTCGGCGTCCGTCTGACTTTTGTAGACGAAAAAAGTCAGACCGTGCGTACGCGGCATAAGAGTTTTTTAAAAAAAAATTTGTAGCGTTTGAAGCAGTCGCTAACAGTCAGGTGCTCTTTTTTTCCTTTGAGTCTCACTAGTTGTACCAGTAAATTTAGAGGCCACAATGTCCAATCGGAGGTACACTAGTGAAGAGGCCTACACGTTTCTGAGCATGACAGATGAGAGTGAAGAGGAAGTCACCCATCTGTCTGATTCAGGCTCAGAATACGAACCTGTAGACAGCAGCGGCACCCTGACAGATAACTCTGACGACGGAGTTGTGGTCCCTG
Organism: Lithobates septentrionalis; assembly: GCA_037952835.1. NCBI lineage: Eukaryota > Metazoa > Chordata > Amphibia > Anura > Ranidae > Lithobates > Lithobates septentrionalis. The sequence goes on along the minus strand of JBBDGP010003207.1, from coordinate 188,739 downwards.
CCAAGGTCAGGCGTACCAGACCCCGTTCTGCTGCTGTTGAGGTGCAAGAACCGCAGGGCTCTCGTATAGAGCAGATAGCCAGTACTAGTGCCGCTCCTCCATCCTTCTGGTGAACTGGCAAGCACCAGTGGCCTAGTACATCCAGCACTGCAGTAACACTTGGTGACGTGGCGAGTCCCATAAGTGCAGTTCAAGCTGGTGTGGTGGCAAGCACAAGTAGTGTCCCACAGCCACCAAGAAGAACACAGGCCCGTCAAGCCCATAGTGCCCTTCCCGCTGCATTTGCCAAGCCTAATTGGGAGCCCACCACTTCTGTAGCACCCGTACTTCCCCCATTCACTGGCCAACCCGGAATTCAGATGGAAACAGTTGATTTTACGTCACTTGAATTTTATTTGTTGTTTTTCACAGAAGATCTCTATAGATCTATTGTGGACCAAAGCAATTTGTATGCTGGTCAATTCATTGCCGCTATTCCCCAGTTGGCCCTTGCCAGAGATTGGAAACCTATTACGTTTTCCGAATTGAAGACCTTCCTGGGCCTATCCCTCAACATGGGCATAACTAAAAAAAAAGTGAACACGGATCCAATTCACCATATGCCCGTGTTCTCTGCCTCCATGGCCAGGACACGATACGAGCAGATCTTGCGATTTATGCACTTCAACGACAATGAACTCTGTCGTCCTCGGGGTGACCCTGGATTTGATCGTCTACAAAATTCAGCCCCTCGTAAACCACTTCAACCAACAGTTTGCAGCCATGTTTATTCCCGATCAAGTTGTCTGTGTTGAGGAGTCCCTGATTAAATTTTCTGGCTGCTTGTCTATCAAACAGTATCTTCCCAGCAAGCGTGCCAGATCTGGGGTCAAGATGTATAAGCTCTGTGACAGAGCCACAGGCTATACATATAGTTTTATGGTTTACGAGGGAAGAGATAGTCACATGGAGCCAGAGAACTGCCCAGACTACATAGGGAGCGCTGGTAAGATTGTATGGGACTTGGTGTCGCCCTTATTCAGAAAGGGGTACCATTTGTATGTGGACAATTATTACACGAGTGTAAAACTTTTTAGTCACCTTTTTGATTGTGGAATTGGCGCATGTGGCACCGTGCGATCCAATAGCCGGGGCTTCCCCCAATGGCTTATAGAGTCCCGACTTAGATGGGGGGAGAGAGCCTGCTTGAGAAGTAATCATTTGCTCGCAGTGAAGTGGAGGGATAATCGGAATGTTTTCGTTCTGTCCTCCCTTCATGCAGATACGACAGTCGATCGGGCGGCGACTGGTGTTGTGGAGAAACCCCTCTGTGTCCACGAATACAACCTTAATAGGGGAGGTGTGGACCTCAACGACCAGATGTTGGCATCTTACCCAATTGCCGTAAGGCCAGACGCTGGTACAAAAAAGTGTCTATATTTATTCCAATTGGCTGAACGCTTATGTGCTATACAAAGCTTCAGGACGAACTGGATCCTTCCTAAAATTCCATGAAGAGATCGTCACAGCCCTTCTGTTTCCAGACGGTGCTGTGCCCCAACTTCACAACGTAAATGCAGTGAGCCGGCTGCATGAGAGACATTTTCCACATGTCCTCCATGGAATCCCTACCCAAAGAACACCCCAAAGAAGTGTGTGCAGAAAACGCAAATTTATTTGTGAAACGCGCTATTATTGTCCCTCCTGTCCTGGCCAACCTGGTCTCTGCATTGGTGAATGTTTCAAACGCTACCAAACACTAGTGGAGTATTAGCATAGGGTACAGCACTTCACAGTCCTAGGGCACACGTACACAGGGTCTCGAAAGATGAGATGGCCATCACATTTTGAGAGACCCTAATCTGGAACATTTACAGTTACAGTGTATAAAAGCGCAAAAAAAAAAAAGCCATAAATAGTTGTCGTTTTATTTTTTTTCTCTCTATTGTTCTCTCTTATGTTCACTCTCTATTGTTCGCTCTCTATTGTTACTGTATTTTAGAACTGTGTCATGCATTGCATGAATCTATCCATGGCCACCCCCTATTCAGGCATCCGGACCCTTTTTGGGCGCCTGAATTACAGCGGTGGGAGTGTTTTTTTTTTTTTAAGTACCTGATTAGGCTTCAACAAAGGTGGACTCGTGATGCAGAGCATTGCGCTACGAGCGCACCCAGGTGTGTTAGAAAAGCAAATGAATATTTGCTTTTCTAACACTGAACCGCCAATCAGGAAGCGCGGGTCTAATACCGGTCACCTGATTGGCTAAAGGCACGGGTGATCCTATTGGATGCCTGGCAGAAGGGAAGAAGAGACACACTGGAAGCACGGAGGACACAGGAGTCGTCGCCTGACCCACTGCCCGTCCCACAGCTCGCCGTCGTCAGCTGCTGCCTGACCCGCTACCAAGATGGGGTAGGTGGCGGTCAGACAGCGGGGAGGGGGGGGTTCAGAGTAGTGAGGCTGCATTTGATGGGCACAGTGAGGCTGCAAATGGTGTTTTTCTTTTTCTTTTTTTCAGTTTGTTTGCGCTCCCCCACATTTTGAGCACCAGCCGCCACTGGTGCACACCCTCCTATAACTAGGGATGTAGCTGTGTTCAGAATTAAGCAATCACATTCAAACTCATGTTGAATAGCAGTCAGTACACACCTGACATCATTGAGCCTAGGTTCACACGATTCCCGCATCTCTCCCGCAGGCAGTTCACATTCACACTGCCTTCTGCCACCTGCTGCGGGTGTCAATACATTGTTAATGACACCCGAAGATCGGTTCAGAGATTGCAGTGCCAACTGTGAACTCGCACAGGAATCGGATCGCATAGGTGAAAACACCCATGCGACCCGATTTCAGTGCGGGGGGAAAAAAAATTCCCTGCACTTTTTCTTTCTGCAAATCTAATGCGAGTTCAGCCATACAACTCCGGGATGGGGCGTTTAAAAAAAAAAAAAAATTCTTATTTATTTTACATGATTTTATTTATTTTTACACTGTTTAAAAAAAAAAAAAAGTTGTGTCACTTTTATTCCTATTACAAGGAATGTAAACATCCCTTGTGATAGAAAAAAGCATGACAGGTCCTCTTAAATATGAGATACGGGGTCAAAAAGACCTCAGATCTCATATTTACACTAAAATGCAATTAAAAAAAAGTCATTTAAAAAAAGGACATTGAAAAAAAATGTGGCTTTAAGACGTATGGGCGGAAGTGACGTTTGGACGTCGCTTCCGCCCTGCAGTGTCATGGAGACGAGTGGACGCCATCTTCCCCTCACTCGTCTCCAGTCACAGCTAGGGGATAGACGCGATCGCCTCCACCGCTGCCAACAGCTCTGGTAAGCGGCGGAGGGCACCGGATCGCGGCGGGAGGGGGGGGGGGCCCTCTCCCGCCACCGATAAAACTGATCTCGCGGCGAATCCGTGGTGAGACCACTTTTATCTTGTAGCCGACCGCCGTACGAAAACGGGGATACTGGGGTTATGGCAGCTAGCTGCTGCCATAACAACGATATCCGCTGCCAAACTTAGGACGTATATGTACATGGGGTGGTCGGTAAGTGGTACAACGATATAGATCAGACCAAAATGGGGGACAAATGAGGAGGAAAGAGGGACATTGCTCCAAATCAGGGACAGTTGGGAGCTATGGGATTACCAGGTGCAAATAAAGAAACACAACTAAATAATAACATCATTTGGTGAAGGGGGGATTATGATGTGGGGTTGTTTTTCGGGGGTTGGGTTTGGCCCCCTTAGTTCCAGTGAAGGGAACCCTTAAGGCATCAGCATACCAAGACATTTTGGACAATTTCATGCTTCCAACTTTGTGGGAACAGTTTGGGGATGGCCCCTTCCTGTCCAACATGACTGCGCACCAGTGCACAAAGCAAGGTCCATAAAGACATGAACGAGTGAGTTTGGGGTGGAGGAACTTGACTGCCCTGCACAGAGTCCTGACCTCAACCCGACAGAACACCTTTGGGATGAATTAGAGCGGAGACTGCAAGCCAGGCCTTCTCGTCCAACATCAGTGTCTGACCTGGAAGAATGGTCAAACATTCCCATAGACACACTCCTAAACCTTGTGGACGGCCTTCCCAGAAGAGTTGAAGCTGTTATAGCTGCAAAGGGTGGGCCAACTCAATATTGAACCCAATTAACTAAGACTGGGAGGCCATTAAAGTTCATGTGGGTGTACAGGCAGGCAATATAATGTAGATACCCAACATATCAAGCTTTAAAATTGCATGTGCCTGCAAAACATGGCCATGTTCTCCAAAGGTGACACTCAAAGCCCCTATAGATGATCATTTTAGAGTTAGGTGTGAACATTAGCCTTAGAATTATTGCTCTCACTCCAGTATGCTGCGATATGTCGCCCTAAAAATGTTCCTGTATGTAGGGATCCCTAACGGTTGAGTTTACATTTGTGTGTGCAATGCATAGGGTGGGGGTTTCTAGTGCTTGGGTTTAACCTTTTTTTTTTTTTGACACTTTTTTTTCTGTGAAACGTTCGATCACATAGGGGCGGCAAAGTCCCTTTTGTGATCTAAAACTCTTTTAGACCCCCTGATGTCTCATCTGCCCTCCATTGAAGCACATTGAGCGCAGGTTGCACTCCACTAACTTCTTTCCTGGCTGCATCAGGAAAGTGACAACAGAAACCATAAGTGACATTCTACACATTGCTTCTGGATTCCGTGCAGCTAGAGGAGATCAATGAACAGGTGTTTGCTAGTCTCCCTCACCTCCACCCGCCATTAGGGTTGCCACCTTTTCTTCAAGCCAAACCCCAACACTTTGGCGGCCTGGGACACCTTTGGGTGCCCCAAGATGAATAGTAATGCGGTGCGCATAGCGTGCCGCAGCGAACGGTGGGTGTGGCCAAATTGCTCAATGCTGACATCATCGCCCTGCTCCCCAGGGATGCCGAACCTGCCCCCAGACAGCTGCCCACATCTCCCGGACAGCAACAAATTTGTATGGGACTGTCTTGGTTACTTGGGGAGCCACAGCCTGGTCTGAATAATGTGTCCGGGGTTCAGTCCACCTGAAACCCGGACACATGACTCAAAACCCGGACTGTCCGGGTGAATCACGGACAGGTGGCAACCCTATTCACCACGCAGGAGGGAGAGCAGGGTCTGGGAAGCAAGGAGGGGGGCATAATTTGGCAGGTCAGAGAAAGTGATTGGGTGGACGTATCCGAAAGCTGACCGTTGGGTTGTGAAACATACACACAAATATGGTGGTGGCAATGAAATGCTTAAAGGGGTTGTAAAGGTTTGTGTTTTCATAGGATGCATTAAGGTGAAAAAACACCTGGCAGTGACCGGCCCCCCAGCACCCCCGTTTTACTTACCTGAACCCCGTATTTCCCTCGGAGGAGACGCGCTGTCCCTCTCTGCACGGGGTCCCGGCTCTTGATTGGATAGATTGATAGCAGCGCAGCCATTGGCTCCCAGTGCTGTCAATCAAATCCAATGACCCGGGGGACGAGTCCTACATTCGGCGTCTATGGAGGCCAAATGCTGGACTCGGGAGCGCCCTCCCTTGCGCGCCCACAAGGTAACCCCCCCCCCTGGGAGGGCGCTTCTCCTAGGAGGGAATACGATGCAGGGAGGAGCCGCGAAAGCCACCAATCGACCCTAGAAGTCGAGGATTGGGGCCACTCTGTGCAAAACGAATTGCACAGTGGAGGTAAGTGTATGTTTTGTTATTTGCAAAAAAAAAAAATTTGAAGCTTTACAATCACTTTAACCACTTGCCGACCGCTGCACGCTGATATACGTCGGCACAATGGCAGCTGTGGGCAAATGGGCGTACCTGTACGTCCCCTTTAAGAGGCGGGGATAGCGGGCGGGCGCACACCGCCTACAGCGTGACCGTGCCCGCGGGACCGATGGACTCAATGTCCGCCGGTCTCCCGGCGATCGTATGACGGAGCCGCAGAACGGGGGGAAGTGCCTATGTAAACAAGGCATTTCCCCATTCTGGCTTGTGTCATGACAGAGATCACCGCTCCCTGTCATCGGGAGTGGTGATCGCTGTCATGTGAATTGAAGCCCATCCCCCCCACAGTTAGAATCACTCCCTAGGACACACTTAACCCCTTGATCGCCCCCTAATGTTTAACCCCTTCCCCGCCAGTGTGATTTACACAGTAGTCAGTGCATTTTTATAGCACTGATCGCTGTATAAATGACAATGGTCCCAAAATAGTGTCAGACATGTCCGATATGTCCGCCATAATGTCGCAGGCACAATAAAAATCGCAAATCGACGCCATTACTAATAAAAAAATAATAATAATGAAAATGCCATAAAACTATCCCCTATTTTGTAGACGCTATAACTTTTGCGCAAACCAATCAATATACACTTATTGTAATTTTTTTTTTACCAAAAATATGTAGAAGAATACGTATCGGCCTAAACTGAGGAAAAAAACAGTTTTTTTATATATTTTTGGGGGATATCTATTATTGCAAAAAAGTAAAAAATATTGTCTTTTTTTTTTAAATTGTTGTTCTTTTTTGTTTGTAGCGTAAAAAATAAAAACCGCAGAGCAAATACCACCAAAAGAAATCTCTATTTGTGGAAAAAAAAGGACCTCAATTTTGTTTGGGTGCAACGTCGCACGACCGCGCAATTGTCAGTTAAAGCGACGCAGCGCCAAATTGCGAAAAGTGCTCTGGTCAGGAAGGGGGTAAAATCTTCTGGGGCTCAAGCGGTTAATGAACGTTGACATGTACAAATTTTTTTTTCTTGCTTTCCCAAAGCGTGATTTGTCACTTTATGGCCTCCGTGCAACAATGCAGACAAAAGGAATCCTATTACTGTCTATGGAGCCCGTGTGCAGCTACGCGACCACCTTCCATGCTGCTTGGAAAAATGTGCAGACATTTATTTGTTGTGACATTTGGCTCTCTAGGCTTCAATGAGAGGTCAGGAAAAATGCATCAAAAAATGCATGACAATTCAGAATACGCAGAAGTGTGTATAAGCTCCTAAGGCTAGATAACCACCTATGCATTTTTTCTTGATGCTTGCTCCATTGATATAAATACAAACACACCAAAATGCGTATCAACACACGAAAGCACCATAGCGCGCTACAATGTGCCTCAACATGACTTGTAGTGCATTGATGTGTGTTGACATTCACTACAGCCTAAATTGCAATGTGTGTTCTAAAATTACGGCAATGTGTGTTTTGATGTGCGAGCAATAATTCGGGGGCCATAGTTCTTGATTAACTCTAAATTAGATCAGGGGTAGGCAACCCGGGGGCCCTCCAGCTGTTGCAGGACTACAAGTCCCATCAGGCCTCTGGGAGTAATTGCAACTGCCAGCCTTGCAATGCCTCATGGGAAATGTAGTTCCACAACAGCGGGAGGGCCCCAGGTTGCCTAGCCCTGCCATAAAGGTTATTAAATTGAATTTTGGGTACCATAGATTTTTTTTTTTATGCAAATCCAAGGGAGCGTGCAATTTTAAGACTTGATATATTCGGTATCAATTTACTTGACACAACCCCTTTCTTTTATATTTTACCAAATAAATTGGGTATATTATTGTGTTTGCTTTAGGGTTGCACAGATGCCGTATCGGTGCCGATACTAAGCATTTGCTCGAGTATCGGTACTCATGCAAATGCACTGATACCTGAAACCGATACTTTCAGACTCGGGTCTTTCAGCTGTCAGCGGGATTCCCCCACTAACAGCTGAAATGGAAAAAAGAAGAAAAAAAAAAGCCGGAAATGATTGGTTGTTAAGGAGCAGGGCGACCGCGTCCTTAACAATCAATGACTTATTCAGCTGTCAGTGGGGGAATCCTGTTGACAGCTGAAGTGTTAAAGTGATTGTAAAGGCAGAAGGTTTTTTATCGTAATACATTCTATGCATTAAGATAAAAACCTTCTGTGTGTAGCAGCCCCCCTAATACTTAAATGAGCCCCCTCTAGATCCAGCGATATTGTAGGAGGGATTCAGCTGCCTGGGACTCTCCTCCTGAAAGGGCTGAGACAGCAGCGGAGTGCCATTTGCTCCTGCCGCTGTCAATCAAAGTCAGTGAGCCAATGAGGAGAGAGAGGGGGCGGGGCCGAATGGCAGCTCCTTGTCTGAGTGGACACACGGAGCTGCAGCTCGGCTCGGGTGCCCCCATAGCAACTCAACAGGAGGGAGGGGCCAGGAGCAGCAAAGAGGGACCTGAGAAGAGGAGGATCGGGGCTGCTCTGTGCAAATCCAACTGAAAAGAGCAGGTAATTATAACAGGTTTGTTATTTTTTTTTTAAAAAACAAAAAAAAAAAAATAGACATTACGATCACTAGTGTAAACAAAACTGTTGTGGTAGGTATCGGTAATTGGTATCGGTGAGTACTAAAAAAAAAATGTATCAGTTCTCATTAAAAAAAAAAATGGTATCGGTGCATCCCTAGTTTGCTTACATTAGAATTCATTTTAGTGTATTTTTCTTTCCCATAAAATATGTGTTTAATAAATAATTGTGCAAATATCGTGCAATGAAAATAATTGCAACTACCACCATTTAATTCTCCAGGGACCCTGCTTTCAGAAAATATATACTTTTTTGGGGGTGGGGTTTACAATAATTTCTAGCAAAAAAAAAAATGCAGATTTTAACATAAGTGCTAAATATGAAAAAATTGCCCCGGTAGGCAAATGATTAACTGGTTCCGACCAGCCGCCGCAGTAATATTGCAGCAGGTTGGCTCCCCTAAGCGAGCCGTGGTAGCTGTGCGTCGGTCGCTTTAAGGGGTATAGGATTAGGAAGCATGCGCGCGCCGCCCGCGTCACTGAGGAGCCGATGTCCGCGATCGCTCCTGACAGAGCCAGGACGGGGGTGTGTGTGTGTGTACATCCACGTTCTGGCAGAGGAGAGGAGACAGATCGTGTGTTCCTAGTACAGTGATGGCGAACCTTGGCACCCCCAGATGTTTTGGAACTACATTTCCCATGATGCTCCACTACACTGCAAAGTGCAGGAGCATCATGGGAAATGTAGTTCCAAAACATCTGCAGTGCCAAGGTTCGCCATCACTGGCCTAGTACACAGGGACAACGATCGGTCTCCTCCCCCAGGCAGTCTCATCCCCCTACAGTTAGAACACAGTGAGGGAGCACATTTAACCCCTTGATCGCCCCCCTAGTGTTAACCCCTTGCCTGCCAGTGACATTTATACATTGATCAGTGTCTATTTTTAGCTCTGATTGCTGTATAAATGTCACTGGTCCCAAAAAAAGTGTCAGATCTGTCTGCCGTAATGTCGCAGTCCCGATAAAAATCACAGATCGCCGCCATTACTAGTAAAAAATAAAAAATAATACAAATGCCATAAATCTATACCCTATTTTGTAGACGCGATAACTTTTGCGCAAACCAATCAATATATGCGTATTGCGACTTTTTCTGTTTACCAAAAATATGTAGAAGAATACGTATCGGCCTAAACTGAGGAAAAAATGTGTTTTTTAAATTTTGGGATATTTATGATAGCAAAAAAATATTGTTTTTTTTTTTCAAAATTGTCGGTCTTATTTTTTTGTTTATAGCGCAAAAAAAAAAGTAAACGCAGAGGTGATCAAATACCACCAAAAGAAAGCTCTATTTGTGCCCTAGACCTCCTCTGTAACTCAAAACATGGAACCTGTAGAATTTTTTAAACGTCGCCTATGGAGATTTTTAAGGGTAAAAGTTTGTCGCCATTCCACGATCGGGCGCAATTTTGAAGCGTGACATGTTGGGTATCGATTTGCTCGGCGTAACATTATCTTTCACAATAAATAAAATAAAAAATTGAGCTAACTTATTTTTTAATTCAAAAAAGTGTATTTTTTCCCCCCCAAAAAAGTGCGCTTGTAATACCGTTGCGCAAATACGGTGTGACAGAAAGTATTGCAACGACCGCCATTTTATTCTCTAGGGTGTTAGAAAAAAAATGTATAATGTTTGGGGGTTATAAGTAATTTTCTATCAAAAAAAAAAAAGTTTTTAACCGCTTGCCGAACGCCTCACGACAATATACGTCGGCAGAAGGGCACGTACAGGCAGAATCACGTACCTGTACGTTGCCCTTTAAGAGGCGGCCAGCGGACGCGCCAGCGGCAAGCTCCGTGAGTCGGGTCGGGGGTCCTGCGGACTCGATTGCCGCGGGGATACCCGCAATCGCCTCACGGGGAGGAAGAATGGGGAGTTGCTAACGTAAACAAGTATCTCCCCGTTCTGCCTAGTGACAGTGTCACTGATCTTTGCTCCCTGTCATCGGAGCAGAGATCAATGACGTGCCACACGTAGCCCCTCCCCCCCACAGTTAGAAACACTCCCCTAGGACGCACTTAACCCCTCCCCGCCCCCTAGTGGTTAACCCCTTCACTGCCAGTGTCATTTACACAGGAATCAGTGCATTTGTATAGCACTGATTGCTGTATAAATGACAATGGTCCCAAAAATGTGTCAAAAATGTCCGATGTGTCCGCCATAATGTCGCAGTCACGATAAAAATCGCTGATCGCCGCCATTTAAAAAAAAAATTATTAATAAAAATGCCATAAAACTATCCCCTATTTTGTAAACGCTATAACTTTTGCGCAAACCGATCAATAATCGCTTATTGCGATTTTTTTTTTTTACCAAAAATATGTAGAATACGTATCGACCAAAACTGAGGAAAAAAATTGTTTTTTTTATATATTTTTGGGGGATATTTATTAAAGCAAAAAGTAAAAAATAATGCGTTTTTTTTTTTTTTTCAAAATTGTCGCTTTTTTTGTTTATAGCGCAAAAAATAAAAACCGCAGAGGCGATCAAATACTACCAAAAGAAAGCTTTATTTGTGGGGGGAAAAAAGGATGTAAATTTTGTTTGGGTACAACGTTGCACGACCGCGCAATTGTCAGTTAAAGCGACGCGGTGCCGAATCGCAAAAAATGCTCTGGACAGGAAGAGGGGGGTAAATTCTTCTGGGGCCGAAGTGGTTAACTTTTAAACAACACATCTCAAAAAAGAGGCTCAGTCCTTAAGTGGTTAAAGACAGCTGTGCTGGAATAAAGGCAAGAGGGACATTTCTCTCCTTGTTTTACAAGGATTGCTCCCTGTTCATTATCTCAGAGCTGCAACCGAATTGTGACACATTGCTGATGTCTCTGAAAGACTATCTATCTTTTTTTTCCCTCTCTATGGTGTCAGAATGTCTATCCTCTCTACTCTATAGTGTTGGACAGTTTATCCTCCCTTCTCTATCGTGTCAGCCAGTCTATCCTCCCTTCTCTATCGTGTCAGCCAGTCTATCCTCCCTTCTCTATCGTGTCAGCCAGTCTATCCTCCCTTCTCTATCGTGTCAGCCAGTCTATCCTCCCTTCTCTATCGTGTCAGCCAGTCTATCCTCCCTTCTCTATCGTGTCAGCCAGTCTATCCTCCCTTCTCTATGGTGGAGGTCATTGGCAGGGAATCATGGCTGCCTCCAGCAGACTGAAGTCCACACTGGCTCTGGTGACAGGTCATTAAATGACATTCTCATTGCTGCTCTGAGATACAATGTTACTGATTATGCTTTGTACTATATATAGATATCTATATCTATATATATATATATATATATATATATATATATATATATATATATATATATAATACAATATAAATATATGACTGCCTCTCACCTGCCTTACACTGCACTCTGATCCCTTCCTTTCTACCTGATGCCCCTTTAAGGACCCCTTGCACGGGGGTGGGGGACAGGTCGGTGCACCGTCCAGCCCTGCCGCAAGCTGCGGTTCCGGGATTTAGGACCCCGTCTGCTCAGCGATGAGGTTCCAAAACACAGATCTTCTGCTTTTTTTATTTTCTGATTGTCTGGCAGACTTTATAACTCTCCTTTTTTTTAAAAGAAATCTTTACATGGGAAAACCGCGCCGCCTATCTTTGCCGATCTCCTTCCGAAAATGCCCTTTTGCCTGGCTGTCCTTTAGTTTCAATACTTTTCTGAGTCGCAGATCTGGAACAAGCACGCATTTCGTGAAGCCAGAACTCTGATCTTGCCTGTTTGTTTCTTTAGTCATTGACTCAGTAAGCGTTGAACCCTTTGGATCAGCATGAAAAGCCAGGCAACTAGCATTTTTTTAAGGGCAATTATCTACTTATTTTCTTCGTACAGGTTTCTCATAAGTTCCGTCTCTAGCTTCTTCTGAAGTCGGTGTGTAATAGGCTTAAAGCGGTAGTAAACCGTGGGGTGATTTTATTTATTTTTTGGCCTGAAAGGTAAAGCCATAATGTGCTAGTATGCATTGCATACTAGCACATTATGTGAAAGTTACCTGAAAACGAAGAATTCCAGCGATGTGCTGTCACAGCTGGAGGCCGCCTCCATCTTCACCTGTCTTCCTTCGGGGTCCACGGACACCGGCTGTGTGATTGGCCGGAGCCACAATGGCATAGCTCCCAACTGTCCCTGATTTGGAGCAATGTCCCTCTGTCTTCCTCATTTGTCCCTCATTTTGCTCTGATCCAAATAGTTGTGTATAAAATGCACTTTTTATCTTTCAAAAAGTGTTTCCCAGCGCTAAACCTTTCCTCTGATTTCTAAATTGCCTCATTTGTAAATTTTAAAAGCCGATATAAAGGAATAGTTGTAAAAAAAAAAGCCCTTGTGGACTTAATTAGCCTTTCTTTGGGGGTTAATTCTCCTTTAAGGGGGTGTGGCTGGAGGCGTGTCCTATGCCTACATACGTTTTCTGGTAGGTGTCCCTCATTCCCATCTCTAAATGTTGGGGGGTATGCACAATGGTGTCACTCCCGTGCATGCGCAGGGTTGGAGCCGTCGTTTACGACTCAGGACTCTGAAGGAACGTCTTGGGCGCATGCCGTCATCGGCTGCATATACAGTAAACACCTCCTAAACATTGCACGTTTAGAAGATATTTACACTGTGGCCGCTGGTGGGTTTTTTTTTGGGGGGGGGGGGTCGGCAAACAACCCCGCCCTCCCCCTCTCGCGGTCGGTCTTCCAGCACTTACCCCTTAGTTCTGGGTGGGCAACGCTGCGATGGGCGTCTCCTCCTCTGCATCATGACGCCTTCCGCCGTGCGTCTCCTCCCTCCTCCTCCTAGGCATCCAATAAGATCGCCTGTCCTTTCAGCCAATGTGGTGATTGGTCTCACGACCCGCTTCCTGATTGGCCGGGAGGAGGATCAGTGTGAGAACAGAAAATATTCATTTGCTATTCTCACACAACTGGGTGGCCTCGGGGGGCAGTGCTCTGCACCCTGAGCTCACCCTTTTTTTGAAGCCTATTAGAGCCTCTGGCTCTATTAAAGTGCTTAAAAAGAAAAACAATCCATGCGTCCGGCCCCCCCGAATGTAGATCAGGGGGCCGGACGCATGGATAGGGGGAACAGTGCCCGTGCGCCGTAATGGATGGTCCGCCACTGTATTTATAGTACCTATAGGTACAAGTTAGAGATGGGAGTTTACTCCTACTTTAAATATCTGAACCTGAACACAGAATTTGGTATGAAATATACAAGAAATCTTTTAACGTAGATCCAATCCCAGTCACTAAAAGCTCACAGAGGCTTTCACATGTAAATTGCATTGCCATTCAAGTCCTTTCCAATATTGGTACGTCTGTATACCTCCCAACTTTTTGAGATGGGAATGAGGGACACCTATCAGAAAAAGTATGCAGGAATAGGACACACCCCTTGCCACGCCCCCTTAAAGGAGAATTGTACAATTGTTGTACTGTGTAAAAATAGCAATTGTTTAACCACTTCAGCCCTGGAAGGATTTACCCTCTTAACCACTTGCTTACCGAGCACTTAAACCCCCCTCCTATCCAGACCAATTTTCAGCTTTCAGCGCTGACGCACTTTGAATGACAATTGCGCGGTCATACAACACTGTACCCAAATGAAATTTTTATCATTTTTTCACCACAAATAGAGCTTTCTTTTGGTGGTATTTGATCACCTCTGCGGTTTTTACTTTTTATTAAAAAAATGTAAAAATCTGAATTTTTTTTTTTTTTAAAAAGTTTTTTTTTTTTATATTTTGTTATAAAAAATTTTTAAACGGGTAATTTTTCTCCTTCATTGATGTACGCTGATGAGGCGGCAGTGATGGCCACTGATGGGTGGCAGTGATGGGCACTGATGGGTGGCAGTGATGGGCAGCACTGGCAGGTGGCACTGATTGGCACTACAGGTGGGCATTGATAGGTGGTACTTGTGGGCATTGATAGGTGTCACTTGTGGGCACTGTTAGGTGGCACTGTGGGCACTGTTAGGTGGCACTGTGGGCACTGTTAGGTGGCACTGTGGGCACTATTAGGTGGCACTTCTATTGGGCACTGATGAGGCAGATGTGCCTCTTCCACTTGGGGACCGATGTCCCTCACATCCGATCCGGTGATCGGCTTTTTTTTCTACTCGCGCTGTCAGCGTGAGTAAAAATAAAGAAAAGATTACCGATCTTTTGTTTACATCATGTGATCAGCTGTCATTGGCTGACAGCTGATCACATGGTAAGGGGCCGGGACCGGCCCCTTACACAGATCGGTGATCAGCCGAGTCTCAGAGACTCGGTGATCACAACGCGCCCGGCGCGCGCCCTACAGGGCGCGCGCAGGGAGTGTGCACAGGTGAGGCCGTCATATGACGGCCTCCCGGGAATGTAGGTCCGCGCTGTAGCCGTCATTCGGCTATAGCGCGGATGCCTTAATGACCAGGCCATTTTTTGCGATACGGCACTGCTTTAACTGACAATTGCGCGGTCGTGCGACTCTGTACCCAAATAAAATTGATGTCCTTTTTTTCCCCCACAAATAGAGCTTTCTTTTGGTGGTATTTGATCACCTCTGCGGTTTCTATTTTTTGCGCTATAAACAAAAAAAATACTGACAATTTTGAAAAAAAACAAAACAATACTTTTTACTTTCTGCTATAAAACATAGCCCAAAAAAAAAAAAGTAAAAAAATGAATTTCTTCATCAATTTAGGCCGATATGTATACTTCTACTTATTTTTAGTAAAAAAAAATCCCAATAAGCGTATATTAATTGGTTTGCACGTCTACAAACTATGTTATAGCGTCTACAAACTATGGGATAGATTTTCGGCATTTTTATTTATTTTTTTACTGGTAATGGCGGTGATCAGAAATTTTTAGCGGGACTGTGACATTGCAGTGGACAAATCTGACCCTAAGTGACACTTTTTGGGGACCAGTGACACCAATACAGTTATCAGTGCTAAAAAAAAATGCATATGTATAAATGACACTGGCAGGGAAGGGGTTAACAGGGGCAATCAAAGGGTTCAATGTGTTCCCTGTTTGTGCTTTCTGGGGTATGGACTGACAGAACACAGAGATCACTGTTCCTGATTACTAGGGACAGAGGATCTCTGTGTAGTTCCCTGTCAGAACGGGGATCTGCCTTGTTTACATAGGCAGATCCCCTTTCTGCCTTGCTGTGGAGCGATCACGGGTGGCCAGCGGTCATCAGGTCCGCCGGAACCGAGCATTGCCTCCTGCTCTATGCAGCGCGCGCCCATAGTATCTATTGCATGAAACAACGTACAGGTATGTTGTTTTGCACAATAGAGCCGCCCTGCCGCTGTATATATGCGGTGGCCGGTCTTTAAGTGGTTAAGATACATTGGGGCGGGGGAAGGGGGGGGTATTTACCAAAAATGGAGAGTGCAAAATCTGGTGCAGCTGCGCATAGTAACCAATCGGCTTCCAGGTTTTATTGTCAAAGATTAATTGAAACGTTGAAGTTAGAAGTGTAATGGCTACCATGCACAGCTGCACCGGATTCTGAGTGCTCCAGTTTGAGTAAATCTCCCCCCATGGAGTTTTAGCAAGTGTTAGATGTTGGGGTTTACCTTCACTTTAAAGGGTGGGTTTACTTTTACAGAATAGGATCCATACAGTGTACCAGCAGCACTGGAGCCTGTAAGCATCATCATGCTCACGATGGCGAGCAGTTGGCCAATGAGAATTTCTTCCTTTTTCTGGGAAGCTGTTCTGGAAGAAGGCTCAGAAGAGATTCTCATTGGTCAGCGTGGTCACGTGGCCACTCTGACCAATGCGGATCTCTTCTGTCTTCCAGGAAGCCTTTTCAAGAAGAAGCCTCAGAAGAGATTCTCATTGGTCAGCGTGGTCACGTGGCCACTCTGACCAATGCGGATCTCTTCTGTTTTCCAGGAAGCCTTTCCAAGAAGAAGACTCAGAAGAGATTCTCATGGTCACATGGCCAAACTGACCAATGCAGATCTCTTCTTTTTTCCGGGAAGCCTTTCCAAGAAGAAGACTCAGAAGAGATTCTCATGGTCACATGGCCAAACTGACCAATGCAGATCTCTTCTTTTTTCCGGGAAGCCTTTCCAAGAAGAAGACTCAGAAGAGGATTCTCATTGGTCAGCATGGTCACGTGGCCAAACTTACCAATGAGAATATCTTCCTTCCCGTTCCTAAAGAAGGCTTAGAAAAGATTTACATTGGTTAGTGTGGTCACATGGCTGCACTGACCAAATGAGAATCTCTTCCTTCTTCTGAGACGCTGTTCTGGAAGACGAAGGCTCAGAAGACATTCACGTTGATCCCTGACAACGTCTTATGAGGACGAAAATTGTAGGGTGGAGCTTTTTGGTTGGAAACTTTTTTAACCCTGTTACTATGCTGTTTTATACCTGGATCCATGTGAGTGTGATTTTAATCTTTAATAAAACATAGATTGCGAGCTTACTACACTATGAGAGGGCTTTTATTTCTTCGTTTGAGATATATCTTTTGGGCATTCACTGCTTTGTGCCATATGACCATCCCAGAGGTGGGGTTTTAAGCCGAGTTTAATAGCTGGTGGATCGGATCTTTTTGAGATCAATTCCTGGAGCATAACTGCTTTCACCACTTGTAATTAGGTGGTCAACTCCATTTGGTAAGAGGCCATGTGTGCTTCTATTGGAGGTGGCATATTTCTATCTGGGTCACATTTCTATTGCATGTGGACAAAGAATAGACTTTATATTCACTTTGGTGTCATTTTATTTAGGAGCGCTACACTTTTATGCTAATCTTCTGTAAATGTATGCAGCCAGCAAATTGTGTTAGCAGCTTTTTATTTAGCCCAGGTTTTTCTATATTTTATACACCTCCTCATTGGTCAGCATGGTTATGAAGCCAAAAATGATGAATGAGAAATCTCTTCCTTCCTCCAGGAAGCTGTTCTGGAAGAAGGCTCATAAGTGATTCACTTTGGTCAGCGTGATTTCTTCTTTCTTCTGGGAAGCCGTTCCAGAAGAAGAAGGCACAGAAGAGATTCTCATTGGTCAGCGTTCTCACCTGGCCAAACTGACCAACGAGAATATCTTCCGGGAAGCTGTTCCAGAAGAAGACAGAAGAGATTCTCATTGGTCAGCGTGATCACCTGGCCAAACTGACCAACAAGAATATTTTCCTTCTTCTGGGCAGGCATTCCAGAAAAAGAAGGTTCAGAAGAGATTCACATTTGGCAGCGTGGACACATGGCAACATTGACCAATGAGAACGTCTTCCTTCTTCTGGGAAGCTGTTCCAGAGATGCATGGTCACGTGGACAAACTAACCAATGAGAATATCTTCCTTCTTCCAGGAACCCATTCCAGAAGAAGAAGACACAGAAGAGATTCTCATTGGTCAGCATGATCGCCTGGCCAAACTGACCAACAAGAATATCTTCCTTCTTCTGGGAAGCCATTCCAGAAAAAGAAGGTTCAGAAGAGATTTGCATTTGGCAGCGTGGACACATGGCAAGATTGACCAATGAGAACGTCTTCCTTCTTCTGGGAAGCTGTTCCAGAGATGCATGGTCACGTGGACAAACTAACCAATGAGAATATCTTCCTTCTTCCGGGAAGCTGTTCCGGAAGAAGACACAGAAGAGATTCTCATTGGTCAGCGTGATCACCTGGCCAAACTGACCAACAAGAATATCTCCCGGGAACCCATTCCAGAAGAAGAAGACACAGAAGAGATTCTCATTGGTCAGCATGATCACCTGGCCAAACTGACCAACAAGAATATCTTCCTTCTTCTGGGCAGGCATTCCAGAAAAAGAAGGTTCAGAAGAGATTCACATTTGGCAGCGTGGACACATGGCAAGATTGACCAATGAGAACGTCTTCCTTCTTATGGGAAGCTGTTCCAGAGATGCATGGTCACGTGGACAAACTAACCAATGAGAATATCTTCCTTCTTCCAGGAAGCTGTTACGGAAGAAGAAGACACACAAGAGATTCTCATTGGTCAGCGTGATCACCTGGCCAAACTAACCAACAAGAATATCTTCCGGGAAACCGTTCCAGAAGAAGAAGACACAGAAGAGATTTTCATTGGTCAGCATGATCGCCTGGCCAAACTGACCAACGAGAATATCTTCCTTCTTCTGGGAAGCCATTCCAGAAAAAGAAGGTTCAGAAGAGATTCACATTTGGCAGCGTGGACACATGGCAACATTGACCAATGAGAACTTCTTCCTTCTGGGAAGCCACTCCAGAGAAGTATGACCAGTGAGAATATCTTCCTTCTTCCAGGAAGCTGTTCCGGCAGAAGAGGGCTTAGCAGACATTAACATTGGTCAGAGTGGTCACATGGCTGCACTGACCAATGATAATCTCTATCTTCTTCCAGGAAGCCGTTCCAGAAGTCACATGGCCATGTTGTTCAATGATACACGCCATTATTGAGCACTGTGATATTTACAAGCTCCAGGGTTTCTATGCAGTGTACGGTGTACAGATCATCTTCTTTAAAGGTAAACTTGTCCTTTTAAAGTGTTGCTAAACCCACAACAGTAAAATCAGTCTGTATATGCAGTAAAGCATGCTTGGTGTACTTCCTGTGGGACCTAAGGGGTTAATCCTCTGCATTGTGTAAAAAGGCTGTTTGATCCTGTCTTCTCTGATCCTCCTCTTCGTTTACTGTGTCCAATCTATCTGCTGATAGAACAGAGCCTTGGGGGCACTCTGCGCATGCTCAGTTTGGTGTATATTGCTAAAGAGTTTTTTTGTTGTTTTTTTTTTGGGAGGGTGCATGTGATCAGCACAGGGCCAATCAGCACTGTCCAGACAGAGGGTCAGGGGTCCTGCATCCTCATAGGACAGTCAGAGGAGAATGAAAACTCCTCCTACAAGCTTTAACCAGACACTGATAGAAGTCACAAGACTGCTGTATACTGATGAGAAAAGGTATTTAGCATTTTATATTTACTAAAATAATTGCATTTCCATGTTCTGTGTACTGGGGGGGGGGGGGGGCAGATATAGTGAATGCCGGGTCCTGGGTTTAGTAACACTTTAGGACTATTTTCCAGGCCCTTTTGGGTAGGAGTCAGAATGTTTTCTTTTCTATCGTAGGTGGCGGCAGCGGAATCGGACGAGCGGTGTGTCAGAGACTTTCCCGAGAGGGGGCTTCGGTTGCTGTCGTTGATGTGAACATCAACTCTGCTAATGACACTCTACAGACGTTATCGTCTAACCTCCCCGGACAAGAGCATGCGGCGTTCACGGCCGACGTCTCCCAAGGCGACAGCGTCGGCGCACTAATGGAGCAGATACAGGTAGGCGGGAGGCGGTGTGGTGTGATTGTGATGAGCCGGCCAATTCTCCAGATAACCTCTCTGTCTTGTTCTCTTCAGTCTCGCTTCTCTGCCCCTCCTCGTGTTGCTGTCAGCAGCGCCGGAATCACCCGGGACGAGTTTCTGCTTCGCTTGTCAGAGGAAGCTTTCGATTCTGTGCTCAGCGTCAACCTCAAGGTAATCTGACAGGCTCCATTACCCTGCTGGCAGCCTCATTTATCAAAGTGTCAGACAATGAGAATTGTCTGCAAATAGTCCGATTCAGGGTTTACGTTACAAGTCATTTTCTAATGCGGCTTTGGTGGCTTTGATGCCACGCTGACAGTTCTTCGTGCAGACGCTGGAAAACTACATTTACCGGACGCTTTATTGGGTAAGCCTGTTAAATTGCTTGGTAACACAAATTGCTAATCAGCCAATCACATGGCAGCAACTTAGTGGAGTTAGGCATCTAGACGTGATGAGGACGACTTGCTGAAGTTCAAAACGAGCATCAGAAAGGGGATTTAAGTCACTTTGTGGTTGTTGGTGCCAGACGGGCTGGTCTGAGTATTTCAAAAACTTCTCATCTACTGGGATTTTCACTCACAACCATCTCTCGGGTTTACAAAGAATGGTCCGAAAAAAGAGAAAATATCCAGTGAGTGGCAGTTGTGTGGAGGAAAATGCCTTGCTGATGTCAGAGGGGAATGGGCAGACTGGGTCCAGATGATATAAAGGCAACAGTGACTCAAATAACCCCTCGTTACAACCAAGTAGAGCTGCACGATTCTGGCCAAAATGAGAATCACGATTTTTTTACTTAGAATAAAAAGATCACGATTCTTGCGACGTAATTTTTGTTTTAGGAGAGAGAGATTGATAGAGAGATTGATTGATTAATTTAGAGAGATTGATTGATTGAGAGCCTCTCCTCTCAGGTGTCCCCCTCTTCTTTCAAGTGACCCCTTTTCCCACTCAAGTTTCCCCCTATCCTCCTTTCAGGTGCCCCTACTAATCTCAGGTGTCCCCCTTTTTCCGCTCTCTCTCTCGTGATCGCCCTCCATCTCCCTCCCCCTGTCAGGTGCCCCCAATCCCAGGATCCCCCCCTCTATGTTAGGTGTCCCCCTTGCTCTCTCTCAGGTGTCCCCCTCCCTGTCTCTTCCTCGGTCGTGTGTTCCCCCTCTGTCAGGTGTCCCCTCACCTGCTGCTGGATCTTGCCGTCCTCTGTCACCGCCCAGTGTGTTGTGGCCCCGGTGGGACACACCTGGCACAGCAGCCCAAGCAGAGAAACCCCCATCCGGGGGATACGGGCGGTGCCGGACAGGGTTTCCGGTCTCGGGGGGGGGGGGGGGGGGGGGCTGTACGGCCCGCTCCTGCTCTCCGCCATGTTTCCCGCTGACATCACACGCTCGGACGCACACAGGAATAGGAAGCGCCCGCCGCCATCTCGGTTAAGGCAACGTCCCCTACCTACCAACACCGGGGGGGGGGGGGGGGGGGCGGTTCTGTCACTCTGACATACTTATCGACCATTCACATTCATCTTTGCTGACATCAGACGTTTCACGCTGGCTGCGAAGGCTTCCCCTCAGCTCCGAAACAGGCACGCGCTTTGAATGGTCAGAATCGGAGAATCGTTCAAATCCGGAGTTGCGATCGTGGCGGGCGGAGAATCGCGATAACGATTCTCTGCGATTAATCGTGCAGCTCATAAACCAAGGTATGCAGAATACCATCTCTGAACGCACAACACATCGAACCTTGAAGCAGATGGGCTACAGCAGCAGAAGACCACATGGGGTGCCACTCCTGTCAGCTAAGAACAGGAAACTGAGGCTACAATTTGCACAGGATCACCAAAATTGGACAATAGAAGATTGGAAAAACGTTGCCCGGTCTAATGAGTCTCAATTTAAGCTGCGACATTCAGATGGTCGGGTCAGAATTTGGTGTAAACAACATGAAAGCACATGGATCCATCCTGCCTTGTATCACCGGTTCAGACTGGTAGTGGTGTAATGGTGGGGGGATATTTTCTTTGCACACTTTGGGCCCCTTAGTACCAATTGGGCATCGTTTAAACCCCACGGCCTACCTGAGTATTGTTGCTGACCATGTCCATCGCTTTATGACTACAGTGTCCCCATCTTCTGATGGCTCCTCCCAGCAGGATAATGCACCATGTCACAAAGCTCCAATCATCTCACCACTGGACAATGAGGTCCCTGTCCTCCAATGTTCTCCACACTCACCAGATCTCCTCCAATAGAGCTCCACACTCACCAGATCTCCTCCAATAGAGCACCTTCGGGATGTGGTGGAGATTCCCATCATGGATGTGCAGCTGACAAATCTGCAGCAACTGTGTGATGTTATCATGTCACTATGGAGCAAAACCTCTGAGGAATGTTTCCAACGCCTTGTTGAATCTATGCCATGAAGAATGAAGGCAAAAGGGGGTCCAACCCGCTACTAGCAAGGTGTACCTAATAAAGTGGCCGGTGAGTGTACAGGAACCTGCTTTGGTAGATGCGCCAAATAATAGTTCAGTTGAAGGGTTTGAAATGAAAGATTTGCCTGGTGTGGCAACTGTAAGAAAAGAATCTGTGACTTTATTGCACAAAAACACTCACAATCATTTTTCACTTAGGGGTGTACTCACTTTTGTTGCCAGCAGTTTAGACATTAATGGCTGTGTGTTGAGTTATTTTGAGGGGGCAGCAAATTTACACTGTTATACAAGCTGTACACTCACTACTTTACATTGTAGCAAAGTGTCATTTCTTCAGTGTTGTCACATGAAAAGATAGAAGAAAATATTTACAGAAATGGGAGGGGTGTACTTACTTTTGTGAGATACTGTATGTGTGTATATATATATATATAATGGGTAATAGGATCTGAGAAGCTGGAGTGTGGTGCTTTTCTGGGTGCACTGATTTATACTTATTCAGCACACTGGTGTTCACGTTTTGGAAGATTTAAATGTTCTTTTTCTGTTTTGTGTGGACTTTATATGGACATTGTATGGTAACCAATGGGTCCTAACTGATCAGTGGTTTTATAATTATCACGTGTGGTTAAGTTTTAGGATTTTCACATGTATAACATTATATAATATGATTTAGCACTGCACTGTTTTTTTTTTTTTTTAATATTAATTTATTTATTACAGGTACTTACATAACAGCGTCAATTTACGCCGTGCTTCACATACACTATATTACCAAAAGTATTGGGACGCCTGCCTTTACACACACATGAACTTTAATGGCATCCCAGTCTTAGTCCGTAGGGTTCAATATTGAGTTGGCCCACCCTTTGCAGCTATAACAGCTTCAACTCTTCTGGGAAGGCTGTCCACAAGGTTTAGGAGTGTGCCTATGGGAATGTTTGACCATTCTTCCAGAAGAGCATTGGTGAGGTCAGGAACTGATGTTGGATGAGAAGGCCTGGCTCGCAGTCTCCGCTCTAATTCATCTCAAAGGTGTTCTGTTGTGTTGAGGTCAGGACCCTGTGCAGGCCAGTCAAGTTCCTCCACCCCAAACTCGCTTGTCCGTGACTTTATGGACCTTGCTTTGTGCACTGGTGCATATCATTTGGTGGAGGGAGAATTATGGTGCGGGGTTGTTTTTCAGGGGTTGGGCTTGGCCCCTTAGTTCCACTGAAGGGAACACTTAAGGCGTCGGCATAACAAGACATTTTGTACAATTTCATGCTCCCAACTTTGTGGGAACAATTTGGGGATGGCCCCTTCCTGTTCCAACATGACTGCACACCAGTGCACAAAGCAAGGTCCATAAAGACATGGATGAGCGAGTTTGGGGTGGAGGAACTTGACTGGCCTGCACAGAGTCCTGACCTCAACCGGATAGAACACCTTTGGGATGAATTAGAGTGGAGACTGCGAGCCAGGCCTCCTCGTCCACATCAGTGTCTGACCTTACAAATGTTCTTCTGGAAGAATGGTCAAACATTCCCATAGACACACTCCTAAACCTTGTGGACGGCCTTCCCAGAAGAGCTGAAGCCAGTATAGCTGCAAAGGGTGGGCCAACTCAATATTAAACCCAATTGACTAAGACTGGGATGCCATTAAAGTTCATGTGCGTGTAAAGGCAGGAGTCCCAATAGTTTTGGTAATATAGTGTATATGTAGTACATTCATATCAGTCCCTGCCCTCAAGGAGCTTAAAATCTAAGCTTCCTAACTCACATAATAGGGCCAATTTACACAGGAGCCAATAAACCTATCATCATGTCTTTGGAGTGTGGAAGGAACGCCCCCCCCCCCCAGGCACAGAGAGAGAACATGCAAACTCCAGGCAGGTACTGCCATGGTTGGGATTCGAACTGGTGACCCCAGTGCTGCGAGGCGGAAGTGCTAACCACAGTGCTCTTAATTTGGTAGCAGCTTTTTTTTTTTCTAGCAGCTTTTTTGTGTTTTTTTTTTTTTTTTTTTTTTTTTTCCTAAGCGCAGTGATTTTTCTGTTTTGTAATATTTTATAACTCAAGAACATTCTTGCAGATACAGAATTATTGTGACAGTCTCTCGCAGATTCCTCCATACACCGTTCCAGTTCCTCCTAGCTCAGGCTCTCCAGTTCATACCTCCCTAGATAGAAAGAGTCCCTTCAAAAAGGTCCATGATCTGACTTCCGGTACCCCAAAAAGGGGGACCTCGTGCTTACAGTAGAACTACATTCTGCAGCAATCCTTCCTGTCTGTTTTCTTGTGGAAAGCCCAGAAGACACCAGATAGGCTGCTGCCTCCTCTTGTATTTATAGGGAGCAGGGGAGGGGGGAAAAATGGCTCCCGCTGTCAATAGCCCTGACCTTATAGTGGTTGTAAACCCTCACATATGCCCAGTGAAGTGGCTGACCCCAGGTGATACACAGAGATCCTCCTACATCAGTTGTACCTGTTTATTTACATCTGTCTGTCACCTACATTCATTCAAAGTGAAGAACTTACACAGAATCTCTCAGCGTTGAAAAGCAGGGGGTGGAGAGCTAAAATTACACTCTGCAGAGCTCAGTGAGGAGAGCTCTGAGAGATGATTGGAGGGTAGAGTCACCCCCCCCCCCCCCCCCAATTACACAGCACACATGAACAGAGCTGAGGCTGTCAATCACAGGCTGTGTGCTGGAGCTCCCTCCCATTAACTTTTTTTTTCTTGGTGTCAGGAAAAGGTGTCAAAAGTGATAGCAGAGGAACGAGGCAGCAGGCAAAAATGACACTTAATGCTCTGGAAGCACACACTATAGAGGGATATGCTTTGTTCAAATTTCATGTCTGAGGTTTACAACCGCTTTACCTCCCTTCATGCCAATGCCAGCACACTGTGAAATCTCAGACAATGTTATCAGCTTTCCCAGCTAAAATATCTGAACTACACAAGCCCTCCTCCCTATGTAATGAAAAGTGGTGTTTGTTGTCCAAATCGGGAGAGCAGCCTAGGGTGACAACACTGCTCCTAAATAGATGTAATGTTATCAGCCCACAAAAGGAAATGGTACAGGCAGGATCATCAGGAAAAAAAAAAATCATTAACCACTTGCCGACCGCGCTGTAGCTGAATGATGGCTAAGGCGCGGCTGACTAGTTCTGGAATGCCGTCATATGATGGCGTCCTGTGATCGGGGGCCGCTGTGGGGTGCAGGTGGTTCACTCTGTGATCGCAGGGTCCTCCAGACACTGATGATCACAGATTGAGGTAAAGAGCCAATCAGCGGCTCTTTACCCCGTGATCAGTGGTGTCCAATGGCAGCTGATCACGGATGTAAACAGAAGCCGGTTATCGGCACTCCTTTCCTCACGCTGACAGCATGAAGAGAGGTGCAGTCCAAACAGTGCCCACCGGTGCTGCCAATCTGTGCCTCCTCATCAGTGCCACCTACCAGTGCAGCCTCATCAGTGCCTGTCAGTGCAGCCTCATCAGTGCCCTTCAGTGCCAGTCAGTGCAACCTCAGCAGTGCTCGTTAGTGCAGCCTCATCAGTGCCCATCAGTGCAGCCTCATCAGTGCCCGTCAGTGCAGCCTCATCAGTGCCCGTCAGTGCAGCCTCATCAGTGCCCGTCAGTGCAGCCTGATCAGTGCCCGTCAGTGCAGCCTGATCAGTGCCTGTCAGTGCAGCCTGATCAGTGCCAGTCAGTGCAACCTCAGCAGTGCCCGTTAGTGCAGCCTCATCAGTGCCCGTCAGTGCAGCCTCATCAGTGCCTGTCAGTGCAGCCTCTTCAGTGCCAGTCAGTGCAGCCTCATCAGTGCCCTTCAGTGCCAGTCAGTGCAGCCTCATCAGTGCCCGTCAGTGCAGCCTCATCAGTGCCCGTCAGTGCAGCCTCATCAGTGCCCGTTAGTGCAGCCTCATCAGTGCCCGTCAGTGCAGCCTCATCAGTGCCTGTCAGTGCAGCCTCATCAGTGCCCGTCGGTGCAGCCTCATCAGCGCACATCAGTGAAGGAGAAAAATGACCTGTTTGAAGAATTTTATAACAAATTATGAAAACGCTTTTTTGTTTTTTTCACAATTTTCGGTCTTTATTCGTTTATATAGCAAAAAAAAAAAAAAGTGGTGAATAAATACCACCAAAAGAAAGCTCTGTTTGTGTGAAAAAATGCTAAAAATGTAATTTGTGTACAGTGTCGCATGACCGCGCAATTGTCATTCCAAGTGTGAAAGCTGAAAATTGGCCTGGGCAGGAAGGGAGTAAAAGTGCCCAGTAAGCAAGTGGTTAAAAAGAAAACGAATGCAGTCATCACATATAAGGGCTTGCAAGCGAACGTACAAAAAAATTTGGGTTTTGGGTTCACATACGCTTTAGGGCAACCTATCATCATCAGTTTGTAGGGAAGTTGGTAGGTCACCATGATCATTCCATTTTTTTTTTTCCAGTAAAAAGTTTAAGTGTAATGTAAGGAGTTCTCTCTTTGTTTCCTGAAGGGTACATTTCTGATTACACAAGCCGTGGCCCGAGCTATCCTAGCCACGGGACAAAATGGAGGTTCCATCGTCAACATTGGCAGTATTGTGGGAAAGGTGAGTCCTCAAAGTATCAAGATTTTTCCCAGTGATGGAAAGTAAAAAGAGAAAAAAAATGGAGTTATAACTCTGGTGAGTCCATTCCTTATACTGAAGACAACACTAAGGCCCCTTTCACACTGGGGCGATAGGGGGTGTCGGCGGTAAAACAGCGCTATTTTTAGCGCTGTTTTACCGCGGTATTCGGCCGCTAGCGGTGCGGTTTTAACCTCCCGTTGGCGGCCCAAAAAGGGTTAAAACCACTCGTATAGCGCGGCTATAGCCACCGTATTACCGCGGTATAGCCGCGCTGTCCCATTGATTTCAATGGGCAGGAGCGGTGAAGGAGCGGTGAATACACCACTCCTTCCCCGCTCCAAAGATGCGGCTCGCAGGAGATTTTTTCTTCTCCTGCCAGCGCACCGCTTCAGTGTGAAAGCCCTCGGGGCTTTCACACTGAACAAACAGTGGAGGCTGTTTTGGGTCGGTTTGCAGGCGCTATTTTTAGTGCAATAACGCCTGAAAACCGCCCCAGTGTGAAAGGGGCCTAAGGCCTCGTGCACACTGGACGTCTTTGGACGTTTTTACAGCAGCTGTTTTTGGCTTCAGACGTTTTTTCCTACAGTCTCCATCATGTTATCTTATGTCCTTCTCCCCATCATGTTATCTTATGTCCTACTCCCCATCATGTTATCTTATGTCCTACTCCCCACCATGTTATCCTATGTCCTACTCCCCATCATGTTATCCTATGTCCTACTCTCCATCATGTTATCTTATGTCCTACTCCCTACCATGTTATCTTATGTCCTACTCCCCATCATGTTATCCTATGTCCTACTCCCCATCATGTTATCCTATGTCCTACTCCCTACCATGTTATCCTATGTCCTACTCCCCATCATGTTATCCTATGTCCTACTCCCCATCATGTTATCCTATGTCCTACTCCCCATCATGTTATCTTATGTCCTACTCCCCATCATGTTATCCTATGTCCTACTCCCCATCATGTTATCTTATGTCCTACTCCCCATCATGTTATCCTATGTCCTACTCCCCATCATGTTATCTTATGTCCTACTCCCCATCATGTTATCTTATGTCCTACTCCCCATCATGTTATCCTATGTCCTACTCCCCACCATGTTATCCTATGTCCTACTCCCCACCATGTTATCCTATGTCCTACTCCCCATCATGTTATCTTATGTCCTACTCCCTATCATGTTATCCTATGTCCTACTCCCCACCATGTTATCCTATGTCCTACTCCCTACCATGTTATCCTATGTCCTACTCCCTACCATGTTATCCTATGTCCTACTCCCTACCATGTTATCCTATGTCCTACTCCCCATCATGTTATCTTATGTCCTACTCCCCATCATGTTATCCTATGTCCTACTCCCCATCATGTTATCTTATGTCCTACTCCCCATCATGTTATCTTATGTCCTACTCCCTACCATGTTATCCTATGTCCTACTCCCCATCATGTTATCCTATGTCCTACTCCCCATCATGTTATCCTATGTCCTACTCCCTACCATGTTATCCTATGTCCTACTCCCTACCATGTTATCCTATGTCCTACTCCCCATCATGTTATCCTATGTCCTACTCCCCATCATGTTATCTTATGTCCTACTCCCCACCATGTTATCCTATGTCCTACTCCCCATCATGTTATCCTATGTCCTACTCCCCATCATGTTATCTTATGTCCTACTCCCTACCATGTTATCCTATGTCCTACTCCCTATCATGTTATCCTATGTCCTACTCCCCATCATGTTATCCTATGTCCTACTCCCCATCATGTTATCCTATGTCCTACTCCCCATCATGTTATCCTATGTCCTACTCCCTACCATGTTATCCTATGTCCTACTCCCTACCATGTTATCCTATGTCCTACTCCCTACCATGTTATCCTATGTCCTACTCCCCATCATGTTATCTTATGTCCTACTCCCCATCATGTTATCTTATGTCCTACTCCCCATCATGTTATCCTATGTCCTACTCCCTACCATGTTATCCTATGTCCTACTCCCCATCATGCTATCTTATGTCCTACTCCCCATCATGTTATCCTATGTCCTACTCCCCATCATGTTATCCTATGTCCTACTCCCCATCATGTTATCCTATGTCCTACTCCCCATCATGTTATCCTATGTCCTACTCCCCATCATGTTATCCTATGTCCTACTCCCTACCATGTTATCCTATGTCCTACTCCCTACCATGTTATCCTATGTCCTACTCCCTACCATGTTATCCTATGTCCTACTCCCCATCATGTTATCTTATGTCCTACTCCCCACCATGTTATCCTATGTCCTACTCCCTACCATGTTATCCTATGTCCTACTCCCTACCATGTTATCCTATGTCCTACTCCCCATCATGTTATCCTATGTCCTACTCCCCATCATGTTATCCTATGTCCTACTCCCCATCATGTTATCTTATGTCCTACTCCCTATCATGTTATCCTATGTCCTACTCCCCACCATGTTATCCTATGTCCTACTCCCCACCATGTTATCCTATGTCCTACTCCCCACCATGTTATCCTATGTCCTACTCCCTACCATGTTATCCTATGTCCTACTCCCCACCATGTTATCCTATGTCCTACTCCCCATCATGTTATCCTATGTCCTACTCCCCACCATGTTATCCTATGTCCTACTCCCTACCATGTTATCCTATGTCCTACTCCCCATCATGTTATCCTATGTCCTACTCCCCATCATGTTATCCTATGTCCTACTCCCTACCATGTTATCCTATGTCCTACTCCCCATCATGTTATCCTATGTCCTACTCCCCACCATGTTATCCTATGTCCTACTCCCTACCATGTTATCCTATGTCCTACTCCCCATCATGTTATCCTATGTCCTACTCCATCATGTTATCCTATGTCCTACTCCATCATGTTATCCTATGTCCTACTCCATAATGTTATCCTATGTCCTACTCCATCATGTTATCCTATGTCCTACTCCATCATGTTATCCTATGTCCTACTCCCTACCATGTTATCCTATGTCCTACTCCCCATCATGTTATCTTATGTCCTACTCCCTATCATGTTATCCTATGTCCTACTCCCCATCATGTTATCCTATGTCCTACTCCCCATCATGTTATCCTGTGTTCTACTCCATCATGTTATCCTATGTCCTACTCCATCATGTTATCCTATGTCCTACTCCATCATGTTATCCTATGTCCTACTCCCTACCATGTTATCCTATGTCCTACTCCCCATCATGTTATCCTGTGTCCTACTCCATCATGTTATCCTATGTCCTACTCCATCATGTTATCCTATGTCCTACTCCCCATCATGTTATCCTGTGTCCATGCACACATAAGCTGTTATCAGCAGTTTTTGGCTGAGGCGTTGTTTGGCTTTAAAAAAACAAAACTAGTGGGTTCTGAGAGGAGTTTTCCAGCTGTTTTCAGCTGTAAAAACTCTCTAATGTCAAAAACGCTGCTAAATGCTCAAAAACACCACTTACCAGCGTTTTATAACATTTTTGATCCATTGAAAAAAAAAAAAAATGTTAAAAACGTTATTAAGTGCTAAAAAAATGCTATTGCAAAGATGTTAAAAAAAACTCACTGCAAAGCTACTGGCGGTTTTATAACGTTATTTTAACATCTAGTGTGCATGAGGCCTAACCGAATAATATTAAGGGGTCCATCTTAAAACTAGCGAGGATAGCCGTATCGCAGCCTAATTACTGCTTT
This sequence comes from Lithobates septentrionalis, assembly GCA_037952835.1. Taxonomy (NCBI): domain Eukaryota; kingdom Metazoa; phylum Chordata; class Amphibia; order Anura; family Ranidae; genus Lithobates; species Lithobates septentrionalis. The sequence continues at coordinate 158,348 of JBBDGP010003207.1, read as the reverse complement.
AAAGCAGAATTCCAGCCAAAAATAGCAGAATAAAAATGAATATCTGATTAAAAGATAAAATAGCCAAACCTGTTTTTTGCTGCAATGGTCAGCTTCAGTCCAGAGATTTCCCCTGCAGTACTTTTTCTCTGTTATAAGATGTCCTCAGTCTGATGGGCAGCATCATTTAACCCACTTCTGCTAAGCTCAGTTGTCCTGGACCCCCCCCCCCCCCCCCTTTCCAGCCATGATGTGTCTTTGATACATTGACTTCGTTTTGCTACAGCACTGTGTATCATAAAGTGTCATTTTTTTTAAAAATATGTTTTTTGGATTTTTCCTTTCTTTGTTGTTTATTAGCATTCTCCTTCAGTTTCTTTGCAGCCACTTCCAGTCTACATCCAGAGATACAGTGCCTTGAAAAAGTATTCATACCCCTTGAAATGTTCTATATTTTGTCACATTACATCCAAAAACATAAATGTATTGTATTTTATTGGGATTTTATGTGATAGACCAACACAAAGTGGCACATAATTGTGAAGTGGAAGGAAAATGATAAATGGTTTTCATTTCTTTTTACAAATATGGAAAAAGTGTGGTGTACATTTGTATAGCGCCCCCCTGAGTCAATACTTTGTAGAACTGCCTTTCCCTGCAATTACAGCTGCAATTCTTTTTGGCGATGTCTCTACCAGCTTTGCACATCTAGAGAGGGACATTTTTGCCCATTCTTCTTTGCAAAATATCTCAAGCTCTGTCAGATTGGATGGAGAGCGTCTGTGAACAGCAATTTTCAAGTCTTGCCACAGATTCTCAATTGGATTTAGGACTGGACTGTGACAGAGCCATTCGAACACATGAATATGCTTTGATCTAAACCATTCCATTGTAGCTCTGGCTGTATGTTTAGGGTCGTTGTCCTGCTGGAAGGTGAACCTCCACCCCAGTCTCAAGTCTTTTGCAGACTCTAACAGTTTTTCTTCTACGATTGCCCTGTATCCCACCAGCTTCCCTGTCCCTGCTGAAGAAAGGCATCCCCACAACATGATGCTGCCACCACCATGTTTCACAGTGGGGGATGGTGTATTCAGGGTGATGTGCAGTGTTAGTTTTCCGCCACACATAGCCTTTTGCTTTTAGGCCAAAAAGTTTGATTTTGGTCTCATCTGACCAGAGCACCTTCTTCCACATGTTTGTTGTGTCCCCCACATGGCTTCTCACAAACTGCAAACAGGACTTCTTATGGCTTTCTTTCACCAATGTCTTTCTTCTTGTCACTCTTCTATAAAGGGCAGATTTGTGGAGAACACGACTAATAGTTGTCCTGTGGACAGATTCTCCCACCTGAGCTGTGGATCTCTGCAGCTCCTCCAGAGTTACCATGGACCTCTTGGCTGCTTCTCTGATGAATGCTCTCCTTGCCCGGCCGGTCAGTTTAGGTGGACGGCCATGTCTTGGTAGGTTTGCAGTTGTGCCATACTCTTTCCATTTTCGGATGATGGATTGAACAGAGCTCTGTGAGATGTTCAAAGCTTGGGATATTTTTTTATAACCTAACCCTGCTTTATACTTCTCCACAACTTTATCCCTGACCTGTCTGGTGTGTTCCTTGGCCTTTATGATGCTGTTTGTTCACAAAGGTTCTCTAACAAACCTCTGAGGGCTTCACAGAACAGCTGTATTTATACTGAGATTAAATTACACACAGGTAGACTCTATTTACTAATTAGGTGACTTCTGAAGGCAATGGGTTCCACTAGATTTTAAAATATATAAGGGTAGGTGCTGCGCTATCTGGGTGGAGTATGAGAATACAATAGATACAGGTGGCAACCTGATGTAGATGTTATAATAAAAGATGAAAACTGTCAGCTCCAAGATCATGTGATAAAGGAAAGTGTAGATAATAGAGGTCAGTCTCAAGTGCAATATCTACTAAGATCGTGCAGGGGAAATGATGGTGTGAAATCATCAATAGCTGCGTTTTCTATCAAGTACTAATACCAAAAGCTGCGCGTGACTATAAATATGTGCAAAAAACCAGCAGAATTATATGTACAAAAACTAAAAATAATAATGTGCAAATATATATATGATATACCAACAAGCTAATTGTGCAAACACATCATACATGTGGAATATTAGAGCAACACATGCAGCTCTAGGCATACAGTGCAAATCAATAAATGTACAAACCTCAGCGATATAAAATCCTAAAAGCTGTGCAAAATCGCATATAAAGTGCAAGGTGATGTGTTGCATACACTAATCAATCGCATTATGTAATACTGACACATAATCACACACATGGGTTGGACTTGATGGACTTGTGTCTTTTTTCAACCTCACCTACTATGTAACTATGTAGCTATGTAACATCGCAAAAAAGTGCCACCATGATAAATAAAATTAAAAAGTCACAAAAAAAGGAAGATAAAAAAATGCAAAAAAGTCCAAAACACAAGCAAACGTGTGTACCAGTGAAAAACTGGAAATACTGGTACATGCAGTAATAATAATCCTTTTAAGAAAAAATATACACAGTCCAATGTGCAAAATAGCAGGGGTGGGGTGCCAAAGGAGAGAGGGTGTCTATCCTCTTCGTGCATCAAACACACACAGGTGAGTACTGGCCTCTTACCTTGCGGTAGTGGGAGAACCGCACAAAAGCAAATGCTGGTGGGGATTATCTCTCCTTGGGGTCCCTGGACCGGAGTGTCACGTCACGTGATCCCCTGATGAAGTCACGTGATTAGTGACGGGATATGCACTCTACACTGACACTGACCGAGATTGACGAGCTCGCCGCTCGTAGGAGACAGATATTTTGCTTGTTTGCTTAATGTGAGTACATGCTTTTAAACCTTAATAAAATGCATTTGGCTTGAAATACTACACTATCCGGTACCCCTCTGTTCTTTTATCATCCGGTTTGCTGACACTGAGGTATCAAGGCAGAAAGCACCCACTCCGGTCCAGGGACCTCAAGGAGAGATAATGCCCACCAGCATTTGCTTTTATGCGGTTTTCCCACTACCGCAAGGTAAGTGGCCACTACTCACCTGTGTGTGTTTGATGCACGAAGAGGATATACACCCTCTCTCCTTTGGCACCCCACCCCTGCTATTTTGAACATTGGACTGTGTATATTTTTTCTTAAAAGGATTATTATTACTGCATGTACCAGTATTTCCAGTTTTTCACTGGTACACACATTTGCTTGTGTTTTGGACTTTTTTGCATTTTTTTATCTTACTTTTTTTGTGATTTTTTTTAAATTTTATTTATCATGGTGGCACTTTTTTGCGATGTGATTGATTAGTGTATGCAACACATCACCTTGCACTTTATATGCGATTTTGCACAGCTTTTAGGATTTTATATCGATGAGGTTTGCACATTTATTGATTTGCACTGTATGCCTACAGCTGCATATTTTGCTCTAATATTCCACATGTATGATGTGTTTGCACAATTAGCTTGTTGGTATATCATATATATATTTGCACATTATTATTTTTAGTTTTTGTACATATAATTCTGCTGGTTTTTTTGCACATATTTATAGTCACGCGCAGCTTTTGGTATTAGTACTTGATAGAAAACGCAGCTATTGATGATTTCACACCATCATTTCCCCTGCACGATCTTAGTAGATATTGCACTTGAGACTGACCTCTATTATCTACACTTTCCTTTATCACATGATCTTGGAGCTGACAGTTTTCATCTTTTATTATAACATCTACATCAGGTTGATTATAAAAGTGATTCCGCGCTACAGTGTAAAAGAACTAATATCAAATAAATAATCATTCAATTAATAAATCAATAAAGTGTCAAAGCTTGCTAAATGGTTAAATAAATGTACACAGTGTTCAAAATAAAAATAAAAATTCATATATTGAAACAAAGCCAGGGCAGGTGATTTGGAGTGAGTTCAGTCTCTTGACCACATTATCAAAAGATAAAAAGTAAAAAAAGTTTTTGTCCACAAACAGTATTGTAAAAAAAGGGGGTTTAAATGTATGAAAAGATGCACAAGTAGGGGTTAAAAAGGGGTTGAAAAAAAGCCCACAAGCAACGGTCACAGAGCCCTCACCTTCATACACTGTTCAACACTGCATATATTGGTGATCCAAAATTCGTTGTCTGACGTTATTCCATCTTCCACCGGAATCACTTTTATAATCATTTTTTGGAGTGGATTGTGATACACTATAGGTTCTGCTGCAGGCAGTTACTATTTATTTTTTGATTGCACTTATATGCGTTATAGGCACTTTAGGATTTTATCACGTTAATACGAGTTTTCACCAATTTATTTCATCCACGTATTTATCATAGTAGCGCGAGGGCTTTACAGTTCCAAATCTACATCAGGTTGCCACCTGTATCTATTGTATTCTCATACTCCACCCGGATAGCGCAGCACCTACCCTTATATATTTTTTTTATCTACTAATGGGTTTTGTTTGACCCCATTCGGGGCTTGCAGCTGTCCTTGTGTGCATCTCTCTCCCACGGTAGCGCAGGAATAACTCACACTATATTCCACTAGATTTTAGTTAGGGGTATCAGAGTAAAGGGGGCTGAATACAATTACATTTTCCTTCCAATTCACAATTATGTGCCACTTTTGTGTTGATCTATCACATAATATCCCCCAAAAATACATTTACGTTTTTGGTTGCTACATGACAAAATGTGGAAAATTTCAAGGGGTATGAATACTTTTTCAAGGCACTGTAGCTGCATGTCATTATTGTGGGGCAGTCAGTAGATATCATATAATCTCAAACAATTATTTTGATCTTTCACAGGTGGGCAATCTCGGTCAGGCCAACTATGCTGCATCTAAGGCCGGAGTAGAAGGTTTAACTAGGACTGCCGCTAAAGAACTGGCTAAGTGAGAAAACACTTTTTGTATGTTAAGCAATCTGTACAATACAGCATTCCTTCCCATCTCAATGGCCTACAAGAACTTTAAGAGCTTCTAATTAATAGCCTAGATCAGGGGGTCTTCAAACTTTCTAAACAAAGGGCTGGTTTACTGTTCTTCAGACTTTGAGGGGGGCAATGTGAGTAAATTATGCCTGGCATCAATGGGAGTAAATAATGCCCCATCATTGGTATCAGTGGGAGGAATAGTGCCCCATCATTGGTATCAGTGGGAGGAATAGTGCCCCATCATTGGTGTCAGTGGGAGGAATAGTGCCCCATCATGGGTGTCAGTGGGAGGAGTAGCGCCCCATCATTGGTATCAGTGGGAGGAATCGTGCCCCATCATTGGTATCAGTGGAAGAAATAATGCCCCATCATGGATGTCAGTGGGCGGAATACTGCCCCATCATTGGTGTCAGTGGGAGGAATAGTGCCCCATCATTGATGTCAGTGAGAGGCAGGCCTGGACTGGGACAAAAAAAACAAAAAACAGGCTCAGGCTTTCCAGAGCAAGCAGCCAGTTCCTCCAGGGATCAGGGAGGGGGCGGTCTCCAGCAGGGGCAGCCTGCGACGAGACACCCATGTAGCCGGTCCCTCACACTGCAATGCAAAGGGGCACTGCGACACAATGGGGGACTGCACTGCAATGATTACAGTGCCCCCCTCCCACTCTCTGCCTCTTCTGCACAGTTGCACCTCAGGCAGGGCAGAGGCAGGACCTGTGTGTCCCCTCCAGGGTCTCCTCCTCCCCCTTCTTGGTCATGGGTCAGCTGACTTCTAGTTTCCACCTGACAGCCATGCTGTGAATTGAAAGGGCAGCCGCAGAGAGGCCGGGTGAGCGGTGTTGGGAGCAATAGGCAGCCAGGCTGCCTTGGGCCCCAAAAGGACATGTAGCCCAGTGTGCCCTATGGCCAGTACAGGCCTGGTGGGAGGAATAGTGCCCCGTCATTGGTGTCAGTGGGAGGAATAGTGCCCCGTCATTGGTGTCAGTGGGAGGAATAGTGCCCCGTCATTGGTGTCAGTGGGAGGAATAGTGCCCCATCATTGGTGTCAGTGGGAGGAATAGTGCCCCATCATTGGTGTCAGTGGGAGGAATAGTGCCCCATCATTGGTGTCAGTGGGAGGAATAGTGCCCCTCTTTCGTGGAAAGGCATAGTGCTCCATCATTGGTGTCAATGGAAGGAATAGTGCCCCATCATTGGTATCAGTGGGAGGAATAGTGCCCCATCATTGGTGTCAGTGGGAGGAATAGTGCTCCATTGCTGGTGTCAGTGGGAGGAATAGTGCCCCATCATTGGTGTCAGTGGAAGGAATAGTGCCCCATCATTGGTATCAGTGGGAGGAATAGTGCCCCATCATTGGTGTCAGTGGGAGGAATAGTGCTCCATTGCTGGTGTCAGTGGGAGGAATAGTGCCCCATCATTGGTGTCAGTGGGAGGAATAGTGCTCCATTGCTGATGGCAGTGGGAGGAATAGTGCCCCATCATTGGTGTCAGTGGAAGGAATAGTGCCCCATCATTGGTGTCAGTGGGAGGAATAGTGCCCCATTGCTGGTGTCAGTGGGAGGAATAGTGCCCCATCATTGGTGTCAGTGGGAGGAATAGTGCCCTGTTGGTGTCAGTAGAAGGAATGGTGACCCAATGTTTGTATCGTGGCAGGAATTAGGCACTACTGTTGGTGTCAGTGGGAGGAATAGTGCCTTGTATCGGTAAGATGAATAGTACCTCATGGGCCAGATAAAGGCAAGCAAAGGGCCGCAGTTTGGAGACCACTGGTCTAGATAAAGCCCAAAGGTACAGCCCCTTATCCAACTTGTACCTCGCTGTTTCAGGCTCCTTAGCTGTCATCAATGCACAATGATCCCAGAGGTTCCATAACACAGCCGTCTATAATAAAGCTGAACTTCAGGCACACAACTAAATACAGAGATTACATACTGTATATGGTATTTGTTTTACCTGCCAAAAGATTTGTATTTTTATCCATCCAGTCCTGAGATTTACACAGCCCCATCACACAGCAGCGTCTGTTCTGTCAAGACAGATTTTTTTCTTGGTTGCAGTTAAGGCGGACCTTTCCCCTATTTTACTAAAATTCACATCTGCATGCTGATGTGAAATAATCTAACACTGCTTTTTTTAAAGTTTTTTAATTTATTTACTTTTCTTTGATTCACTTCCTGGTTTCTCTGAAGGCACCCCGGTGCTGTAGCCCCACTGATGCCCCCTGGGAAGGGAACATCATCATTGCCTTCAGGAAGATCTCATACCCAGTCTGCAAAATCTCGCAGTATTGTGGTACTTCGCTTGCATGATATGGAGCACAAGACATCATGCGGTTCATTTTGCGAATGCGCTGTACGACATTACATGTTTAAAAACAAAAAAGCCTTAGGGCCAGTTCACACCACATGCAGTCCAGTGCGCTTTTTTTTTCTGCATCACAAACGCATGAACAGTAGGTTATATGGTTTCCAATGGCATACTATACACCAGTGCGGTCAGTTCCAGGAAAAAAAAAATTAGAACATGCTGCATTTTTGCTGCATTGGACTGTACTGGAACATCTTAAAATGATTAAGGCAAGGCCTCTCTAAAGTAAAATATGAAGGTAGCAAGAGTGCATATGTACCATCATCCAGAAATCAATATCAAAAAAGCGGTTGGAAGCCTGATCCCCAGTCAGGCGACCAAAAATGGAGCATATTGGACTATTACGGTACAGTAATTAGGGGTAACCATCAGAGCAAGTAACGACAATAATAAAATATAATACATTTATTGATGCAGCGGACAAAACATGGTAATACAAGAACATTTAGTAAAAGTACAGGCATATCACCAATGGATTCAATAGTATACAGTACAGCACAAAATCTCAGATATCATATTCCTCGACTAGTTTCGCGGACACAATCCGCTTCATCAGGAGGTTATCTGGAGATAAGTTTTTCTGACTAAACAGTCTGAACCTGACAATTAAAAATATACAAGATTTATAAAGATACATGATCAGACAATTTATGTTCCAGCATCAAAATATACAAATAGATAATGAAAATAAGGGAGGGGGAGGGGGGAGAACAAATCTGCTTACCCAGGTCCCAGCAGACCCCAGGCGCAAGGCCCCAACACCAGCGAATGATCTCCCACGGCAGCCTGGGGGAGCTAACAAGATAACAGGGTAGTAAGGATAAATGTATATCGAAATTAAGGTAACCCAGATTGCCATATACAAGGGGAAGTGAAACATAAAAGGTGAGTATAAAAAAGGGGGGTGGTGACTGGGGGGGTTTTAAATGGGTGAAAGTGTGAAGGATGTCAATAATTGAAATCATATTATGTAAGGAATAGAGGTTTCAGGGTGACCAACCAATTAAAAGGAGGTGATGATGAACAAGACATAAGGTGTAATGTAAGTGGAAGGGTAAACGGGTGAGGAGAAGGGGCCGTGGGAAGGGAGGGGGGTTGGGGGTGAAGAGGGGGAGGGGAAAGGGAATGAGGAGGAGGGATAGTGGGGGATTGGGAGGGAAACGGGGGGGAAAAAAATGGGGGGGGGGGGGGGAAGGAAAAGAAGAGAGAGGGGAAAAGGAGGCGGGGGAAATAAATGGAGGGGTGAAGGGGGGTGGGGAGAGAAAGGGGGAAAGGAGGGGGGGGGAGAGAGGGAGGGTAGGGTGGAGGGTAAGAGGGGGGGGGGAAGGGGAGAGTGAGGAGGGGAATACAAATTGTGAACATAGGGGTAAATAGGGGGCAAAAAGTACCTGATAATAGTAAAAACATGGAGGGGTTCCCGAAGGGGACACCCTGCTAGAGACTGGTTCCATGATAAGGTAGAGGAAGGGGTGATAATAAGGACTGCAAGCGATGGGCAACCATAAACCAAGGCAAGTAAACCTAAGCCTAGGCCAGCTGCAAGGTAAATTAGAGTAGTTTAGAGATACATGATGATAGTGCCCAGGGGTATGGGACTTAAGTAAAGGGGTGGGTAGGTACTTACTTGTACTAGTACTGGCTGAGGTAAAGGCACCCAAGGGTAGCAGACCGAACCGTCCGGCTAGCAGGCATAGCCTGCCATAAATAGCTCCCAACCCTGCGACGCTGCGCCGTGCGTCAGTGGGACGTCAGCGCATGACGTCACAGGGTCAGAGGTTCCACACGGCGCGCGCGCGAATGGATCGCGCGCGCACGCATGCGCATCGGCCACAAGGCCAAAGGGACAGCGTCCCAGCCAAGGCCGGTGCAAGAGGAGGGGGCGGTCCCGTGTAAGAGGCCGATCCCTCCACCAGGGACCTCACCAGGCCGCCGCGGGAGAGCACAGGGGGAGGGGCCCGCGCCGGCGCTTGAAGCCAGGACCAGGAGTGGGGAAGCAGTGGTCTCCGTAAAACAATTGTGAAAACAACAATATGGGATAAATCAAGCTTAATAGAGATAGAAGCAAAATTGGAAACAATTGAAAAGGCTTTATTAAGGTAAACTAGGGATGGTAATACCCTAGAGACCGGTGCAGTGATCCCACAGAGACATAAACCCGTGACACCTAATTGCATAATATGCATATAAGTTAAGGAGGGCCAAAGACAATACCACATGGTTGGGTAAAACCATGTGGATAGAGGGCGGGTAGCCAGGGTAAGGGTGTCTGGCCGACCTAATGGGCATCTGTCTCGGAGGGTTGCATCGGGGCTGAAAATTAGCCATATTAATATAAAGGGGTAGAATTACATATACTAGAGGCCCCCCCAAAAGCACACAAATTGTGTGTCAGTGGGGGTTAATTAAAATTGAAGGGTGGAACAAATGGGGTCCGCGTGGTGGGGGGCATTGGGGGCCCTTCCACTAAGACAGGCTACCCAGATGTCCCACTCGACAAAAGGACGGGTGTGTTATCCACCCAATGTATACGATTAAGGCAAGGCCTCTCTAAAGTAAAATATGAAGGTAGCAAGAGTGCATATGTACCATCATCCAGAAATCAATATCAAAAAAGCGGTTGGAAGCCTGATCCCCAGTCAGGCGACCAAAAATGGAGCATATTGGACTATTACGGTACAGTAATTAGGGGTAACCATCAGAGCAAGTAACGACAATAATAAAATATAATACATTTATTGATGCAGCGGACAAAACATGGTAATACAAGAACATTTAGTAAAAGTACAGGCATATCACCAATGGATTCAATAGTATACAGTACAGCACAAAATCTCAGATATCATATTCCTCGACTAGTTTCGCGGACACAATCCGCTTCATCAGGAGGTTATCTGGAGATAAGTTTTTCTGACTAAACAGTCTGAACCTGACAATTAAAAATATACAAGATTTATAAAGATACATGATCAGACAATTTATGTTCCAGCATCAAAATATACAAATAGATAATGAAAATAAGGGAGGGGGAGGGGGGAGAACAAATCTGCTTACCCAGGTCCCAGCAGACCCCAGGCGCAAGGCCCCAACACCAGCGAATGATCTCCCACGGCAGCCTGGGGGAGCTAACAAGATAACAGGGTAGTAAGGATAAATGTATATCGAAATTAAGGTAACCCAGATTGCCATATACAAGGGGAAGTGAAACATAAAAGGTGAGTATAAAAAAGGGGGGTGGTGACTGGGGGGGTTTTAAATGGGTGAAAGTGTGAAGGATGTCAATAATTGAAATCATATTATGTAAGGAATAGAGGTTTCAGGGTGACCAACCAATTAAAAGGAGGTGATGATGAACAAGACATAAGGTGTAATGTAAGTGGAAGGGTAAACGGGTGAGGAGAAGGGGCCGTGGGAAGGGAGGGGGGTTGGGGGTGAAGAGGGGGAGGGGAAAGGGAATGAGGAGGAGGGATAGTGGGGGATTGGGAGGGAAACGGGGGGGAAAAAAATGGGAGGGGGGGGGGGGAGGAAGGAAAAGAAGAGAGAGGGGAAAAGGAGGCGGGGGAAATAAATGGAGGGGTGAAGGGGGGTGGGGAGAGAAAGGGGGAAAGGAGGGGGGGGGAGAGAGGGGGGGAAGGAAGGAGGAGGGTAGGGTGGAGGGTAAGAGGGGGGGGGGAGGGGAGAGTGAGGAGGGGAATACAAATTGTCAACATAGGGGTAAATAGGGGGCAAAAAGTACCTGATAATAGTAAAAACATGGAGGGGTTCCCGAAGGGGACACCCTGCTAGAGACTGGTTCCATGATAAGGTAGAGGAAGGGGTGATAATAAGGACTGCAAGCGATGGGCAACCATAAACCAAGGCAAGTAAACCTAAGCCTAGGCCAGCTGCAAGGTAAATTAGAGTAGTTTAGAGATACATGATGATAGTGCCCAGGGGTATGGGACTTAAGTAAAGGGGTGGGTAGGTACTTACTTGTACTAGTACTGGCTGAGGTAAAGGCACCCAAGGGTAGCAGACCGAACCGTCCGGCTAGCAGGCATAGCCTGCCATAAATAGCTCCCAACCCTGCGACGCTGCGCCGTGCGTCAGTGGGACGTCAGCGCATGACGTCACAGGGTCAGAGGTTCCACACGGCGCGCGCGCGAATGGATCGCGCGCGCACGCATGCGCATCGGCCACAAGGCCAAAGGGACAGCGTCCCAGCCAAGGCCGGTGCAAGAGGAGGGGGCGGTCCCGTGTAAGAGGCCGATCCCTCCACCAGGGACCTCACCAGGCCGCCGCGGGAGAGCACAGGGGGAGGGGCCCGCGCCGGCGCTTAAAATGCATCACAAATGCACTGGAACACAACACAAGTAAGCTGGACCCCAGTACAATAAAAAAAAAAAAACTGTAAAAAATAAGAAAAAAAGCTTTGGGAATGTATCTGAAAGCACATCAAAAACAATTTAAAAACGTGCATGCAGATCTGGAGTAGGTTTTTGTGGTGTGAACCAGCCCTTACCCTGAGATCTTGCGGGATCTGGAGCTTTAGACTCCATTCACACTATTGCTACTTGTCATGCGACTTTGGACACCTAAAGTCGCATTTTATTGATTTCAATGGCGCTTGCATTCCTGAACTGCTTTGCTGTGACTTTCTTGCAACTTGAGTGCCAGAGAGTGTAAAGTCGCACCAAAGTCGCACTCGAAATTGCGCGACTATGGAGTCGCGGTGTGTGAATGGAGCCTTAAGGTGAATTTTGGGATTTGACTGTGCAGGGCAACTTTTTTTATGATCTTACAACTTTGAATTCCTGAAATCTAAATGGTTGATGAGGATTATGGGACCTGGCACCTCACTGTTCCTTGTATGATATTATTAATCATTTAAATTAGGGTTGCACCGATACCAAGCATTTGCACGAGTACTCATGCAAATGCTCCGAAACATTACCCGATACCTGCGTCTTCAGCGTAGCGGGGGGGGGGGGTGGGCAGCCTCACAGATGATAGGTGGGGGGCAGTTACAGGCACCAATCTCCCTGTATACCTTTTAATAAAGCAGCTGAATGCCGCTTCTTCTCCTCTCCCTCCCGCAGCTTTCAGCTGCTTTATTAAAAGGTATACAGGGAGATTGGTGCTTGTAACGGCCCGCACCGATTGTCCTGACTGTCCCCTGTGTCGTCCTGCGGCTCCCCAAGTCTGCTCTGGTGCTCCTCGACTCCCTCTGTCCTCCTCCGGTCCCCCCCTTGTCCCAGATCTGTCAGGATGGAGAGTGGAGGAAGGAGCCAGTAAATCTGTCATTTACCAGCTCCTTCCTTTTCCGAATGCACAGAGTCAGTGATCACTGACTGTCCATTCATAACTGAGCATCGTAAACTGTGTTTTCTCTGCTTCTTCAGTTTATGAATAGAGAGGAGCCTCTGTCTCCTGTCCATTCATCTTCAGTGCAGCTGAGGCTGCAGAGAAAGGGACTGAGGAATCTGTGTCCTCAGTCCCTTTTTCTGTCTCAAAGGGGAGATGTCAGGGGTCTGTTTAGACCCCTGATATCTCACCAAAGCCCCCCCCCCCCCCCCCCCCCAACAGGGCTGATAAAAAAAAAATAAAGAATTGTAATAAAAAATTTTTTAAAAGGTTGAATTGTAAAAATAAAATAAAAACACACTGACACCGTGTACTCCTCCCCCCCCCCGTCTCAAAAAAAGAAGGCATTGTAAAAAATAAATAAATTGAAAAAAATGTATAAAAAAAAATTAATTGTAAAAAATAAAATAAAAAATGACTGACACAGTCCGCGCCTCATCAGTACCACCTATCAGTGCCCATCAGTGCTGCATATTAGTGCCACTGTCACATGACATTAAAAAAACAGTATCGGTACTCGTATTCGGTCTTCAAAAAGTGGTATCCGTGCAAACCCTAATCTGAATGACTTATCACACCTGTCTGTAGACTGCCTCATATAGGTGTTAGTGCTTCCCGTCTTATCTTCTCTTCTGTTGTCGCCTCACCAGGTTCGATATCCGATGTAACACCGTACTGCCTGGATTTATCGCCACACCGATGACTGACAAAGTCCCACAGAAAGTCCTGGACAAAGTGAGATGATGTGAACTTTCTCTGTATCTCTGTGTGTTTCTCTGGTTTCTGACTTTGTTTTGGATCTTTGCCCGCAGCTTGCAGGCCTGATTCCAATTGGAAGACTCGGTCAGCCAGAAGGTAAATGACAAACCTTCATCCTAAGTTTATTTTCATTTCTGTTTTCCCTCCTATTACTTTTATTTTTCACTTTCAATACATTTTTACTTTCATTGATTTTTATTGAAAATTTTAAATGAGACAGAGAAAAGGCACATTAATTTCGACAACTTTCAATTCATTTTTATTGAAGCATTATGGAATACAGAATATTATAGAATACAGGTTAAAAAAAAAACAGATTCAGCCTTGTCCAGCAAGGCACTGCAAAGAGCCATAATGAAAGATAACCGAACATTTACACCAGCACAGGATGGTACTGTGGGTGTATACTAAATACATTAAAACCTTGAATTGCGAGTATAAGTCGTTCCAGAAACATGCTTGTAATCCAAAGCACTTGTATATCAAAGCGAATTTCCTCATACAAAATACTGGAAACTCAGATGATTCGTTCCACAACCATTTATTCATAGGTCTTTCAGTTTATAGTCCATATAAAAAGATTATAGCAATGTGATAACCATGATATGTCCATCCCACAAATGGAAGACTCCACAAGGGGATTAGAAGCAAAATCCAGTAGGAGCTACAGAGTATAAAAGTGAAGAGAGGCGCCTCTAAGTGTAGCAATATGATTACATTTAATGAAGGTACAACATTTAGCAACTCACATGGTTGATGATTAATAGAGGCACATCTCTAAGTATGCAAGCATTCAGGGTAAAGCTGTCCACTTAGACCATCCCCGGCACTGCCGCCTCTCCCCGCTGTCAGTCTGCAATCGTGACCGGGAAGACTACCCTGCAGTAGAGCGATCTGAAAGCGAGGCTTGAAGAGCTCGTGGAGCGCAGCATGGAAGGGATGACGTCGATGGCGGCGTGGAGGATGATGAGTTGGGAGGATGTGAGTTGCTAAATTTTGTACCTTCATTAATTGTAACCATATTGCCATATCGCTTGTATATCAAGTCAAAATTTATGAAAAAATGTTGCAAAACGCTCTCAAGCTAAGGTTTTACTGTAGTATAAGATGCCACATCCTAATATGAACAGTATGTATATTGGATAGAAATACTGTATGGACTTTATAGGCACCAATGGTAAAAACTTAAACTTTTATTAGTAACAAATCACATGTATTAATATAAAAGCATTAATGCAACATCATACAGTTTGGCATTGACATTACAACTCTGGCCACTGGATCGGGGTCATGAAATCTGGTCACCCTGATAATTATTCTCAGCAAAGCCGGAATACATTGACATAGTAGTGTGTAAGCTCTACATGTTACGCAATATATGCTTCTTAATTTCTGGGTGAATAAAGTATGCATGTAAGTAAACATAACACATGTGCATTTCATTTACATTGTTTATAGAAACAGTATATATGAGCTGTATCCAGAATCCAAAAAACTGGAGATGTGCATACAGAATGTGGCTGAGGACAGATGTGGGGACACACCAGGTGCCTTAAAGATAATGAAATCACAACCAAGGATGATTTTCATACAAATGATATAGGATAAGGGCAGAGACTACTACCAAACATAGTACTTCAACACCCTGCACCGGGGTTCAGCCCTAAACATGCCATCAAGGAATGTACCAATAAACGCAAGGGATTCACCTACCTGTAATCAGTAGATCATTGAACAAAATGCAAATGGTAACTTCTCAGGGTAAAGAGTGATGTATGGGTACAAAAGGCTTTTTAACGACTGTCATCGACTTGTAATGCCATCTTAACGTGGGTAAAGTATACAAATTTATGTGGACAATTATTAACATGCAGATTTACATAAATGATCACACTCATTACATATTAAATATTACGGGGGGGGGGATTAATCTCACCTTACTTGGTGGTATTCTATTGTAAACCTGCATACAAAAGTACTGATTGATAAGGATATAGGGGTAGGTTCCCCTGATCCCCTGATGAAGTCACGTGTGGTGTGACGTCACGCGTAGGGACGAGACAGGCTGCATACACTACAGAGGCATACGAGCTCGCCGCTCGTCGGATCAAATTTGTTCTTTTATTTATCTTAATGTGAGTACCTATAATTTACAATAAAAAGAGGTTTAATTTATCAAACGAGATTACACTATTGGCTTTCTTCCTGCCTATTATCTTTTACATCCCCCCCCCCCCGCACTATATCTGAGGGAACTCCATCCTAGGACGTAGGCTGGTGAGGGACGCGCTGGAGCCCATAGGCGGATCCTAAAAAGCTCTTCTGGTTACATGCTTTTGCCCTATTACCCTAAGGTAAGGGGCCATTACCTACCTGAGTGTTTGCACACGAAGAAGCACTGGATGTGATACACTTTAGCACTTTAACTGCAATGTGTGCATGCCAGGATGTTGCTGTCACATTTTTTTAAATCAACTGACTTTTTTTCTTGTGAAAGTTTTTTCTTATACCATTTCTTGTTTTATTCTTTTTTATTCTTCAGGATTTGGGACACTTATTTATTATTTGTTTGAGGGAAATTTTGCACATTATGAACCTTATGAAAAATTAGTCAATCACTACCTCACTGCCTAAAAGGCTTTCACGCTGCACCTTATGTTTGGACTATACATATCGTTATCCCTAAGCTGTGGGTGCACATAGTTTCAACTGTTATGCACTTTATTTAGGACCACTGTCAGTTACCGATGTTTTAGCTATTTTTATTATTACTGCTATTTACGTTTCAGCATATTGTTTTCACCTTATTAATATTGTTGCCACCTTTTATGCTGTACTTACAATCTTGTCAAGATCTTAGTTGGTACTTATATTATATACACCACCGTTTTAGCTATTTCATTAGTCCTATTTATATCACTATTGTTTATTATTTTTTATATATATTTTTTACCTATTACCTAACTAACACAAGCTACGCTCATCATTCAAGCCTTATTGGCCCACGCACCTAGGATTAGCGCAGCACCACCCATTTACAGTTTTACTGATTGATAAGGGATTGGTCAATTAGGGACCAATCGGCTGTACTAATGAATACCACATAGTTCTGCATAATTGCCAAAAGATCCTAATACTTTCATTAATGCTTTTATATACTTTTATATTAATACATGTGATTTGTTACTAATAAAAGTTTTTTTGTTTTTACCATTGGTGCCTATAAAGTCCATATTTCTATCCAATATACATACGAGCCATAATGAAAGTCTAAGGTCATTTAAAGCTGAATTTTTACCTTCCATAAACATGGACATCTTAATTCAGAGTTCTAAAAATAAGCAGATCAGGCTCAATTGTATGAGATGCTGAAATAATTTCCTGTAGCCCTTACAAAATTCTGTGATCGGGTAGCGGCTGCAGAGCCGCACCTCTGTGCTCTGTGTGAGTCTCACTGCGGCGGTTTGCTGTGTCCCCTTTCTGAGTTTGAGCTAGAGAGCTCTCCAATCAGCAGGAAGTGTGAGGTTCCCTTTTTTTTAACCTCTTCAGGCCCGGAAGGATTTACCCCCTTCCTGACCAGAGCACTTTTTGCGATTCTGCACTGTGTCGCTTTAACTGGCAATTGCGCGGTCGTGCGACGTTGCACCCAAACAAAATTGACGTCCTTTTTTCCCCAAAAATAGAGCTTTCTTTTGGTGGTATTTGATCACCTCTGCTGTTTTTATTTTTTGCGCTATAAACAAAAAAAGAGCGACAATCTTGAAACAAAAAAGCAATATTTTTGACTTTTTGCTATAGTAAATATCCCCCAAAAATATATTAAAAAAAATGTTTTCCTCAGTTTAGGCCGATATGTATTCTTCTACATATGTTTGGTTAAAAAATATCGCAATAAGCGTATATTGATTGGTTTGCGCAAAAGTTATAGCGTCTCCAAAATAGGGGATAGATTTTTTTTTATTAGTAATGGCGGCGATCTGCGATTTTTATTGTGACTGTGACATTATGGTGGACACTTTTAACACTATTTTGGGACCATTGTCATTTATACAGTGATCAGTGCTATAAAAATGCACTGGTTACTGTATAAATGACACGGGCAGGGAAGGGGTAAAACACTAGGGGGCCATCAAGGGGTTAAGTGTGTCCTAGGAAATGATTCTAACTGTGGGGGGATGGGCTACTAGTCACATGACAGCGATCACTGCTCCTGATGACAGGGAGCGGTGATCTCTGTCATGTCACTAGGCAGAACGGGGAAATACCTTGTTTACAAAGGCATCTCCCCGTTCTTCCACTCCGTGACACGATCGCATGCACCCGGCGGACATCGAGTCCGCGGGACCCGTGGCCAAGGTAACGGAGCGCGCGTTGGGCCCGCGCGTGCCCACAATGCCATCTCTTAAAAGGGGCTTACCTGTACGCCCTTTTGCCCACCTGTGCCATTCTGCGGACGTATATTGGCGTGCGGCGGTCAGGAAGGGGTTAAAAAGAAAATGAACTCTGGAAGCTGTTCCAAAAAAGGCAGGCAGAGGGCAAATGACTAGCTCCCAGTATTGCCTGTGGTCTCCCTGCAGCTGATCTTTTCCCCATTAAGGACTTACCATGTCTTGTGTCACACTGTGTCTCTGTGTGGAGGTGGCCATCTTGGTTGGTGGCAAGGTTTTGCTTTCTCATGCCGGAGCCTCCAGCAAGGAAAACAGTGAGCAGCACAGGAGTGATATCACCAAATCTCCAGAGACTAGCAGAAAGAGGCAGCAGTGCCTGAGATCTTACACTGCAGATATACAGCTATGAGTCTGTAGGCACTGGCCTAGCCACACTCATATACCAAGAATTGCACTTTTGTTGGAGGAATTTAAGACATAAGGTACATTATTTCATCATGCAGCTTATAGGATATGTTCACCTTTTAGAAAAAAATAATAGATGCAAATTTTTTGTAGGTAAAAAAAATAAGCTTTTTTTTTTGGAGCCTGTAAAGTATTGCACTAGCAATCATCAGCAGATCTGGCAGTGTACCTGTGTGCCCGTACATTGGGCAAGCAGATACAATATAACAGGAAGAAAGAATGAACTAACATGGTGCTCCACAGCACCGTAGGAAGTTCATTGAAAACTACAAGCTGACAGCCACAAAGACTGCTGGACCTTGTAGTTTTCCATTCACAGGACATTGAATTAGTAATGCGGCTGGGCGGGCGTAGCCCAGCTCAGCCATGTTTTGGGGGGTGGGGGGGGGGAGATCCCTGCTAGCTGTCAGATCAGGGATCAGGGAGGTGCGGGGGCCAGTCCGTTCATAACATGTTACACCCTGAATATGAGTGTAACATTGAACATGTTACGAAAGGTGAACTTATTTTTTAAGCATAAATAACAATTCTAAATTTGAGTTCAGGCCCATTTTAAAAAGGGTACAATTGGGCTTTAAGGCTGATGGGCTCATGTTTACAGGCACCTCACATGTCAGTTTACATCGTCTGCTCCGGGGGGTTGTTCAGTGCTTGCTCTGTTGATTACCATGAGGGATAAAGAGGTTGTGATGAGAATTCCCCTATTTCTCTGAATTCAGCTGTGCCTGTAACCGCTTATGTCACGGTGTTAAAGTTGTCCACTGCTGTTTTAGATATCGCAGATGTCTGTGCGTTCCTGGCTTCGAATGACAGTAGATATATTACAGGAACAAGTATTGAAGTGACAGGTAATAACCAATCAGGTGGGCTCATTTCATGCATCTTCTTTGTGTCTGTTCTAGCTTGTGATCCAAGTAAAGTAAACTGTTCAGTCATTTTAAACTGTTAAAACTAGTCATTCCCGAAGTGCAGGTCCCATAGGTTGCCTCAGACCAAAATGAAAGCACCACTCCAAGTGCCAACATAAGACTCCCGGTGACTCCAGCACTGTCAGGTGCAGGTTTGCCCGACCCACTGAAAGAGCCCAACATAGAAAGTGGAAAGCCGCACACAGATGTTCAGCCCAGTTAGAATCTATAAGAAAATGGCTTCAACTTGTCTCCTCCAGAAGCAATGCCCTCTAACATGTTTCACCCACCCAAGGGCTTAGTCCTAGAGGTACCTCTAGGACAAAGCCCGTGGGTGGGCGAAACGCATTAGAGGGGGCATGTCTTCTGGAGGAGACAAGTTGAAACCATTTTCTTATAGATTCTAACTGGGCTGAACATCTGTGTGCGGCTTTCCACTTTTGTTTGTTGGTCCCACACTATGCCTGTCATTTAACATTTATTACTTAGAAAACCTTTCTTTTGTGCACCTCGCTGAAACTATTTTCACTATGTCAATAGGGGCTTGACTCTGACTTCTGGGTCAATGCGTGCCCAACTTCCTACAGCCTGTCCAGTCAGAGCATTATAGCTGTTAAAGTTGATTAACTTAGGTCTATCATTCCATGGGCGTGCCCCCCTGTTCTACAGAACTACATTCACAGAATTACCTGTCAACCAGTGTGTGTCCTACCTGGGTTCCACTGACCTTTTTTTACCCATTGGCTCTTACCTATTTGCCATGGCTTTGAGTAAGGCAGGGGCACTGAATGTCTGGAGGTGTGTGCTCTTCAGACCTAGAAAACTGCCCAATCCATCCAACAGCATACCCATACTCCCAACGTTGGGATGCTTGCCTTACTGTGGCACTGTGTTACAGCTCAATTACAGCACACTGTTCATGTATCTCAAAATTGTGTTGAGGTCAGTAGGAAGGCACAAAGCGTCCACCATTGTTTCGTGGGACCCCTTTCTTAAAGTGACAGGAGCAAGACGTCTGTTGGCTTGCTATCACCCTAAGAAAGGGGGTCCATGGTGTCTCCTGAAACATCCCTCAAGACTTCCATCACCTTGTGAAATGGGTCTCTCATTGTCCTGAAAAGGGTTGCTCCTGAAACACTCCTCAAGGCAATCACCTCGCCGAGTGCTTTCATCCCTCAAGGGGATAGCAAGGTAAAAGACACCTTGCTCCTGTCTGTCACTTTTCTATCACCTTGGGAAAGAGGTCCTCTGTCACCCCTAAACGTCAGTGGATACTTTGCGCCTTTTTATTTGTTTAATGTGACCACTTTTGCATTTTGACCTACATGACCATACATGACTGATGTGCTGGCTAATTCTTCTAATTGCTTTTTAGACCTGAGGCCACTAAAGATGGTAAGGTGATTGGATAGGTTCACTTTAAAGAACAATAAAATCTGTGATACAACTGTCTCCAACAACTCTTCTAAAAGCAAGGCAGCACAGTGGTGTAGTGGGTAGCACTCTCGCCTCGCAGCAATGGGGTCGCTGGTTCGAATCCCAACCCACGACACTACCTGCCTGGAGTTTGCATGTTCTCCCTGTGCCTGCGTGGGTTTCCTCCGGGTACTCCGGTTTCCTCCCACACTCCAAAGACATGCTGGTAGGTTTATTGGCTTCTGCCCAAAAATTGGCCCTGGTGTATGGGTGTGAGTTGGGGTCTTTGGATTGCAGACCCCGTGGGTGTGGTGGAGCGCTGTGTAGATTGATGGCGCTACATGGGTACCTTAAATATATAAAAAATAATTAAAAAAAAGAAAAAAAAAAACCTCTTCTAAAAGCACATGCACATCCCGGCCCCATTCGACCAAGGGATGAGGGGTACTCGGCTGGACCGCTGAAGGACCCTTTGTGTATGACTTATCTATAGGGATGAATGATGCTACACCATGTATGTGCACTAAGAGTAAGACTCAATGGGACATTCTTGCTGGGCAGGGCTACACCGCAAAGATCACTAGTTTGAGGAAGAAGGTAAATATCTGAGCAGGTGGGTTGCACTCAGGAAGATGGAGGGAACCGATTAAAGGACATTTGTGTGAAAGGTACAGTTGTCCTTTAAAGTGGTTATAAACCCCATAAATTTACCCAATGAAGTGACTGGCCTCAGGTGATAAAAAATATGAAACAAATCCTCCTACATCAGTTGCACCTGTGTATCTGCAGCCCTCTCTCATCTACATTATGTGGGATCCTCCGCTCAAAGAGGGGCTTAAACCAGAGTGTTTGTGTCTTATTACCTCCGGGAAGAGAAGAGCCCCGGGTGCTGGCTAAATGCTGATGCAAGTAGAACAGAACAAGAAGACCTGGACAGCCGCACACCGGAATGGATAAATCCATCTTTTTATTCAAAATACAGGATCATGGGGTACACAAAACACGACTGTGGGGTGGTACAAGAACAGCTGATGCGTTTCACACTTACACCAAGCTATGAGTAAGCACTTGGTGTAAGTGCGAAACGCATCAGCTATTCTTGTACCACCCCACAGTCGTGTTTTGTGTACCCCATGATCCTGTATTTTGAATAAAAAGACGGATTTATCCATTCCGGTGTGCGGCTGTCCAGGTCTTCTTGTTCTCTTCTACTCTCTCATCTACAGCCATTCAAAGTCCAGACTTTGCACAGGATCTCTCAGCTTTGAAAAGCAGGGGGTGGGAATCTGAAGTTACTCTCTGCAGAGCTCAGTGAGGAGAGCTCTGAGCCCTGCCTGGAGAGAAGAGACACACCCCCTTCACGCAGCTCACAGGAACAGAGCTGAGGCTGTCAATCACAGGCTGTGTTTGCTGGAGATCGCTCCCTTGTCACCTTTTTTTTCTCTTGGTGTCAGAAAAACCTGTCAGAAGAGACCTAGGCTGATAGCAGAGGAATGAGGCAGCAGACAGAAATTACACTCCATGGTTTACAATCACTTTAATGCTCCGTACACACGGTCGGATTTTCCGACGGAAAATGTGTGATAGGACCTTGTTGTCGGAAATTCCAATCGTGTGTGGGCTCCATCACACATTTTCCATCGGATTTTCCGACACACAAAGTTTGAGAGCAGGCTATAAAATTTTCCGACAACAAAATCCGTTGTCGGAAATTCCGATCGTGTGTACACAAATCCGACGGACAAAGTGCCACGCATGCTCAGAATGAATAAAGAGATGAAAGCTGTTGGCCACTGCCCCGTTTATAGTCCCGACGTACGTGTTTTACGTCACCGCGTTCAGAACGATCGGATTTTCCGACAACTTTGTGTGACCGTGTGTATGCAAGACAAGTTTGAGCCAACATCCGTCGGAAAAAATCCATGGATTTTGTTGTCGGAATGTCCGAACAAAGTCCGACCGTGTGTACGGGGCATAACTCTGCTTGCCACACCTGCCCATTGAATTCAATGGGACAGTGCTGCAAGCACATGCCAACCGCTTTAAGTTCAGTTCTCTATGTATGAGTTTAATAGTTCTACAAAACTTTACATTAATGGTACAATATAAAGCAGGCTGACTGTAGTGACGGTTGTTCTTTTCATCCTGTTTTCTCCAGGTGGACTGTATTTATGATCCTCTCTGGTACCTGCAGTCTCAATGGAGCAGCGGAAAGAACTCTGTATATCCTACAATTCTGGATCCTGATGTATGACCCAGTCAAGCTTCTTGTAAGAAGAGAATTACTGCCTTTGTGTATAAGGCCTGTGAATCTTTTATGTACACTCTCCAGAGAGAAGAGGATCCGCAACATTTTTTTTTTTAGATGTAATTTTTTTGAAATACAATACAAACGCTGTAATTATTATGAAAATGATAGCTGACATTTTGTTCTAACAGAGCAGGAAATAATCGGGTTCTTCTGCCTACTTCTTACATAGCAATACTCTGAGCTCTGTTCATTGTCTGGTGTTCTTAGTAAGTCCCGGCAGTGCAGATGAAAGCATGCAGGGGATGTGAAATGAATCACCGATGCAGAGGTCACATAGGTTCAAAAAAATATTAAGATTTCCATTGAGTTTAAATAAAAAAAAGAATTGTGGCCACCGTTCATCCTCAGAACCCTAAACCCACGTTTCAGGTAAAATATACCCCTTTGCAATCAATCTAGCATTCCCTGTAGGCTCTAGTTTGCATGGCCAGGCCATTCTCCGCTGATCAGAGCTCACAATGAAGTGCACGAGGCAGATCAGCTTTGTACTTGTGCCAGTTGAGAGCCAGTGTCCTGTTGAATATTGCCTCCTGTTCAACAATGCCTCTGATGGATCTGCGCATGCGCATTACGCAACGTCACTCCAGCTGATATGTTGATCAGCTGGAATGACATCAACACAGCGCATGCGCAGATCGTCGGAGGCATTATCTGACAATCTGAAAAGAGCCAAGAGAGAAGGTACTTGTCAGACTATGCCTCGCTATCGCGGGGCGGGTTTTCCGCCTGTTTAAGGGCGGATTTTATGTGTGTTGAACGGCAGGTTCAGTGTGTTGAACAGCGGGTTTTGCCTGTGTCTATGAGCGGGTTGCAACACACACAAAACCAGCCCCGCAACAGCGAGGCATAATCTGACAAGTACGTTCTCCCTCGGCTCTTTGCAGATCATCAGATACTGCCTCCGACGATCTGCGCATGCGCTGTGTTGACTTCACTCCAGCTGATCAACATATCAGCTGGAGTGACGTTGGGTACTGCGCATGCGCAGACCCGTCGGAAGGCGTTATCCGACGGGAGGCATTTTTCGATAGAACACCGGTTAATCCTTGCTGAGCTGAGTGGCATGATAGGACAGACCTAGGTGTGTTTAAATTAGATTGTAAGCTCCACGAGCAGAGCCCTCCTATTCCTTCTGTATTGAACTGTGTTGTAATTGTACGTTTCCCTTTTATATTGTAAAGCGATGCGCAAACTATTGGCGCTATATAAATCCTGTATAAATAATAATAATACTGGTAGCAGTCATACATATCTTCCTGCAGTATGGATGTGTGACCAGATGGGAAACGTGCAAAGATCCATGAGGGACAGACAAGCCCATCAATCTACGGGATAGTCGCAAACCATTTTCCTCCTCTTACAGTGAACCTATGTGTAGTCTTCCACATGGGGTGGACACCTCCATAGAGTTTACAGTTGAACAGTTGTGATAAGATACAGGTTTATTCAATCTACATTTTAACAGCTATGATCCATAATCATGGGGCATAGGTGGAAACTGTGGAAGAGAACTTAATAATTTGTAAATGCAGAATTATATCAGCTGATTCTTGAGGGACATGTACATGGAAGGTTGATAAGGGACAGTCTGTAGACAGAAGTACCCACAAGAACGGGGAAGGAAAACAGAATAGGAGGGATTTGAGATGGGGAAGCCCAACGTTCTCACCTTGTAGAGCCTTCTCTCATTAATTAATAGTTCCTGAGTACGTTGGGAACCCAAGGAAATGACCCAGGTGCTCTATGTGGTCATATAAGTTGAGTAGGTACTGTAGATAGATGCCATGAGTTCTTCCATGTGCTGACGATAAAAACCTTCCTGTAGGTACTCTGAAACAATCAGAGCTTGAGTAGTTTTCCAATGGCAGGGATAAGAGCCGACTGCAGGAAAAATCTGAGGAGGCCTCTTTTGGCTTTGGAAATAGAGCATGGTATTACAGAAAGGAGGGCAATTTTGGGGGACTTATGCCCCGTACACGCGGTCGGATTTTCCGACGGAAAATGTGTGATAGGACCTTGTTGTCGGAAATTCCGACCGTGTGTGGGCTCCATCGGACATTTTCCATCGGATTTTCCGACGCACAAAGTTTGAGAGCAGGATATAAAATTCTCCGACAACAAAATCCGTTGTCGGAAATTCCGATCGTGTGTACACAAATCCGACGCACAAAGTGCCACGCATGCTCAGAATAAATAAAGAGATGAAAGCTATTGGCCACTGCCCCGTTTATAGTCCCAACGTACGTGTTTTACGTCACCGCGTTCAGAACGATCGGATTTTCCAACAACTTTGTGTGATCGTGTGTATGCAAGGCAAGTTTGAGCCAACATCCGTCGTAAAAATCGGATGGATTTTGTTGTCGGAATGTCCGAACAAAGTCCGACCGTGTGTACGGGGCATAGGAGTTCAGAGCTTGTGGCCAGTTTGTGAAGATTGAATATTTTATTGTGAACTATTAAAGAAGAATTCCAGGAAAACATTTTTTTCCCTTGCAGTGGGACTGTGCCCGCACTGCACGGGTTAACTGTCATTTTTGTCTAGGGCTAAGGAGAGCGAAGATATACTTACCTAATTTGCCAATCCTCCGAATGCAAGACTGGTCCCTGATACTCCTGTACCAGTTCTTCCCCTGGGCCCCGCACACTAGCGGTCTTGTGCATGGACTGTTCCTGACGTCATCACGCCCATAGACCAGCTAAGGATATGAGGACGGCAGGAACAGTCCACCGCTGGACATGGGGGGAGCTCCATTTTCTGGGGATTGAAGGATCGGGTAAGTATAGCCTTCTTGTGCGCCCCTGGACAAAAGGAGCACAGCCCTACTGCATGAGGGGGGGGGAATTCCCAGAGTTCTGCTTTAAAGTGATTTGGATGTTTTTGACTTGATGTTTCTTTTGTTTTTCTGTGCTGTGAGTGACGTTCTGGGTGCCCATTGGAGTGTAGCCCTCGTTGGAGAGACATGTGTAGAACTATTCGTTTCATTTCGGATGCATTCGTTCATTGAAGAATTTTGTTTCGTCATATACATTATGTTGAACCACGTCGTTTTGGGGAATTAGTTTCATATCTTCGGCATTCGTTTCATATATATTCATTGGTCTAGGTGGGTTTGAAAAAATGTATTTTTTTTTTTCAGAAGATTTCTATATATTAGTTTTTGGTTTTGATATTTTGGGTGGATTCGTTATTCATATATTGAAACTATTCAATATTTTCGGGCACATCGGAATAAATATAACACAAAATTTTGGCGCCCTTGAATTCTCCAAACCTATAATCTGCATTAGACTGTGGAACGGAACTGACTGTGACAATTACAAATTCAATTGAAATCACAGAAATCTGAATTATTGAGCGAATTGGAAATTTGAATTCATTTCCCCACGGGCCCAATCTACTATTGAGTCATGTGACTTGAAACCAATGCATTTGTTAATTTCGTTATACGTTTTTTTGGGGGGGATTTGTTGACATTCGTTACTATGTCCATTCGGAGAGGAGTATACATCCGAATCTCCGAAAATGAATTTTTCGTCCAAAAATCGATTCGTTACAAAACCAAAAGGCCCATGGTCTAGCAATTATTTGAGCTGCTCAAACAGGACGAGTGAACTCTTTAAATGAATAATTTCCCTGCACTTTATAAAGAAGTATTGAAGTTTCAGTGCCTCTTGGATGTGTGCCTTTGGATTCTGTTACAGAACTTAAACTGTGATAAGGTACTATGTGCAGTAAGGGCTTCTCTATATCCATAATACAGTAGGATGTATTTATTAAAAAAAAAAAAACTACAGAGCTTTTCATCAAACTGCATGTAGATTCATTTTGTGTGAATTCCCGGAAAAAAAATAATGTTAGTAGGCTATTTTCTCTATAGTTTGAATGTTCTTCATTCACAAGAATAGCGTGAGACAGGAAAATAATGCCTTATAGCCACTAGATGGTGCTGACGATCATAGTTAAAAAAAAGTTAAAGCGGTTGTATGGCCCGCTTGATGATTAATAAGGACTTTCCTGTAGGTAAAATGAATATCTGCACGGTTTAGGAGATATTCACCCTGCATGCAGCCGCTGCATGCATGCGCTCTGAAGGTGGAGTGGTATCTTGATATAGCGCGGTCTTACCCCGAAGGGTCCCGACGCGCTCGTACCAGAACTTCAGAGCTCCTTGTCTCCCGCGTGCACATCATCGCCGGAGCTGGCAAACCCAGAAGAAACGCAGAGGGAACATGTCAGCTCCCTCAGCGGCGACCGGACACCGCTGCGGGGGCTTCGTTCTAAGGTAAGTAATTCATAATGCGCTAGTATGCGATGCATACTAGCACATTATGCTATTGTTTTGCAGGTTTTTCGTTTGTTTGTTTTTTTCAGCTGTATACTACCGCTTGAATTTTTTCCTATGATCTCCATCTAGGGGCCATAATGTCGTATTTTTCTTTTCACGCTATTCATATGAATAAAGAAAGTATGACTTGTAAAGTAAATAGCCTCATAACATTCGATCTTGCTCACATTTGCTCAGAACTAATATGCATGCAGTTTCACGGGATGAATGGCTCTGCAAATTTTTTTTTTCAATACGACTGCTATTGAAGTAAAGGCGATTTCTGTCTGACTGCGTAATGACCAGGAATAGGACAGGATAAAATGAATGCATATTATATTGTAACTTTGAGAAGATAAAAAAAAAATAATAATAATTTAAATCATCTTTTATTTAATAAAAAATAATTAAATTTATTTTTAAATACTACTTATATGCCTGTTTGAGTTTGTCAATGTATTGGTTTCCCGCATTTCTCTGCCCAGAAAGACCCAGAGATGGGCCAGTGATAGGATCTTGACTGTAGGATAACAGATGTAATTAACATGCCCTTCTGCCACCACTATAAACCCTTACCCCAATAATTCAGACCACACCGATATTGGAGTATAAAAGGCCGTAGCAGCCTATTTTATTTAAACAAATATATCTTAGAATATCAACACTATGGATATAAAACATATCCAACATAAAACAGCAAAACAACAACATCTGTTAAACAACCTGTCTAATTTCTCAAGCGTTGGTCTGAGCAATATCTTCATAATCATCAGTGTCCAATAACAAAAACTTACCCTGCGGTCCCATCAAATTTGTCACATAGGCCTCAAGCCGACAAGCTGGCTCAGAGACTACCAATGACCGCAGAGCCCCATTATCACTTCCCGGTTAACCTCCGTTAACCGGGAACCACCATCATGAGCCATATCAACGCTGGCTCCCAAAAAAACTCTTACTTTTTGCCATCTTTTTTCTCTTGCCCAGACCAACGCCCGCCACAGCACACGAGAATAAAACCTTATTCTTGTGTGCCCCTCCACACCCGAAGTGCTCGCTGTATGCCATCTTGTAAACCTAAGGCCCACAAGTCTATACCCACTTCGTTCAAGTGAACCCCATCAGACCTTAAATACCTCCAGGTTTCAAACTCAAGTTCAAGGTGTCTCACCGCTAAACCACCATTATTAATCACAAACTTGCTCACTTCTCTGTTTATTTTTCTCCGTGCCCTGTTCACACCTTCTACCGACCTAGCCATCCTCCATGATGTCTGCGCCACCATGTCGGACCAGACAATCACCATCTTAGGAAAAGCTTCCTTCAACTGCCAAATGTCCAACTTTATGTCCCGTTTAATGTCTACCATGGCCCTAACGCACAAGTCATTGCCGCCTAAATGAATAACTAATACGTCCGACGGCCTATCTCGTTGTGCATACCGATGAACCTCAGCAACCAACCTTCCTCACAACATGCCGGGGAACCCCAACCACTTGATACATGCCTCCCGTTTGCTGAAACCCAATTGCCTACCCTCAAAAACGTGCATCACCTCTCCGTGCCCCCCAGGACACGTAAGAATGGCCCATGATCCAGACCATCCTCTGCAACGAATCTGAAACAGAAGAAAAGAAAAACAACCGAACAATAAAAAAAAACTCCTATATTCCACCTTCTTTACCACATCCCCATAACAGTGATCCCATAACAGTGATCCCATAACAGAGATCCCATAACAGAGATCCCATAACAGAGATCCCATAACAGAGATCCCATAACAGTGATCCCATAACAGAGATCCCATAACAGTGATGGTGATCCCATAACAGTGATCCCATAACGGTGCATGCATACCGTTTCTGACTGCTTCCGTAGCTGCTCCTATCCTAAACGAATAGGACGAGAAATCCTTCTCATCCAGGCCCAAACCCCGTATGCATTTTGTAAAGACTGCCACAAATTGAAATCTAGATAAAAATTCACCACTTAAATGTACCAAAAAGGGGCCCGGTCGTTCTGAATGAACTTTTAAAAATTCCCAAACTGCTTCTACCGGGCATAATTGTGATCCCTTCACTGGGTAAACTTGCACCAGTCTTCCTTTTCCCAGCTGATCGGTCTTAGATTTCCGTAACCACAACTTTAACCCCTCCACTCCATACTGTACTTCATGATAACCCAGCCCCCCTTTCACTTTCCTAGAAGGGCTGACTAATACCCCGATCATGACTTCCTATAGCCCTTCATAGCCTGCCTTACCCAAAAATCCTTAGCAAAGTCCACCTGTCCTTGTAATTTAAACAGAAACGCCAAACCCGCAACCGTCTTATTTACCACGACGCAGACACGCCTTCCTCCATTTTTCTGGCAATGTAATAAATCAACAACAACCTCACTTCTCGCCCCACCGGCTCCTCCCCTATTCCTTGAACAAACCCCATCCATTCGTTCCATACTTTAGAGTACGCTGCCCGTGTAGACCCACTCACCGACTTCCTTATCCATCCCGCGATGAGGCCAATGCTATCCCCCACAGCCATTCGGGACAAGGTACTCCTTGCTGCTCCGCCTCCGGCGCCAACTCCCAAAACCTGTCCCACTGAAAGTGATACAACGCATCAGCTATCACATTTTCCACCCCTAGTAAGTGTACCGCATGAATGAAAACATTCAACTGCAGACAGCGCAATACTAAGTGTTGCAATAACCTGATCACTGGCGTGGATGATGCCGTAATCCCGTTGATAACTTGCACCACCCCCAAATTGTCCCCATGGAAACGCACCTTCAGATCCCTGAATGATGTTCCCCACAGCTCCACTGCCAGCACTACCGGAAACAACTCCAGCAGCACCAGATTCTTCGTGAATCCTGCCTCCACCCATGCTTGGGGCCATGGTCCTGCACTCCATTGTCCCTGAAAAAATGCCCCAACACCTGTGGAACCTGCGGCATCCGTGAATAGTTCCATGTCAAAGTTGCTGACTGGACCAGACATCCACAGTGCCCTACCGTTAAAAGCTTCCAAAAACATATACCACACTCTCAAATCTGCCCTGTGCGTTTCTCTTAATCGCACGAAATGTCTCAGTGATTTTATTCCACTCGTGCTAGACGCAAGCCTGCGACTAAACACCCTCCCCATCGGTAATATGCGGCATGCAAAATTCAGCTTGCCCAATACTGACTGTAGTGTCCTTAACTGCACTTTCTTTAAACCTAAAAGCCCTGCAATTTCTCTCTTCAGATCTTCCAGCTTATCGTCCGGCAGCCTGCATTCCATTGCGTCCGAATCTATGACAATGCCCAAAAAACTGGATGACCGTTCACGGTCCCTCCGTCTTATCAGCAGCCAATGGAATGCCAAATCTATCTGCGATGTGCTCCAGCGTGGCTAACAGCACCACACAAATCCTGGAGGCCGCCGGACCTATACAAAGAAAAATCGTCTAGGTAATGAATAACAGAATTCACCCCCGACACATCCCGCACAACCCATTCCACGAAGGAGCTAAAGTGTTCAAATATCGCGCACGATATTGAGCAGCCCATGGGTAAGCAATTGTCCACGTAGAATTCATTGTTCCAATGACAACCTAGTAGCCTAAAACTATCCGCGTGCACCGGCAGTAGTCTGAAAGCAGATTCCACATCCGCTTTCGCCATCAGGGCCCCCTAACCGTAACGACGGACCCATCCCACTGCCGCGTCGAATGAAGTATAGGTCACGGAGCACGCCCCCTGATCTATAGCATCGTTCACTGACCCCCCTTTTGGGAAAGATAGGTGATGAATTAGCCTGAATTTACCTGGTTCCTTTTTTGGTACCACCCCCAGTGGCGAGACCACCAGATCGTCAAACGGCGCCGCTGGACATGGGCCACCCATCCGCCCCAATGCAACTTCCTTCCTTAGCTTCTCCAAAAACACATCCGGATGTTGCATTGCTGACCGCAAATTGCGTGGAACCGGTGGAATCACCGTCAACTCGCATGGGATCTTAAAGCCAACCGAAAAAACCTACCTCCAACAATTGAGCTGCTGCCCTGTCCGGATACCTACCTAGAAACGGTCGCATCCTTTCCACCTTCACTGGGGTCCTCCCTTTTGTTTGCAGTCTCTCCTGTACATGCTTTTCCCTGCTTGGAACCTCTGGACCCGGGGTGAGATCCCCCGCACCCTGAACACTCGTGTTTATACTTACATGCGACTCCAAACCTGCATGTCCCGGTGTTGTATTGCCAACAAACCCCTTTTCTATTTCCGACCGAATGTCCCTGGGACGAAAGTCCACCGCCCCCCCCCCCCCCTGAAAAAACTGATTGGGGGCCCTCGCCGTCGTCATCAATTTCATCCAGAGGCTGATGTCCTTGTGATCCCAACGCAGAGCCGGCCTGACCGCCCTCCGTTGTCGGAATTGTTCGTCATACCTCAACCATGCTGTTCCCCCATAAACTCTGTACGCCTCACCAAATAGCATCTTGATAACAAAACAGTGCTGAACAATGCTCGGGTTGTTTTTCCCCTATCACACTTGCCATAATCGCAAACGCTTGCAACCAGTTAGCAAACGTTCTAGGGATCAAACGATATCTCCTCTTCTCCTCATCCTCCTTCTTAGAGCCATCCGGCTTAACTCTATCAAGATAACATTTTTCCAATGGTAGCAGTGAAAAAATTTCCACATACTCACCTTTTCACAGTTTTTCACGCACTTCATGTTTTAAGTGCGACCCTAACGGTCCCTCATAGCAAACATAGACCTCGCATTTTGCCGCGTCAGCCAACCTTGTTATGTCCTGCCTGCCAGCTGCCTCCGCTGATTTTTCCGTCCCTTCCGCGGCCCCACTCACTGTCACCGCTGGGCTGGGCAATGCGACTGCGGCCTGCACCACCGGCCCTACACTTTTTTCTGCTCCACCTGTTGCCCCTACCGCCCCTGCAACCCCCGGCGGAACCCATGCCGCCGCCGGGCCCGTGCGACCCTTTTCTGCCACTTCAAAACGCTGTAAGAGCTCTTTTATGCCTGCCAAGAAAACCCCCTAAGCCAGAGGCCCCCCCGTTTGTGTCATTCACTCTGCCAGCTTCACTCACACCTGCAACCCCCAGCCCCCCACTACTCGGCAGACCTGCAACAGAAATCATGACATTAGACTCACCAGGCTGCACAGGCGTAGCCTCATCAGCCGGACTTCTGTTCTTCACCGCTGTTGTCCTCCTGGAGGGGGGGGGCCGCCTCTTCCTCTGACCCGGACCGCTCATCCTCCCCAAGGCACTCTCCTTCTTCCTCCTCAGCCGATGAATGCCCACCCGGCCTGGACACCAAGGTTGCCGTGGAAACCGCGGCCGTACACCCCCGCCTCCACGTATCCCATCTGCCTGCCGTTTTTTGCTGTACCTTGCCCGGACCGGTGTTGGGAACCACAGTCCTGCCGTCAGGTACTATCGCTGCTCTACCCGGCCGTCCTCTCTCGCTTCTTCTGCGATCCCCTGCCGTGGAACCAGAAGGCCCAGGGATCTCTCCTCGTGCACCGCTGCGCACATCCGACTCCCCAACTCTGGGGGCGGGGCTAACGCTTCTCTCCACTCTGGCTGTGCTAGGCCGCTGCGCCGCTCCCGCTCCATCCCGCTGACCGCCATTCGGTCCACCCTCGGTTCTCCCCCGTCCCTCCCGTTCGCTTGCCACTCTCTTTGGCGGCGGGCCCGCTGAGGGACCGGAGTGAGTCCCAGGCTGCCGCTGTTCAGGGGAAAACCTCTCTGGGGGCCGCGACCGCCGAGTCCTAGTGTCGCTCGTTACCCCCCTGCTAGATGCAGGCTCTGTTCCCCTCACTGCTTCCTCTAAGGTGTCCTGGAGCCAGGCTGCCCCTCTCACCATTGCTTCTACTCTCATCTGCTCCATCAGGCGCTCCAGGTCAGCCATGCTGCTCTTCAGGGAACTTTCTTCAGGAAAACTGTTACTCCCCCCAGGGCGGGATGAACTTATAAAGACCCTCCTAGTGCCTCCCCCTCGGTTAACTAATATACACTCCCCCTCTGTGTTAACTCCACTGCTGCCACAGTCATGTACTCCCTCCACCTATGCATTACATGCTGTGTTCCGGTCCTTTCTAATTAGCTCTACTGCATGCCACAGTGCTGTCAGTCCAACACGGGAACCTTGATGACAGGAGGATAGCATAGAATGGTGCCCTTGCTATTGTTTGTTAATGATGCCAAAATGACTTATTTGTCCAGTTATCAGTGGTGGGAGACCAAGTTGTGTTGCTGGAAAGTTAATCTGTACTGACGGAACCTATTACTGTTACTATTACTGATTTTGTTACTGAAAATACTAGGTGCCTGGCCACCACTGGATTCAATATATTCTGAATTACTGACATAGACAAAGCATGCAGCAAGTAAAGTCAGAACTTTAGAACTAACAAAATGTTATGTTGTTGGGCTACCTATACATACCAGTGCCCCCCCCCCCCACCCCCCATCGCCGGCTCGCCCTTTGGCCCCCCAGGCCCCCCCCCCATCAGCCGTGCACTTACCCCATGTAGGTCACGACTGCGGCTTCCCTGCTCTGTGTCCCGGCCGTCGCTTCTCCTCCAGGCCAATCCGTCTTCGGGCTCCCAGCCAATTGGGTCTTAGGACTCCTGGCCAGTGGGGACTCAGGTCCCGTTTCCTGAATGGTCGGGCTTCCAGAATGGATGGGAGGAGAAACAGGAAGACATTAGCGAATATTAATTCGCTAATGTCACACAACTGTGTGGGCGCAGTGCTCTGCACCCCGAGCCCACACGTTTTTGAAGCCAATTAGGGCCTCAGGCTGTAATCATGTGCTTCTAAAAAAAATAAATAAAAAAAAAACACATTGAAATCCATGCGTGTTCTGCATGGATTAGGGGGTGGCGCCCATGCACCCCTAATAAGCGGCCGTCACTGATTCATACAGTGCTTTGAAAAAGTATTCATACCCCTTGAAATTTTCTACATTTTGTCAGGTTACAACCAAAAACGTAAATGTATTTTATTGGGATTTTATATGATAGACCAACACAAAGTGGCACATAATTGTGAAGTGGAAGGAAAATTATAAATGGTTTTCAAAATTTTTTACAAATAAATATGTGAAAAGTGTGGGGTACATTTGTATGGCGCCCCCCGGAGTCAATACTTTGTAGAACCGCCTTTCACTGCAATTACAGCTGCAAGTCTTTTTGGGGATGTCTCTACCAGCTTTGCACATCTAGAGAGGGACATTTTTGCCCATTCTCCTTTGCAAAATAGCTCAAGCTCTGTCAGACAGCAGTTCCCGCTGCTGTCCTTGAGCCAATGAGGAGGGAGAGAGCCTCTGCTCTTGTGTACATTGGTGGATCGAGATGGGGCTCAGGTAAGTATGAGGGGGGAGCTGCACACAGAAGGTTTTTTTACCTTAGTGCATAAAATGCAGTGGGGTAAAAAAAAACCTTCTGCCTTTTAGAACCACTTGAACCCGCCCCTACACTATCTGAAACTAAAAAAAAAAGGTTCTGGCCTATTATTTTGGGCTAAGTTTAGGGATGCGGCAGGCTCTATTGCCCCTACCAAACCACGGTGAATCCCTTTTTTAGAAGGAGGCAGAGCAGTGGCTTTCAGGAATTCAGAAGGTGATTTTGCTGCCTCATGAATGCCAGTTTGTTTTTGTTTGTTTGCCAAATGGGCATTTTGAATGGAATTACAGCGCCAAGACCACAAGCTGAGCGTTTGGCAGTCTCATTGACTTCAATGGGTAAACTTGGCAGGTGGTGCAACCTGTTAAACTCGGTAAGTCGAGCTCCATTTGCTGTGAAGAAAAGCGCTGTGGCCGCGGCACGTGTACCGTCGCCACCTCTGGCTGTAGGTTATCAATTAGGTGGGTGGTTGGGGAAAGTTAAACTGCAGCTCAACCGCCTGATCTCGCCGCACAGGACTGAAGGAATCATAAAGCCCTCCAACTGAATCAGCAAATAGCACAGTAAAGACTATACACACAGTAAAGCTAACATCATGGAGACTCTACACATTCTATTTAAAGCGGGACTAAACCCTCCTATTCTTTACAGCCAAGGAAGCTGCCATTTTGGCCACTGTTGGTCTGTGGTTACCATGGTGCTGCACATGTGATCCGTAATGATACCAGCCATGCCTTGGATGTAACCGTTTTGGGAAACTGTTTAAACTGCTTCAATACCGGGAACTTTCACGTCATTGCTGTCTAGGCCAATTTTCAGCTTTCAGCGCTGTCGCACTTTGAATGACAATTGCACGGTCATGCTACACTGTACACATATGACATTTTTGTAAAAAAATTTAATTTCACACAAATAGAGCTTTCGTTTGGTGGTATTTAATCACCACTGGGCTTTTTATTTTTTGCTAGAAAAACAAAAAAATTTGAAAAAAATAAAAACGTTTTCTTTGTTTCTGTCAGAAAATTTTGAAAATAAGTAATTTTTCTCCTTCACTGATGGGCACTGATGAAGTTGCACTGATGGGCACTGATGAGGCTGTACTGGTGGGCACTGATGAGGCTGTACTGGTGGGCACTGATAGGCTGCACTGATGAGGCTGTACTGGTGGGCACTGATAGGCTGCTCTGATGGGCACTGATGAGGCTGCACTGATGGCCACTGATGAGAAGGCACTAATATGCAGCACTGATGGGCACTGATAGGCAGCACTTATGGGTAATGATGGGCATCACTGATGAGCAGGCACTGAAAGGCAGCACTGACTTGCATCACTAATGGGCACAGATTGGCATCACTGATGGGCACAAATTGGCATCACTGATTGGCACTGTTAGGGCTGCACTGATGATCAGGGCACTGATATCTGTGCAGGTCTCCCCTGTGAGGAAATGCCGCTGATCGGCTCTCCTTTCCTTGCGTGCTGTCAGTGTGAGGGGAGGAGAGTCGATAACCGGCATTTCCTTGTTTACATGTGATCGGCTGTGATTGGACACAGCTAATCACATGGGTAAAGAGCCGCGTTATTGGATCTTTACCAAGATCAGGGTCTTGCCATGTCCCAGGGTGTGCAAGCGCAGTGAGACTGGGGTGACGTCATATGACAAGAGAGCTCCCCGTCTGCTGACATTTGTCTATACGGCAGAGGGGAGGTGGTTAAGGCATAGTAACAAAAACTATCGATGCAGATGAGGGGTGCCTGTAGATAATAGCAAACTGTGTAGCTCTGACTGATAGGTGTGGGCTATTTATATGTCTCCCAAAGCCTGGTTGAAAAACTCAGATGGTGTTCCCCCGTCCTGCCTTGTTGCTAGGTTGTTGCTAAGATGCTCTCAATCATGACTGCTCACCCCCAATTTAACAGAAATTAGCTCTTTCAAACCTGAACAGTTAAACCCAGTCAAACCCATTACAACCACTTTAACCTACAGGTAAGCCTAGATTAAGGTTTAGGAGATATTTGCAGAAATAGCGGCACCGATGTCTATGGCGCATGCACCGCAGACATCGGGCGCAGGCGCACTGAGCGTGCCGTTTCTAACGGCGATCATGCCGTTAGTGGTCGGATCCAGCATGCAAGCGCGGGAGTGACGTCATCGCGGCTCCGGCCAGTTACATCGCCGGAGCCGCCGTACTCAGAAGTCACTCCGGGATAGATGGCGGTGTCAGAGGAGGCGAAGGAGGGCCGATGCGGGAGCTTCGATCTCAGGTAAGTAATTCATAATGAGCTAGTATGCTATGCATACTAGCTCATTATGCCTTTGTCTTGCAGGGTGTTTTTTTTTTTTCAGAGGCTTTACTTCCTCTTTAAATATCTCCTCCTTTGCAGCAGCACTGAGCTCAGAATTAAAGAGCGTTCATACCTGTGGGGGCGAGCAGCAGGGGCGTACCTACAGGGGTCGCAATTGCGGCCCACCCCAATGCTCCAGGGGACCCATGCGGCATCTGTTTATAGAAGAACCGATCCCCTCCATGTTCCT
This sequence comes from Lithobates septentrionalis, assembly GCA_037952835.1. Classification (NCBI taxonomy): domain Eukaryota; kingdom Metazoa; phylum Chordata; class Amphibia; order Anura; family Ranidae; genus Lithobates; species Lithobates septentrionalis. The sequence continues at coordinate 121,183 of JBBDGP010003207.1, read as the reverse complement.
CCTGCAGCTGCTGGAAGCTGACTTCTCCTCTCCCTCCCACAGGCATTTGGTGGCTGCAGGAGGAAACTGGAGGGAATCGGTTCTTCTATATGCCGCCCCTCCTATCCAGGTCCTGCTGTCCCCAGGCACCTCTGTGCTCACCTGCCTCCCTGTGTGCTCTAACCTTCCCCCACCCTCTGCAGCGCTGCGGGGTTCCCCTGTCACTTCTCCTGCGAGCTGCTGCGGGGGATGCTATCAAGATGGAGGGGGAGGTCGCTAAATTTGTCATTTACCAGCCCCTTCCTTTTTTGAATAGACAGAATCCGTGATCTGTTCCGATAACTGTGTTTACTATGCTTCAGTTTGTGAATGAATGGGAAGGTCAGTATAGAGCTTTTCCTGTCCATTCATTCTGTGCAGCTGAGGCTGCAAAGCTGGAGATTGAGGGATGTGTCCTCAATCTCCTTTCTCTGTCTCAAAGGTGAAACATCAGAGGTCTGTTTAGACCCCTGATATCTCACCAAAGCCCCCCAACAAGGCTTCTAAAAAAAACTTGTAAAAAATAATAAGAAATAAAATTATAAAAAATAAATAAATAACATAGAATGGTAAAAAAGAAAAAAAAAATACTGACACCCGTGGCGGAACTACTAGGGTCTCAAAGGTCGAACTTGCGACCAGGCCCTGGCGTTCCGTCACTGTGGGGGGCAGGTGAAAGCATACTTCTGTGGGAGTAAAGGGCCCCAGGATTAGTGGAAAGGGCCCTAGGCCTGGAGGGAATTGCCACAGCCGGGGGGGGGGGGGCAGGGGGGCTCTTCATGGTTTCTTGCACCGGGGCCCAGAAGCTTCTAGTTATGCAATTGGTGAGCAGTAAATAGGCTGGACATGACCTTTCAGAAATTGCGTGTCTCTGGACACTTCCAAGCCTCACATTTTTCCTTAACAGGTACCTGGCCTTCATTTTCATTACTAAGCAGTCCTACCGGAACTTTCCGCCTGGACTTCTGGAGAGCCCTCCAGCTCCATTACACTCCTTGCCTTCACCCCACTCCTTCAACCACCGATTCACCACCCCGGAGGAATACTGCTCTGACAAAGGGCTACTGCCCCCTGTACTCTCCAAAACATATAGTTTATTGATTATTTCCCCAGAAAACTATTGATTACCCTGTATAATAAAATGGGAAGCAGAACTAAACTGCTCGTTCACTCCAAATCAGAAGAAAATATTATTCAATTTGCACTTAAATCTTTAATCTGTACTAAGATGCAGGAAACTAATTTCAAAATACTGGCACGCTGGTACTATACAAGGATTCTTCTACATAAATTCTTCACCAAAACGCTACTGATTGTTGCTGGCGGTGCCAGAGAGACAGGGGAGCGATACTTCACATCTTCTGGTCCTGCCTCAAACTTGATCACTAATGGAAAAAAGTCAGGAGGATTGTCCAAAAATGTACCGATTACAAGGTTCCGATGGACCACGCCTTGTTTCTCCTACATGTCTCAATTATCCCAGCCAAAATTTACAAAAGATCTATTATTCCTCATCTACTCAATGCCGCCAAGTCCTGTGTCCCTCTCACTTGGAAAAACCTACAGCCACCAACGATTAGTCTTTTGCCGCGTACACACGAGCGGACTTTACGACAGACTTTGCCCAGCGGACTTTACGACGGACTTTCTGAATGAACGGACTTGCCTACACACAATCAACCAAAGTCCATCGAATTTGTACATGATGACGTACGACCGGACTAAAACAAGGAAGTTCATAGCCAGTAGCCAATAGCTGCCCTAGCGTGGCTTTATGTCCGTCGAACTAGCATACAGACGAGCGGACTTTTCGACCGGACTCGAGTCCGTCGCATAGATTTGAAACATGTTTCAAATCTAAGTCCGTCCAACTTTTGAGAAAATAAAGTCCGCTGGAGCCCACACACGATCGAATTGTCCGACGAAATCCCGTCCGCCGGGCAAAGTCTGCCGTAAAGTCCGCTCGTGTGTACGCGGCATTTGGCTTCGCGGGGTAGAGGACGTAAACAAAATGGGAAGATCTCGTGGTTACAGCGCAACATAAACGTGATCGGTATTCTAAAACTTGGACACTGTGGAACGTGTTTGTCTACTCTGAGGAGTAGTTGGCCCCTGTTGGCTGCCTAGAACTCTGAACAAAGCAAAATTTCATAATTATAATTACCCCAACCAGAAGAAGATAACAGATTATGTTTTGTTCCTCGTTCCTCTTCTCTACTGTCCCCCCTTATCCCCCTACCTTTAACCCCACCCTTCCTACTTTTTCCTTCCTTCTTCCTTTCCTTCCTTCTGTAAAAAAAATAAACAGGCAGGTGAGTAGGTTAGTACCTTGTTCCTATGGAGTCATACCCATAGGTGTGCGCAGCCTATTGCATTAGGGTGTGCACCCCAACACATAAGCGTGTGTGTGTATATACTGCCGGTGTCAGAAGAGCCGTGGACAATGGCAGTAGGGCAGAGGTAGGTGTCAGTAGTTTTTATTTTTATTATTTTATTAAATTTTATTTTTTAAATTACTTTTTTTAACATTTTTTTTACTATTATTTTTAACAATTTTATTTTTTTTAATTCGTTTTTTCTTATTTTTTTTTTGGAGCCCCAGTAGGGGGGGGGGGGGCTTTGGTAAAATATCACAGGTCTAAACAGGGGGCATCCACAGCACACAGGGTGATTAGGGTGTGCCCAGGCACACCTGGCACACCCTGTGTGCACGCCTATGGTCATACCAAAGGTGTCTATGGTCGTACGGGCGTAACGTGTGAGTCGTCTATCATCGGTTGGCCCCTACATCCTCTTATGTTGAAGTTCTTTGTGCACTGTTATATATGACATTGACATGGAACCTGCCTTTTTCCCTGACATAAATAAAATATTTAAAAAAAAAGGCACTGCAGAAACGCTCAAAAGCAACATGCGTAGATGTGACTGGAGCCTACGGCTCGATTCACATCTATGCATGTTGCTTTTGAGCGTTTTTGGAGGTTTTTTTGTGATGCTTGCCACGTTTTTGAGCAGCGTTTTTGTAGCGTTTTTGCCGCGTTTTTTTTTTTTTTTTTTTTACAGTTTTTTTTAGACTGTACACAGTCTAAAAAAAAAATTAAAAAGAAAACAAAACGCCAAAAACGCATCAAAAACGCTGTAAAAACGCTGCACTTATGTTTTTGATGCTGGTCCATTGAATTCTATTACATGCAAAACGCTGCATTTTGCATGAAAAAAAGTCCCTGACCCTTTCCAAAAATGCAGAGGTACAAAACGGAAAATTTATATCAAATACTTACCGTAATTTTCCTTTCCTGATGGACTCCATGGCAGCCTACGTATGGGTTAATCCCGCCTCTCATACCTCATAGGACCCCACTCCCATAAATCTTTGCTTCCAGCCATAGACCGTGTTCCGTAACATAGCCTACTCCAGCAAATGGGAGGGAACTCCTGCTGCCATGGAGTCCATCAGGAAAGGAAAATTACGGTAAGTATTTGATATAAATTTTCCGTTTTCCTGACAGACTCCATGGCAGCCTACGTATGGGAAATGACTAGCCATACACTCCCGGGTGGGAAATTGCTGGTTCAAAGAAAAAAGGTTTATTTGGCACCATCAACAGACAAGACATGCAAACCAAAATTAACCGAAGACAAAGAAGCCGGTTCTACACAATAGTGTGTCATAAAGGTGTTGATCGACGACCAAGAGGCCGCCTTGCAGATTACTTCCGGGGACACATGATGGGAAGCTGCCCATGATGTAGAAACGCTCCTAGTAGAATGGGCGGTCACTGCTTCTGGAGGAGCCAGACCCTTGGCTGCATAAGCTCCTTGTATAGCCTGAACGATCCAAGCTGCAATGACTCTGGAGGAAGCACGTAAACCCTTGTTCTTTCCTTGAAAATAAACAAACAAATGATCGGATCTTCGGAAAGAGGCAGTGACTTCAAGGTATTGCCTTAAAACTTCTCCCACATCCAAAGGGTGAATGCTAAAGTCCTCCGTTGTCCGGAAAATTGGAAGAACAATCTCCTGATTCTCATGAAAAACCGATGTTACCTTAGGATTTGATCCGAGCATAGGAATCAGGACCACCCGGTCAGGGAAGAAGGTCAGGAATGGTTCTTTACATCCTAGAGAACTGATCTCGGAGACCCTTTTGGCTGATGTTATAGCCACTAGGAATACAGCTTTGAGAGAGAGATCTTTAATAGCTGCTTGATCCACACGTATTTCCTTTTCAGAAAAGAAATTTAGTACAAGGGGAAGATCCCACTTAGAAAACCTTGGCATTCTTTGAGGCCTGAGTCTTATCGCTCCTCTGAAGAATTGCCTTGTAAGGGGATGCCTGGCCCAGGATATACCTGTGAAGGCAGAGATTGCGGAAACCTGAACCCGAAGAGAGCTTACTGATAAGGATAGATCCAGGCCTGTTTGTAAGAAACCAAGAATATCCTGAATCCTAGGGTCAGTACAGGAACCATCAGTGGTGGAGACGTAATCCGCAAATTTCGACCAAATTCTTTGGTAAACTCTATTGGTACCTGGTCTACTGGCATTCAGTAGAGTCGAAATAGCCGCACTTGGACATCCTACGGCTTCCAACCTTCCCCTCTCAAGAACCAAGCCGTCAGATGGAGCTGGGACGGACATGGGTGAAGAGATGTTCCTTGTAATAGGAGATCTGATCTGGTTGGGAGAGGAATTGGATTCCGGTAGCTGAGTTGTAGTAAGAGGGGGAACCACGGTCTGTTGGGCCAATATGGAACAACTGCCACTATTTCGACCTCTTCCCACCTGAGCCTCGATAGGAAGCGAAGAATGACCGGAACTGGTGGAAAGGCATAAGCCCCGTGGAATCTCCACTGGTCCGTCAGAGCATCCACTCCGAAAGCCTGGGGACAACGACATCTCGTGTAGTACTTCTCCATTTTGTGGTTGCAAGGAGACGCAAACAAGTCCACTTCTGGTGACACTCCCAGAGACAGGATCCAATTGAAAACTTCCGTGTGGAGAGACCACTCGTTGTCCAGGACAAACCTCGAGAGGAAGTCCGCCTGGACATTTTGGACTCCTGGGAGATAGACAGCTGTCAGATTTGATAGGTTCGTCTGGGCCAAAGACATGATAGGACTCACTTCCTTCAGAAGGGAGAGACTGCGTGTGCCCCCTTGTCCCTTGATATAAGACACCGCTGTCGTGTTGTCTAGCCTCAGGAGGACTGAGGCCCCTGATGTTAAGTGGAGAAAGGCTCGTAGAGCACAGAGGGCAGCTCGGAGTTCCAGGACATTTGAAACTACGCCCCGGGATGGGAAATCCCACTGACCCTGGGCTATCTCCGTCAGACAGAGAGCGCCCCAGCCTCTGCTGCTGGCATCCGTTGTCACCGTGATCCAGGAAACGGGTGCTATGGAATGGCAATTGAGGAGATTCCTCCGCTGCAGCCACCAGGGGAGACTCTCCCGCATGGACGGGGTTATCCGAACCAGATGGTCTCGAGAACCCGGATCCCACTGTTGTAGAAAACCCTTCTGAAAAAGGGCGCATCCTCCATTGAGCCCATTTCACCATGGGGGCTGTTGCTACCATGGTGCCGATTATCCTGAGACACTGAGAGGCTCTGAGCAGGGGAGATGACATTGCCAGGTGAATTCTGTCCCGAATCAAGGGGATTTTCTCCAGAGGCAGAGAGATGGTGCTCTTCAACGTGTTGAACTGGGCTCCGAGGAATATCAGAGACTGTGTCGGATCTAGATGACTTTTTTCCCTGTTCAACAGCCAACCGAACTCTGTCAGAGTAGAAATGACTTGATCTCGGTGTGACACTAGTTGATCCCTGTCCTGCGAAAGCAAGAGTAGGTCGTCCAGGTAGTGGTGTAAATGGATACCCTTGACCCTGATTAATGCCACGACAGCCAGTAAGAGCTTCGAAAACACTCGAGGCGATGTTGTAAGCCCGAATGGGAGACATGTAAATTGGAGGTGTCTCTGACCCACTGCAAAACGTAGGTACTTCTGGAAGTCTCTCGTAATCGGTACGTGAAAGTAGGCATCTTTCAGGTCTATGGAGACTAGCCAATCGCCTGGCTGTATTATCTGACGGATTGTTAGCAGTGTCTCCATCTTGAATCTTTCCTTCTTGATGAAGGAGTTCAGGTATGTCAGGTCGATGACTGGCCTCCAGGAACCGCTCTTTTTGAGGACCATGAAAAGGGGGGAATACACCCCTTGAAATTTCTCTTCCGAGGGCACCGGGACAGCAGCCCCTTGAGCTATCAGAGAATCCGTGTATGACAGAAGAATTTGTTTCTTTTCCTCTTGGTGAGGAAGGACTGTGGGGACAAACCGGTGTAAGGGTGGATTGCAGAACACCCATGAATGGCCTGATGAGACTGTCTTGACCGTCCAGTAGTCCCTGATCGAGGCTGCCCAGACGTGCTGAAAAAGGAGTAACCGCGCCCCGACTTGCTCCGCCTGGACAGGCTTCATATCAAAAGGACTTATGCCGCGTACACACGGTCGGACTTTTCACCTGCAAAAGTCCGACGAACGCCGCCGGACCAAGTCCGGCGGAAAATCCGACCGTGTGTGGTCTCCATCGGACTTCCGACGGACCGTTTCGGGCGGAAATCCGACGTACTTTAGATTTGAAGCCTGCTTCAAATCTTTACGTCGTACCTCTGCCGGACTCAGTTCCTGACGGAAAGCCCGTTCGTCTGTATGCTGGTCCGAAGGACCAGATACGACGGAGGAGCAGGTTACTGCATCTCGCGCTCGCTGCAATAGGAAAAACAAATTTTCCCATTGCGGCGAGCGCGGGGGGCATCCCAGGCCCTTAGGTCTGGTATGGAACTTTAAGGAGAACCCCCCCTACGCCGAAAAACCGGCGTGGGGGTCCCCCCAAAATCCATACCAGACCCCGATCCGAGCACGCAGCCCGGCCGGTCAGGAAAAGGGGTGGGGACGAGCGAGCGCCCCCCCCTCCTGAACCATACCAGGCCGCATGCCCTCAACATGGGGGGGTGCTTTGGGGGAGGGGGCGCCTTACGGTGCCCCCCCACCACAAAGCACCTTGTCCCCATGTTGATGAGGACAAGGGCCTCTTCCCGACAACCCTGGCCGTTGGTTGTCGGGGTCTGCGGGCGGGGGGCTTATCGGAATCCGGGAGCCCCCTATAATAAGAGGGCCCCCAGATCCCGGCCCCCCACCCTATGTGAATGAATATGGGGTACATGGTACCCCTACCCATTCACCTAGGTAAAAAGTGTTAATAATAAAACACAACACAGGTTTTTAAAATAATTTATTAAACTGCTCCGGGGGGGGGGGTCTTCTTCCGTCTTCGGGGGTCCCTCCGCTTCATCTTCTCCCGGCGTCCGGTTGGTTCTTCTCCGCTCTCTTCTCCCGGTGTTCCAGTTCTTCGGCCGGCTCCTCTGCTGTGTTCAGGTAGCTCTCTTGCCAGCAGAGGTCCGGACTTCTGAGCTGCTGGGCTTCTTGTCTTCTCTTCTCTTCTCTTCCCCCAGATGTTGACACGACGCTCTCTCCGGCTGGACTGGTCTCCGAGGGCTGCGTTGTGACTTATATAGGCGGAGACCCCGCCCCCTTTTGATGTCACAGTCCCTGGGCATGCTGGGACTGTGACGTTTTAGGGGGCGTGGTCGACCACGCCCCCTAAAACGTCACAGTCCCAGCATGCCCAGGGCCTGTGACATCATATGGGGGCGGGGTCTCCGCCTATATAAGTCACAACGCAGCCCTCAGAGACCAGTCCAGCCGGAGAGAGCGTCGTGTCAACATCTGGGGGAAGAGAAGAGAAGAGAAGACAAGAAGCCCAGCAGCTCAGAAGTCCGGACCTCTGCTGGCAAGAGAGCTACCTGAACACAGCAGAGGAGCCGGCCGAAGAACTGGAACACCGGGAGAAGAGAGCGGAGAAGAACCAACCGGACCCCGGGAGAAGATGAAGCGGAGGGACCCCCGAAGACGGAAGAAGACCCCCCCCCGGAGCAGTTTAATAAATTATTTTAAAAACCTGTGTTGTGTTTTATTATTAACACTTTTTACCTAGGTGAATGGGTAGGGGTACCATGTACCCCATATTCATTCACATAGGGTGGGGGGGCCGGGATCTGGGGGCCCTCTTATTATAGGGGGCTCCCGGATTCCGATAAGCCCCCCGCCCGCAGACCCCGACAACCAACGGCCAGGGTTGTCGGGAAGAGGCCCTTGTCCTCATCAACATGGGGACAAGGTGCTTTGTGGTGGGGGGGCACCGTAAGGCGCCCCCTCCCCCAAAGCACCCCCCCATGTTGAGGGCATGCGGCCTGGTACGGTTCAGGAGGGGGGGGGGCGCTCGCTCGTCCCCACCCCCTTTCCTGACCGGCCGGGCTGCGTGCTCGGATCGGGGTCTGGTATGGATTTTGGGGGGGACCCCCACGCCGGTTTTTCGGCGTAGGGGGTTCCCCTTAAAGTTCCATACCAGACCTAAGGGCCTGCGACGGGGCTCGCAAGGTTTCAATCTCGCCAAAAAAAGCGGCGAGATTGAATTCCTTTTCTAGTCCCGTCGTACCCGAGTCACGTTCAAAATGAACGGACTTGTCCGTGTGTGGGAAAGTCCGTTCATTCTGAAAGTCCGGCGGAAGTCCGTCGGGAAGACCGGATTCCGGAAAGTCCGGCCGTGTGTAGGCAAGTCCGGCCGTTCAGAAAGTCCGCCGGAAGTCTGGCGGCAAGTACGTCGGACCTAGCTTTCTAGAAAGTCCGACCGTGTGTACGCGGCATTAGAAGCCTCCCGTCCACCAGAAGAGGATGTCTTTGAGGACTTCTGACCAGAAGGTTGATTTCTCTTCCAGTTTCTCCTGAAATCACGGCCCGGTCTATAGCGGCGGGCATCTCTAGCGCGTTCTTGGTCTTGCCTGGGTTGAGGTCTCCTCTGCCCCAAAAGGCGACGATCCTGGGGTAAGAACCCTGACTTACCCCCTGTGGCACGGGTAATGGCGGAATCAAGTTTGTTCCCAAAGAGGGAGGAACCCTCAAAGGGAATTCTACACCAGGCCTGTTTAGAGGCAGGATCCGCAACCCATGGGCGCAGCCACAAAGCGCGCTTGGCTGTGACTGAGGAAAGCATGACCCGTGCCACTAAGCGGATAATATCCAGGGATGCTTCCCCTAAGAAGACTGACGCCAGTTTTAGTTCATGGATTGGTGAACTCTTGACCAAATCTTCAGACACACTTGCTAATGCCGCATCCACATCATCTGACCAGGACTCCATAGCTTTCGACAGAGCTGCGAGAGCCAAGGCTGGTTTACAAGCCATACCTGCCGTAATATAGATGCGTTTAAGATCAGTATCGATCTTCCTTTCCAGACCATCCTTAAATGAAACGGTATCCTCTAGAGGGAGGGTGACATGCCTCACCAGCCTCATCAAAGCAGCATCAATGAGCGGAGCTGACTCCAGATGCTTTACCTCTTCGCTCTTAAACGGATACATCTTGGCCACTTTGGAGATTAATGAGTTCTTCCTCTCAACTTTACTCCACTCATCTGAAATGATTTCGCCAAGCTCTCCCAGGAAGGGGAAATTTGGTTGATCCTTTTTGAGATGCTTAAAGTATTTCCTCTGTTTAGAGGGTGCTTCTACTGGTTCTTCCCATCTCAATGCGTCTTTAACCGCCTTGACCAACCGTGGCACTAGGGAGAAATCAAAGCCTGCGCCAGGATCATTCAGATCAGTCTCGCTTTCCGAGGATCCGCTTAAGGAGGGACTGCGTCTAGAGGGACCAGGAGTCCCAAGGTCGACTCCACCAGGAGCTAGCACTGGAGCAGAAGGAGAGATAGCTGAACGATTGGGATCCGTTCTGATCAGGGATTCCTGAACCACTCTTCGGACCATAGCTTCCACCTGCTGGTCCCCAGCTCCTCTTTCTTTTGCAGCTCGGGCATAGCATAGCTCACAGAGGGATTTCCCTTCTGGGACCTGAGCTTTACATCCCCAGCAAACTCTTTTATCAGAGCGGCTAGAATGGCGGTGAGAGTGACGCCCAGATGTGGACTTGGGCTCTTCACTATGGCGCCTAGAAGCTGATCTAGAACGCCTTGAACTTGATGACTGTTTTTGATGATGCGATCTGGAACGATCGGTATCTTCACGTGCTGAGGGTCTATGTTCAGACCTAGGAGTGCTGTGGAAAATAAAAGGAAATAAACAGAATCCAGAAAGAAACAAACCCAAAACAATCAAGCAGAAGGAATAAACAATTCCTACCTGCAGCGCAAGGGTTGGCCACTGGGGGGCGGTGACACGTCCATAGCAGAAAAAACAGGTATCTGAAATGAACAATTCCTTGTCAAACACAGGGATCAGAGAGAGAGAAAGGGGCTTGGACAGCCAGCAGCGAAGTTTCCTACCTTGCCAGGGAAAAAGCACTGCACCGGGAAGCCGCCGTATACACCCGCAGACAACCCAAGTAATAGCTGTATTCTGACAGCTATTTAAACTTGGCGCCGCCGATGACGTCACCGCGCCCCCCAGCGTCGAAAAACGGGGCTCGCGCGCATGCGCGGCCGCCGCCATTTTCCCGGGACTGCGCATGCGCGAACCAAGCCTCACTCCTAGACGAGGATCGCACTGTGCAGGGACCCGGAAGACGCGGCGGAATGGGACGCAGATGCGTTCCAGCCGCCATAGAGGCCAGAAAAGATACAGGAACGAACAAACACACAAAAAACAGCTGCCATATATGAATGAATAATGCAATATACGATACCACCGCACGATCCTGGTCCAGTCTGATTTGGGGACGATCATCCACTGCACGGCCGGGCATCAATAAGGGGGAGGCCTCCTGCTAATAGCAAGGACGTTTGGCCAGTTGCCGCTTGCCTGCCAATGGCAAGGCTAGTAAGCTCTTCATGGCATCGCAAATCTGCCCGTATCCACCCTGCTAATAGCTGGGACTGCTGGACTCCAGAACCGCCATCAGAACCACCGTGCAACCAGAACCGGACCGCAGAAAACTTCATAAGGTAAGATACACCTTGGTCCTAGGAGGAGGACAAAAAAGGAACACGGTCTATGGCTGGAAGCAAAGATTTATGGGAGTGGGGTCCTATGAGGTATGAGAGGCGGGATTAACCCATACGTAGGCTGCCATGGAGTCTGTCAGGAAAAAGGCATTGATGTGAACATGTTCCATAGGAACTCATGTTAAAAAAATTCCCATGCATTTCTGCAAAATGCAAAATGCATCAAAAAACGTGCTAGTGTGAATGGAGCCTAAGTCAGCATTTTTTAAACCTTTTTTTCGATCAGGGAACCCTTTTATAAGTGTGTAAAATCTTGAGGGCACTCCAGTATAAAATGTAAAAACCATAAATGTTACAGTAAGACCTTGGATTGCGAGCATATAGCGTTTCAGAAACGTGCTTGAAATCCGAAGCACTCGTATATCAAAGCAAATTTCCCCATAAGAAATCATGGAAACTCAGATGATTCGTTCCACAACAAAAAAAGTGTCAATAGGGAATGCATAAGGTGCCTTGAAAAAGTATTCCTACCCCTTGAAATGTTCCACATTTCGGCATGGTACATCCAAAAACGTAAATGTATTTTATTGGGATTTTATGTGATAGACCAACACAAAGTGGCACATAAGTGTGAAGTGGAAGGGAAATGATAAATGGTTTTCAACATTTTTTTACAAATAAATATGTGAAAAGTGTGGCGTGTAATTTGTATTCAGCCCCCTTTACTCTGATACCTCTAACTAAAATCTAGTGGAACCAAATGCCTTCAGAAGTCACCTAATTAGTAAATAGAGTCCACCTGTGTGTAATTTAATCTCAATATAAATACAGCTGCTCTGTGAAGCCTTCAGAGGTTTGTTAGAGAACCTTTGTGAACAAACAGAATTATGGAGGCCAAGGAACACACCAGACAGGTCAGGTATAAAGTTGCAAAGTTTAAAGCAGGGTTAGGTTATAAAAAAAATATCCCAAGCTTTGAACATCTCACGGAGCTCTGTTCAATCCATCATCCACAAATTTAAAGAGTATGGCACAACTGCAAACCTACCAAGACATGACCGTCCACCTAAACTGACCGGCCGGGCAAGGAGAGCATTCATCAGAGAAGAGCCAAGAGATCCATGGTAACTCTGGAGGAGCTGCAGAGATCCACAGCTCAGGTGGGAGAATCTGTCCACAGGACAACTATTAGTCGTGCTCTCCACAAATCTGACCTTTATGGAAGAGTGGAAAGAAGAAAGTCATTGTAGAAAGAAAGTCATAAGAAGTCCTGTTTGCAGTTTGCCAGAAGCCATGTGGGGGACACAGCAAACATGTGGAAGAAGGTGCTCTGGTCAGATGAGACCAAAACTGAACTGAAAATGCTATGTGTGGCGGAAAACTAACACTGCACATCACCCTGAACACACCATCCCCACCGTGAAACATGGTGGTGGCAGTATCATGTTGTGGGGATGCTTTTTTTCAGCAGGGATAGGGAAGCTGGTCAGAGTTGATGGGAAGATGGATGGAGCCAAATACAGGACAATCTTAGAAGAAAACCTGTCTGTAAAGACTGGGGGGGAAGTTCACCTTTAAGCAGGACAACCACCCTAAACATACAACCAGAGCTACAATGGAATGGTTTGGATCAAAGCATATTCATGTGTTAAGCCTGGTACACACGGTACGATTGTTGGCCAACCGAGCGTATGATTTTTGTCAAAAGGGCGTGTGCCAGGATCTTGTCTTGCATACTAACGGTACACAATTGTTGTGCCACAAACACGAACGTAGAGACACACTACAAGGAATTTCAGCTCTTGAGCGCCACCCTTTGGGCCCCTTCTGCTAATTTCGTGTTTAGTGAGCATTGATTCCGAGCATGCGTGTTTGTACTTTTGACTTTTGTGTGACGGATTTGTGTACTGACCATACGAAAATCTGACGTCAAATTGTTGTCCGCAGGAAATTTACTAGCCTGCCATCCAACATTTGTTGGCCGAAAGTTGGACAATTGTCAAAAGGAGCGTACTAACGGTAAGATTTTAGGACAACAGACAATCCCCTGCCAACAATGGAACCGTGTGTGCGAGGCTTTAGAATGGCCCAGACCTAAATCCAATTGAGGATCTGTAAAAGACTTGAAATTTGCTGTTCACAGACGCTCTCCATCCAATCTGACAGAACTTGAGATATTTTGCAAAGAAGAATGGGCAAAAATGTCCCTCTCTAGATGTGCAAAGCTGTTAGAGACATCCCCAAAAAGACTTGCAGCTGTAATTGCAGAGAAAGGTGGTTCTACAAAGTATTGACTCCGGGGGGCTGAATACAAATGCACCCCACACTTTTCACATATTTATTTGTAAAAAATTTTGGAAAACCATTTACCGTATCACTTTCTTTCCTTTTACTTCACAATTCCATAAGCGGGCGCAATTTTGATGCGTGACATGTTGGGTATCAATGTACTCGGCGTAACATTATCTTTAACAATATAAAAAAAAATTGGGCCAACTTTACTGTTGTCTTTTACTGCAAAAAGTGTATTTTTTCCAAAAACAGTGCGCTTGTAAGAGCGCTGCGCAAATAGTGTGAAAGAAAGTATTGCAACGATCGCCATTTCATTCTCTAGGGTGTTATCAAAAAAAATGTGTAATGTTTGGGGGTTCTAAGTAATTTTCTAGCAAAAAAAAAAACAAAACAGTTTTTAACAACAAATCTCAAAACAAAAGGCTCGGTCCTTAAGTGGTTAAACTTATTTCCTTTAGTCAGTTCCCGCCTTTTTTAGACTAAAACACGCCTCCGAAGGCGTGGCCGCGACGCCGAGGTAGCCTAGTGGGCGTGCCACACGTGGCTGCCCCCTGCTGCTGACCGATTGGCTGTCGTCAACCAATAGGGCGAACCTTGACCGGGCCGCTGTTGCTAGCCCTGTTCGTCGCGGCCCGCCGGAAGTGACGTGTGGCCGGAAGACGGCGCGCTTCCTGTTTTCATCGCCGTTCTACACCGAGCACCGGGGTTCACGTGACGTAAGTTGTCCTGGGAGGGATGGGGGGCGCTGTGACGGCTGCGGGCCGGGTCTGTGCGGTGCCATGGCGGGGGGAGGGCTGCACCGGGGGGTGGCTTTGTGTTTCTATGGGGAGAGGAGCCAGACGGTCCTCCGTACTACCGGAGACTCCGCCGAGGTCTGTCCGGGATCAGGACTGTGCGGGAGCGGGAGGGGCGCTGCTGGGGCCCTGGAAACCAGAAAGATGATCATATACAGTACAATATACACCTACCGATCTGATTGTATGATCTGCAGAGAACACACCATACAATGTGATTGTACAATGTGATTGAGAGTACTCTATGCAATCTAATTGTACGATCTGCTGAGAGTACTCCATGCAATCTGATTGTACGATCTGCTGAATGTATCTGTTAGAATGCAGTTATTGCTGAGCACAGAGTCTGCTTGGTGCCTTCCATACACATTACAATCTGGTTGTATCCTCCACCTTTTCAGACCTCCACCTTTTCAGAGTTCATATATAGAGATGGACTGACCCGATCTCAGTAAAAACGTTATCGTCCTATCAGACGCTGACCCTCTAGATATTCCAGCTCTCAGAATACGAGTTCCCCCCGTGTGGAGGTGATTGGAGGAGTTGTGGATTTTTCTCTCGGGCCCCTCAGGAGCCGTGTATACTGATTGTACAATGTGCGTAGTGCTGCCCATACACAGATCAATCCAGGGACATGACGGAAGGTTTTGAACATTTATCAGTTCTGTGTCCTCACTACATCCGTCTCCTTGCCGCAGGACGGTGCTAAAAATCCTCCCAGCGATGAACGTCTCTTACTGGAGTTCTGCGTATGAACGGCGCTCCACAGATCACCTCCGATCTGTCCAATGAGGGCTCAGCTCACAGACGGTATAGGAGGCAAACACCCGGGGGGGGGGGGGGGGTGATCTACTAACACTGAGGAGTACAAAATCTGGTGCCGCTCCTCGTAGACCCCGATCCGCTTCCAGGTTTTGTCTTTTTTTTTTTTTTTTTTTTGTCAAAGCTTTACTCGAACAAGCTGAAGTTAGAAGCTGATTGGTTACCATGCGGAGCCGCACCAGATTTTTCACTCTCCGGTTTTAGTAAATCGGTGTACAGAGACCATCTGAGTGGCTCTGTGTACAACCCCCGATTCCGGAGGAGTCGGGATGCTGCGTAAAATCTACAAATTTCATGAGCCCGTATTTTATAGACAATAGAAAACATCAAATGTTTTTAAACTGAGAAAACGGACCACTTTAAGAAAGAAAAAAAATGACCTATTTTTAGCGCTAAAACACCTGAAAACTGCCTCAGTGTGAACGTAGCCTCAGTGTTCATAGAAGAGGGGATGCTGCACACCGTGCTAAACACGGCCGACCCAACCTTTTTTGAAATGCGTTGCTGCCATCAATTTGTTTGTTTACAAATTGATGGCGGCAACACATCTCCAAAAAAAGGTTGGGTCGGCCGTGTTTAGCACGGTGTGCAGCATCCCCTCTTCTATGAACACCGAGGCTACGTTCACACTGAGGCAGTTTTCAGGTGTTTTGGCGCTAAAAATAGCGCCTGAAAACCGCCACACATGGCCCCCAAGTGTGAAAGCTCGAGTGCTTTCACACTGGGGCGGTGCGTTTGCGGGACGTTCCAAAAAATCCTGCAAGCAGCGTCTTAGGGGCTCTGCACACAGCGCTCCTAAACCACCCCCTGCCCATTGGAATGCATGTGCAGCGCGCTTCTGAAGCACCTGAAAAAAACGATTCGGAAGCACCGCAACATGGGCGGTTTTAACCCTTCGGCCACTAGCGGGGGTTAAAAGCGCACCAATAGCAGGCAGAAAGTGCCGCTAAAACGAGCAGCGCAGCCCCAGTGTGAGAGTAGCCTTACTGCCGGTTCACACAGGGGCAACACGACTTGCAGGCCGACTCACAGAGGTGACCTGCACACGACTTCAGCGGCGACTTGCAAAACGACTTCTGTATAGAAGTCAATGCAAGTTGCCTGAAGTCCCCCCAAAAGTAGTACAGGAACCTTCTTCTAAGTCGGAGCGACTTCAGTCGTTCCTATTAGAACGGTTCCATTGTACAGAACGGGAGGCGACTTGTCAGGTGGCTGAGTCCCCTGACAAGGCCCCCCCCCCCCCCCCGTGTGAACCAGGGCTAACTGTCTGGGAACTGAGGAGACCTGTTGATGGAGTTTTGGGAGAGGAACGTTGTCCCATTCCTGCCTGATATTGGATTCTAACTGCTCAACAGGTCCGAAGTCTTCTTTGTTGTATGTTTTCATTTAAAAATGAAATATTTTCAGTTGGTGAAAGGTCTGGACTGCAGGCAGGCCAGTTAAGCCCCTCCAGGACTCGTCTACTAGGAAGCCATGCTGGTGTCATAGATGCAGTGTAGGATTGTCCTGCTGAAATATGTAAGGCCTTCTATGAAAAAAGACGTCTTTCTGGTTGGGAACATATGCTTCTCTAAAACCTGGAGATATCTTTCAGCGTTGATGGTGCCTTTCCAGATGTACAAGCTGCCTATTCCATACAGAGATACAGGCTTTAGAACTTGAGCACTGATAACAAGCCAGAAGATCCCTCTCCTCTTTAGCCCGGAGGACACGGCACCCATGATTGCCAAAAAAGAATGTCAAATTTTGATTTGTCTGGCCATAGAACAGTTTTCCACTTTGCAACAGACCATTTTAAATGAGCTGTTGGCCAAGAGAAGTCGGCGGCACTTCTGGATCATGTTCGGATATGGCTCCTTCTTCACATGATAGAGCTTCACCTTGTATTTTTGGATAGTGAGCTGTGTTCACAGTCGGTGATGTTGGGAAGTATTCCCTGAGCCCATGGAGTGATGTCCATCAGAGTCGTGTCTGTTTATAACACCGTGCCCCCTGAGGGCCCAAAAATCACCACATCCAACATTTGTGTTTCAGCCTTGTACCTTGTGCACAGAGATTTCTCCAGATTCTCAGAATCCTTTGATGATATTCTGTACTGTAGATGATAATACATTTTAAAGTCTTCACAATTTTAGGTTGAGGGACATTATTCTGAAATTGTTCAACCATTTGTTAGATGCAGCTGTTCACAGATTGGTGACCCTCTGCCCATCTTTCCCTCTGAGACACCCTGACTCTCTAAGATGCTCTTATAACCAATCTTGTTACTGACCCCATTGCCATTTAATCTAATTAACTGCAAAATGTTCTTCCAGCTCTTTCTTGTTAGCACCCCTTAGGCTGGCCATACATTATACAGGTCTCCCATGTTCCTATAGATCAGGGGTCTCCAAACTTTTTAGCCACATTGTAGATTTTTACAAATATTTGCGGGCCGAAAAAATGTGTTCATTATAAATAAATTTAAAAAATAATTAAATCTCACCATAGGCTTTCCACACGTCTGTGTCCCCATCAGAGTCTTTGCACACGTCTGTGTCCCCATGAGCCGCGTCCTGTACATGTGTACATCTTCAGCACTTGCCTCAGTACTAGAGCTGACTTCAGCTCTCCTGCATCTTCCGTTTCCTGCCCGCTGCCAGACACGCAGAAGGACCTTTAATAGAAACAGCGGGCGGGTAGCCGGGAGGGTGCCGCGCCAATGACGTCACTGGCTGCTAGGACATCGGCAGTCCCCAGCAGCCAATCCTAACTCACAGCGTCGCAGCATGGGGCGGGAGAGGCCTTGTCTGCCGGACCTGCCAGCTGGGGGCCGAACAAAAGACACAAGCGGGCCGGATGTGGGTTTGGAGACCCCCTGCTATAGATATATAGCACATTACGCACACACCACTGTCATAATACAAGCAAATATATTGAAATGGTAAGAAAAGAAGGCGAGGAGCAGTGTAGTTAGCCGTGTCTCTTATCTATCTACGCACCTACCCTGTTTCCCCGAAAATAAGACCTAGCGTGATTGTCGGTGATGGCTGCAATATAAGCCCTACCCACCAAATAAGCCCTAGTTAAAGTCCTTGTAGGTCTTATTTTCAGGGTAGGGCTTATTTGGGGGGTAGGGCTTATATTGCAGCCATCACTGACAATCACGCTAGGTCTTATTTTCTGGGAAACAGGGTAGCATGGTCTCCACCTAAATACTCGCGCATATATTTCAGCATTATATAAACACATGCCCCTTGGCGCTCTCATCCCCCCCGGCGTTACTTTGATTGACAGCCAGGCAGCTACTTCTCCATCTGTCCGCTCATCCCACTCATTCTGGCAGTTGGCCCCGCCTCCCTCTGCTCCCATTGGCTGGCAGCAGCCCAGGAAGAAGGTGTCCCCAGAAACGACATGGGGGATGGCTGTGATTGGAGACAGCAGATTCACGCCATGACCCCACGAGTCGGTGGTGTGTCTCGTGTGTGTGTGCACGGAGCGAGCAGAGAGGGGGAGGGGAGGCTGGTCAATATTCGCTCCATAAGACGCACAGACATTTCCCCCACTTTTTTTTTTTGGGGGGGGGGGGAGTGCATCTTATGAAGTGAAGAATATGGTAATATAAGGGTCACACCTAAACACTTTCCATTTGAAAGTAATCAGAGAGACCCTTGCACTACATAGTTGTAGTTGAAGGTACATCTAAAGGAAATTGAATAAGAAATTTGTATAATGTATGGCCAGCTTTTTGTTGCCCTGCCCCAACTTTTTTTTTGAGGCATGTTGCTGCCATCATCTTTAAAATCCCCTTATTTCTTTTTCTTAAAATAGTCTATTTTCTTAGTTTAAACATTTGATATTTATAAAAGAAAAAGTGTGCAATATTCAGATAACTTGTCACTTTATATTCTATTGGGTTAGCGCTGATATTTGATTTGAAACGTCTTCTATTTTCTATTGTGAATAAAATAAAATAAGGGTTTTTATGTAGATGTTACACACAGCTTGTTTTGGAATTGGGGTTGTAGGTGATCACTGTGATGGCCAAAAACAACAATCACAAGGTAAATATTCCAGTGTTTACATTGGAGAGCCCGCCCCTTCCTGTCACAGCGGAGGAAGGAGGAACCAATGAATGAATCATTAGTTCAGGGCACAAGAAGCACAATGATTCGTCCTCTCTGTGTATGACCTGCCATTTATTGTAACCCCCTCAGTGCCAGGATTTGGCCTCCTTTCCAAAAAATGGGGCAACAATTGAGATTACCTTTTAAAGTATCCACTTTTTTAAAAAAAAGGGGTCATTTTGGTTGTTTTGTGTGTTTTATATTATCCTGGCTTTTAGATTGTAAGTTATAATGAGAGGGGCCCTCTGATTCCTCCTGTATTGTAACTGTACTGTCTCTATCCTCATTCTGCAAAGCAGAAATAGATTTCTTTTGGTGGTATTTGATCACCACTGAGGTTTTTATTTTTTGCTATATGTATATTTTGCTCCGTAGGGTTCAATATTGAGTTGGCCCACCCTTTGCAGCTATAATGGCTTCAACTCTTCTGGGAAGGCTGTCCACAAGGTTTAGGAGTGTGTCTATGGGAATGTTTGACCATTCTTCCAGAAGCGCATTTGTGAGGTCAGGCACTGATGTGGACGAGAAGGCCTGGCTCGCAGTCTCTGCTCTAATTCGCCCCAAAGGTGTTCTTGCAGGTTGGTGTCAGGACTCTGTGCAGGCCAGTCAAGTTCCTCCACCCCAAACTCTCTCATCTGTCTTTATGGACCTTGCTTTGTGCACTGATCCAAATCATTTGGTGGAGGGGGGATTATGGTGGGGGGGGGGTTGCTTTTCAGGGGTTGGACTTGGCCCCTTAGTTCCAGTGAAGGGAACTCTTAAGATATCAGGATACCAAGACATTTTGGACAATTTCATGCTCCCAACTTTGTGGGAACAGTTTGGGGATGGCCCCTTCCTGTTCCAACATGACTGCACACCAGAGCACAAAGCAAGGTCCATAAAGACATGGATGAGCGAGTTTGGGGTGGAGGAACTTGACTGGCCTGCACAGAGTCCTGACCTCAACCCGATAGAACACCTTTGGGATGAATTAGAGCAGAGACTGTGAGCCAGGCCTTCTCATCCAACATCAGTGCCTGACTTTACAAAGGCGCTTCTGGAAGAATGGTCAAACATTCCCATAGACACACTCCTAAACCTTGTGGACAGCCTTCCCAGAAGAGTTGAAGCTGTTATAGCTGTAAAGGGTGGGCCAACTCAATATTGAACCCTACGGACTAAGACTGGGATGCCATTAAAGTTAATGTGTGTGTCAGGGCAGGCGTCCCAATACTTTTGGTAATATAGTGTACAAGAAGTTAGATGGAATATCAGAAATATCAGCATGTTTCTTACTTGGTATGGCAGCAAACCGTACATATCTATCTGCATATTGGCTAGTTTTACTTTAGTGAAAATTGATTTATTACTCACCGCCGGTCGGAAGGGGGCGGCAGGAGGGGCGTCCATACTGGGCTGTTTCCCTCCTGGGACGCTTTCCCTCTGGGAACGGGCAAGGTGATAATATTGAACTTTACGGACTAAGACTTGGATGCCATTAAAGTCCATGTGGGTGTAAAGACAGGCGTCCCAATACTTTTGGTAACATATGAAAATTGATCAATCCTGATGTACTGACGGGCTATCTTATTTCTTGATGCCCTCAAATGCCAGGACAGTACAAATATCCCCCTAAATGACCCATTTTGAAAAGTAGACAGTCCAAGGTATTTAGTAAGAGGCATGAAAAAGTTTTTTGAAGTCATTTTTGTTGTCAAATTTTTTTGTAAAATAAAGAAATTAATTGAAAGTTTTTATTTTCCCTCCCTTTTTTAAATTTTATTTTACTTACTGTCACCAATGCAGTACAGCGTCATGGTTTTTTTACGTCCTGTCATAGTGACACTACTATGCTGGGGGATTGATCGGGGATTTATTTTTATTTTTTTGGATGATCGCTGTTATAAGCAATAGTTTTAGCTGTAATGAATGACTTCCATTCATGACAGCTAGTGATCTGTGATTGGCTACAGCTAATCACATGGTACAGGGTTCTATGATTGGCCCAGGTACCATGCAATAACTGTGGGCCAATCACAGCATCACAATATGGGGTCACTCGTGCGTGCTCGCTCCTGAACCCTGCTGCTGCATCCATTGACACAGACAGTGGGACTCTGCCCCGTCCCCCGCTTTCTCGTCACTGGCTTGATAACACAGAGAGCCCCCGGCCCCATACTAATGATCGGGACCCGGAACTCCCTTTTCCAGGTCACCTGATCACTGTGGTAGCCTCTGATTGGCTACCAACAGTGATCAGTCTCTGTGAAGCCCGTCCCTGTGTTTTTCTCTTTCTGTGAATGGAGAGGAAAGATACAATATATCTTTCTTTTTGTTTTCAGAGAGGTGTGTGTCTAATCTCAGCTTGTTCAATTAAGCTCTGACAATTAGGTCTCATTCTCACGAGGCGGATCCTCTGCCTCGGAGTCCGCCTCGGTCCGCTGGCTCAGTGAGAGATCTCTCTGTTGATCTCTGCTGAGCCGGCGGATGACAGGTCCCTCTCTACTCACTGAGCGGGGAGGGGCTTGTCGAGCGCCGCTGGTTTCTATGGAGAGATCAGACGAAAACGGACAGCATGTCCATTTTCATCAAATCTCATCCGATCCGCCAGCGAAGGATCTGAACGTAGAGGCATCCATCTGCTTTTAGCGGATCGGACCGGGTCGGATGTCAGCGGACATGTCACCGCTGACATCCGTCGCTCCATAGCCTTACATGTGGAGCGCCCGTTCAGGTCCGCCGTCAAAACTGACAGGCGGACCTGAACGGTCCGATCGTGTGAAAGGGGCCTAAAACCTGGAAGCCGATTGGTTTCTATTAGGGCTGGGGAAAAAATCGATTTAAATCTTGAATCCAGTTGAGAGGTCAAATCGATTTTAAAATTTGAGCAAATCGATTTTTTTTTTTTTTTTTTTTTTCACCGCGCTGGTCCTGAGGTGCTGCGGGCATGAGTTTTTTTTAGGCAAGGTCGCGGCTTTGGCCTAGTCCGCGGCTTTGGCCGGACGCCGCGGACTAGGCCGAAGCCGCGGCCTCGCCTAAAAGCTCATGCCCACAGCGCCTCAGGACCAGCGCGGTTTCCAAAGAAAAAAAAAAACTCTATTCGAATCGTGAATCGAGTTGTGTTTTTTTTTTTTTAAGAAAATCTCCCAGCCCTAGTTTCTATGCATAAGTGAGCCTAATCTTGCACTCCCCAGCTTTTGTAAATTTACCTTTTTTGTGTCAGTATGTGTTTAGAAAAAAACAAAATGTGCACTATTGATTCTGGGCTGTACTATGGGTACAAACAACAACTAACCTACACACATGTGGTATCGCTGCGATCATCAGGAGCAGGAGAATTTATTTTGTTGTTCCTTGTTGGTAGGTTATGGCAGTAACAAGAAATATACAGCTACATTTTTTTTAAAAATGTTTTTTTTTTTGTTTTTTTTTGGTTTTTTTTTACCATTTTGGGTCGGTCTTCCTTTGATAATTAAAAAATGAATCGGGAAATATCCGTTACCCTTTACCACCAAAAGAAATATTTTTTTTCCTGGAAAAAAAAACCGTGGTATTATCCACCTGGATGCACAAAGTAGTTGTGGTGATATGTACGGTTTTACTAACACATGTCAAAGTTGCAAAATTGTGCTTAGGCGGCGTTTTAGATTTGTTTTATCCTTAGGCGTGAAGGGGTTAATATTTACATACAGCTGTCATGTTTCCGTTGTAGTCCAGGTGACAAACCCTCCGTTGTTAGAAAACTGTCACCCAACCACCTGGAATGATGTGCATGTATTTTTTTTTTTTTAACAATACATTTAGTTTCTTTTTAAAACTGCCACTGACTGCAATCTAATGGGGTCTCTTTTTTTTTTTTTTTTTCCTTTTGTAGACTGGCGGCAAAGATGGCGACTCCTGTGAGCGCACAGTGCTCCAGTAAAACATGGGAGCTGAGTCTGTACGAGCTGCACCGTACCCCACAGGTACCACAATGTGTGCGTAACAATATATCCTCAGATTCTTTGCTTTTTCTCTGACCAGGGTCTATGTCAACCCCCCCCCCCCCCCCTCCCAAAAGATTTTATAGAATTTTATACGTGTGCGTTAATATAAAAAAAAATGTATATTCAAACATGTATATGGTATGGGCAATTGTTAGGATAACATCTATGTTAACATATAAGCAGTCAGGGAGTTTAATGAGGGGTGTAAATGGTCCTGTGCTGCAAGTATTTGAATTATTGCTGCAGATATTTGTGAGCTTGTAAAATGCTGGGCAGAGCAGGTTCTATTAATGGTTTGTCGGGGGGAACCTGCAGTCATCCAAAGCCAGGGTGTAGTGGCTTGGTCATAACGTCCCCATTGGCCAGGTGTCACTGCCAGGCCCTCGGGGTGGCATCCTGGCCTGTAGCCCTTGTGTTTTCCTAGAGATCCTTAATTGCAGCAGGGATTTTTCCAGCTTCCCTAGACTGATGGTCTGACTAGTGAGAGAATGGGCATGGGCAGGGGGCATATAGAATAGCAAGGGGAGAGGAAGGATCATGAGAAAGAGTGTGTGTGGGGGAGGGCAGGAAAGGAAGGATACAGTGTGGGTCTCCCTGTACACTTAGGTCTGATCCCCCTTGGGTTTCCTCACCTTTATGGATGGGAGCCATGGGAGCCAGCCTCTGAGCACTTATTATTTTCTCTCTGTCCCCCCTAGGAAGCCATCATGGACGGTACGGAGATAGCCGTGTCCCCACGCAGCCTTCACAGTGAGCTCATGTGTCCTATCTGCCTGGACATGTTAAAGAACACAATGACCACCAAAGAGTGCCTCCACCGCTTCTGCTCAGATTGCATCGTGACTGCCCTACGTAGCGGGTCAGTGTCTTTACAACCACACTCAGCTTGCAATCGAGCTCCTCCATGACCTTGGATATTTTGTACCTTTTGTGATTTAAAGTGACGGTTTGATCAACATGGCTTTGGCTGTCTGTATGTTGGAAACAGCAGAACAAATCCATGTGATACCTGTGTTAGTGGCATGACCACGTGTCTCTTTCTTTCCTTCAGGAACAAGGAATGCCCCACATGCAGAAAGAAGCTTGTCTCGAAGCGCTCCCTTCGCCCAGACCCCAACTTTGATGCTTTAATTTCCAAGATCTACCCAAGCAGAGACGAGTATGAGGCCCACCAGGATCGAGTCCTGGCAAAGCTGAGTCGGATGCATAATCCACATGCCCTAAGCAGCAGCATTGAAGAGGGGCTTAAAATGCAAGCAATGAACAGGTACATGATGGAAGGAGCACTTTATGGGGGGGGGGGGGGGGTATTTTTATTCTTCCAAGACTTTGTCCTGCTGTCAAATAACTTTCTGAACATTAAAGTGGTTATAAAACTAGAAGGTTTTTTTACCTTAAAGCAGAGTTCCGCCGATTTTTTTTTTTTTTTTTTTTTTTTTTTTTTTTTTAAGTCAGCAGCTGCTGACTTTTAAAATATGGACACTTAACTGTCCAGGGCGCCCACAATGTCAGAACTCAAAGCCGATCTGTCCCTCGGCTGTCTGGTGCTGCCGCCACCATCTTTGGTAAGGGAATCAGGAAGTGAAGCCTTGCGACTTCACTTCCTGGTTCCCTACTGCACATGCGCAACACGCTGCGCTATCCCACTGATCCCTCCTGTGTCTGGGACCTGTGTGTCTCCCAGAAGACAGCGGGGGGGACGGGAAGTGGCGTAGATACCTGCCGGTGGCTCGGGTATCTATGGCCGGAAGTGGGAGCAAAATACCTGTGTTAGACAGGTATATGCTCCCCCCTGAAAGGTGCCAAATGTGACCCCGGAGGGGGGAAGGATTCCGAAAAGCGGAAGTTCCATTGTTGGGTGGAATTCCACTTTAATGCATTCTATGCATTAACCACTTGCCGACCGCAATACAGGGAAAGAAAATCCATCACATTCCCGCTGTCAGAACGGAGCTCTGCCTTGTTTACATAGGTAGAGCTCCGCCCTGTGTGTCTTCCCGACTTATCACAGCAGAAGTGGTGCGGGAGTGCAGGGGATATATATATATATATATATATATATATATAGATATAGATATAGATATAGATATAGATATAGATATATATATAAAATGTATGTATATGTGTGATCCTGCGCAGGACGGCCGCCCTGTAGTAGAAAATCTGCTATAGGACGGTCGTTAAGTAGTTATCATTTGCACAATGTATACTAAACATAATAATTAATATATATTGTATCTTGGTTCATTTTAACCCCCATCTCCTCCTCCTTTAACTTTTATCTACTTCCTTTCTTTTGTCAAGGGCACAGAGGGTCAGAAAACACCCACACGAGTCAGACAACACTACTTTCAGTGGTGGAGAGGATAACTGCGACAGTCGCTCTCACGTTAGTAATCCATCGGTACATAGCAACCAGGAGGCCGGGCCAAGCCGCAAGAGGTCCCGAGCTTCTGAGGATTCTGGGGCAGAACCAGATCTGTCACATGAAGGTGGGGTACGAAGTCCAGACCTACAGGGAACGGGAGAGCCTGGTAGTGAAATAGAACTGGTGTTCAGGGCTCACCCATTGCTGGTGGAGAAGGACGAGTACAGTCAAACCAGGTGAGGGCTCACAAAAGCTGTTTCTGTTTTCCTACGTTATTCTGACATTACCCAGTATAGATCTGAACAAGCTGGTCATTCTCTGCAGGTTTGTAAAGACGACAGCAAATGCCACAGTTGATCATCTCTCCAAGTATCTGGCTCTTCGGATTGCTCTGGAGGAGCAGGCTCAGCAGCAGGGAGGAACAGAGGGCGTGTCACTGGGGGAAGTCAGTGAGAAGCAATACACAATTTATATCTGCGCGGGGGCTGCTGGTGGACAATACACGGTAAGAATATGCTTTTGGCGGTTGAGAAATGCTTAAAGTGACATTAACCACTTGCCCTCCTTAATGACCAGGCCATTTTTTGCGATACAGCACTGCTTTGTTTAATCGCTTTTGGACAGCCCACCGCACATATACTGCGGCAGGACGGCCCGGCTGCGCAAAATCACGTGGTGTACATGATTTTGTGCACATGGTGTGTGTGGGGGGCGCACTGCCGAAGCGCTGCTCCCGCTGTGATTGGACACAATGGGTCCGGCACCCACGACACCGATCGTTCTGTGGAGAGACGGAGAAGCAGTCTGCCTATGTAAACAAGGCAAACCGCTGCTTTGTCAGGGAGCAAAAGAGAGGTCTTGTGTTTCAGCTAAGCTGAATCGCGATCTCTTTCTTCAGTGTATCCGTCCCCCACACAGTAAGAAAACACTCCCAGGGAACACACTTAACCCTTTGCTCGCCCCTGGTGTTAACCCCTTCCCAGCCAATGTCATTAGAGTGGCAGTGCATTTACTTAGCGCTGGTCCCCAAAAAGTGTCAGTGTCCAGTTTGTCCGCCGCAATGTCACAGTCCAATGAATGACCGCCGCCACCCACCAAATGTTGGGAAGACAGAGCCCTGTCCTGTCAGCGGGGAAGTAATGGATTTTCTTTCCCCATCAAGCAGGGAATAAAATCCATTACTTCTCATAGTAAAAGCAACACGCACAGTACACCAAAACACTGGCTAGGCACACAGTTAACCCTGTGATCGCCCTAGATGTTTAACCCCTTCCCAGCCGGTGTCATTAGTACAGGGACAATGAATATTTTTAGCACTGATCACTGTATTAGTGTCACTGGTTCCCACAAAGTGTCAGTCAGCGTCCGAATATCCGCCGCAATATCAGTCCTGCTATAAGTCGCTGATCGCTGCCAGTACTAGTAAAAAAAGTAATAATAATTCCAGTATATATTCCATAGTTTGTAGACACTATAACTTTTGTGCAAAACAATCGATATACACTTGTTGGGATTTTTTTTTTTACCAGAAATATGTAGCAGAATACATATTGATCTAAATTTAATATATATATTTTTTTTTTTACTTGTATTGAATGTTTTATAGCAGAAAGAAAACCCTCTTTTTTTTTTCTTTTTTTTTTCATTTTTTTTTTTTTTTTTTTTTTTTTTCAAATTGTCTGTCAGTCTTTTTTTGTTTATAGCGCAAAAAACAAAAAACAGGTGAACAAATACCACCAAAAGAAAGCTTTATTTGTGCGAAAAAAAGGACATTATCAATTTTATTTATGTACATTGTTGTTTGACCGCGCAATTGTCCTTAAAGTAACGAAGTTCCGTATTGCAAAAAATGGCCTAGTAATGAAGGGGGGTAAATCTTCCCAAGGGCAAGTGGTTAAACTGAAAGTTTTAAATAGACATCATTGCAGACACACACATTATTTAATGAACTCTTTTGGTGTTTATTTCTTCCTCAGACTTTGAATGGATCGTTAACCCTGGAGCTTGTTAATGAGAAGTACTGGAAGGTGAGCAAGCCTCTGGAGTTGTATTATGCTCCCACAAAGGAACAAAAATAAAGGGGGTGACCCCCATCAAGGTGTGAGAAGATAGACTGGAAACCTAGAGACGGTTCTCCTCACACACAGTCCTACCGTAGAAAGATTCTACAGCCAAACTTTTGTGGAGAGGCACCCAGAAGGGACCTATGGGGGAAAATGGCGCCACCCTAGGAGACAGTTGGCCAGCCTCCTCCCATCATTGTGTGGATTACTGTTGTTGGCCAGAAGGAAGTGGTGTCCTCATCACTCTGCATAGTCCAGGAGCACAATTGGGCAGAAAACAAGCCATTCATCGGACCCCCTGCCACAGGCTTCAAGTGCTACTCCATAATTCATGTTTATTGGGGGTAAAGTCCCATGAAGACTAACTTTTTTTTTTTTGCCTCCTGCAAACTTCTTTCACCCCGCGGCTCATCGGTTCTTAGTGGGATTATAATAATTTATATACCGTTCACTATATTGCGCTGGTATTTTTCCTAAGCTTGTAACAGTCTTTTTTTACTAGAACAATTTAATTTTTAGGTTTTTATTTGCCTTTTCATGCCGAGGTGCAAAAAAGAAAAAAAAAACGTAAACAGCAGCAATATATCTACTTTCTGTACTCAGTCTAAATATTGTGTTTCTCTATTTTTTCCTACGCAGGAATGAAAGTCTTTTCTTAGTAGGAATCAGGGGATTTTTTTGGTGTAAGCTGTGCAGGTTACAATGCTTTTGAGTAAATACATATTTTTGTTTGACATGAACTGTTATGTAGATCTGTGTTCAGTGTCCAGAAGGATAAGATAATCTTTTGAGCTCCCTCCTGCAGGGTGAATCAACTTAATTCCCTTTTTTTGCAATTGAAGGACTACATGTTCCACCATTCTATGCTAACAGCTGGAGGACCACGGTTTGTTTTATAGTCTTCCCATTCTTTGGTTGGTGATGGTCAAGGATGGTGTAGAATGAGCTGCCCTCTTTATGTGGAGAGGCTCAAGGATCGAATGGATTAATTCCACAAAAATCTAGTGGTGTTTAGTCAAATTAACTAGACTTGTTCTGTAATGTTCCAGAACAGGGGTCTTCAAACATTCTAAACACAGGGCCAGTTTACTGCCCTTCAGGCTTTAGGGGGGCCAGACTGTCCACTGGGAGTAGAAGTTGTCCTAGCATCAGTTAAACAATGCAGTCAATTCCTCCCCCCTAGGGAGGAACAGTGCCCCATCGTTGGTGTCAGGGGGAAGAATAGTGCTCTATTTATTTCAGTGGGAGGAATAGCGCCCCATCGTTGGTGTCGGTGGGGGGGGGGTAGCGCCCCATCGTTGGTGTCGGTGGGGGGGGGTAGCGCCCCATCGTTGGTGTCGGTGGGGGGGGTAGCGCCCCATCGTTTGTGTCGGTGGGGGGGGGGGGTAGCGCCCCATCGTTGGTGTCGGTGGGGGGGGTAGCGCCCCATCGTTGGTGTCGGTGGGGGGGGTAGCGCCCCATCGTTGGTGTCGGTGGGGGGGGTAGCGCCCCATCGTTGGTGTCGGTGGGGGGGGGTAGCGCCCCATCGTTGGTGTCGGTGGGGGGGGGTAGCGCCCCATCGTTGGTGTCGGTGGGGGGGGGTAGCGCCCCATCGTTGGTGTCGGTGGGGGGGGTAGCGCCCCATCGTTGGTGGGGGGAGTAGTGCCCCATCATTGGTGTCGGGGGGGGGGGAGTAGCGCCCCATCGTCGGCGTCGGTGGGGGGGGGGGAGTAGCGCCCCATCGTCGGCGTCGGTGGGGAGGGGGAGTAGCGCCCTGTCGGTGGGGAGGGGGAGTAGCGCCCTGTCGGTGGGGAGGGGGAGTAGCGCCCTGTCGGTGGGGAGGGGGAGTAGCGCCCTGTCGGTGGGGAGGGGGAGTAGCGCCCCATCGTTGGCGTCGGTGGGGAGGGGGAGTAGCGCCCCATCGTTGGCGTCGGTGGGGCGGGGGAGTAGCGCCCCATCGTTGGCGTCGGTGGGGCGGGGGAGTAGCGCCCCATCGTTGGCGTCGGTGGGGAGGGGGAGTAGCGCCCCATCGTTGGCGTCGGTGGGGAGGGGGAGTAGCGCCCCGTCGTTGGTGTCGGTGGGGGGAATAGTGCCTCATCGTTGATATCAATGGGAGGAATAATGCCTCATATCAGTGGGAGGAAAAGAGCCCCAAGGACCAGATAAAGGCAAGCAAAGAGTGGCATGGGGCTGCAGTTTGGAGACCACTGTTTCAGAGAACTGAAGAAGTGCCTTGGGTAAACTCCAAAATGTCTTCAGCATTATCCAAGTTGAGTTGAAGGGTGACTACTACTAGCTATACCATGGATAAATGGGAACCTTCAGAGATAATTCCACCAAAAAAAAGTTTTTCACTTTTGCACAGTTCTTGACAAATGAGTTGAGTCCATCTGCAGCAGGGTGTGTGCGATCAGCTGCAGGCAGGATACCTGTACGAATCACCGATATGCGTACCACAGCTGTCTGTATATAATTGGTTACATGCAATGAGCGGAGCTGGACCCAAAGGGTTCATTTACTAAAACTGAACAGTGCAAACCCTGGTGCATCTCTGCATAGAAACCAATCCGCTTCCAGTTTTTATTGTTAAAGTATAACTGAACAAGCTGGAGTTAGAAGCAGATTGGCTACTATAAAGAGCTGCATCAGATTTTGCAATCGGCTTCTAACTTCAGCTTGTTCAGTTAAGCTTTAACAATAAAAACTGGAAGCGGATTGGTTTCTATGCAGAGCTGCACCAGATTTTGCACTCTTCAGTTTTAGTAAATCAGCCCCAATTTGTCTCCTTCCAGGGACGCTCTAATCTGTCTCTAATTGCACGCTCAGCCCTGACACCTGGCCCTGGTTGTGCCTGATTCCCCCCACCCACCCCACTGCAGGTTTACATTGATTCTTGGCAGTGCACAGCCCTAGTTGGCTGTGTAAATAGGCTCATGTGTGTGAACTTGGGGTAGGTTCACACAGATGGCAAGGGATCTGTAAAAACGGGAGATTGATCCGTGTTTTACCACCCCCCAACAGCCTACCTATAGATGTACATTACAGAAGGTCCATTTACATTGCCATGGCTGCAATGCTTTCCATCGTGGTAAATTTAAAGTGGTTGTAAACCCTTCCATATACCCAGTAAAGTGACTGGCCTCAGGTGATACAGAGATGAAACAAATCCTCCTACATAAGTTGTACCCATTTATCTGCAGCTATCTGTCCCCTGCATCTATTCAAAGTGCAGAATTTATAAAGGATCTCTCAGCTCTGAAAAAGCAGGGGGGCAGGGAGCTGAATTTACGCTCAGTGAGGAGATCCCTGAGAGCTGATTCCCTCTCGATCTCCTCACTGAGCGTAAATTCAACTCCCTGCCCCCCTGCTTTTTCAGAGCGGAGAGATCCTTTATAAATTGATTGGATTGAGGCGATTGCACAATTAGCCTATATAGTAATTATCCCAGGGCTCGACAAACCCCGGGCGCCAGGTCGCATTTGCGACTAGAATTAGCGACCTGGCGCCTGGGACGGCACAGCTGTGGTATCCTGTGTCCGTTCGACACCCCCCCCCCCCCCCCGCCCGCCGCGATCGCGCTGGGCCGCGCCGGTAATTGAGGCCCCGGCTTTGCGGCCTACTGCAGTCCTATGGTTCCTTCTGCAATCGGGCGCCCTCTGGTGGTGGCCGTTGGTACTACAAGACATCCACCAATGCTAATGGAGCTTTCCCTACCTGTTTTCACTGCCTGCTCATCTCCTTCCCTTTACTTAGAACCCCCAAACATTATATATATTTTTTATTCTAACACCCTAGAGAATAAAATGGCGGTCATTGCAATACTTTCTGACACACCGTATTTGCGCAGCGGACTTACAAGCGCACTTTTTTGGGAAAAAATACTTTTTTTAATTAAAAAATAAGAAAACAGTAAAGTTAGCCCAATTTTTTTTATATTGTGAAAGATAATGTTACGCCGAGTAAATTGATTCCCAACATGTCACGCTTCAAAATTTCATCCGCTCGTGGAATGGCGACAAACTTTTACCCTTTAAAATCTCCATAGGCGTCGTTTAAAAAATTCTACATGTTGCATGTTTTGAGTTACAGAGGAGATCTAGGACTAGAATTATTGCTCTCGCTCTAACGACCGTGGCGATACCTCACGTGTGGTTTGAACACCGCTTTCATATGCGGGTGCTACTCACATATGCGTTCGCTTCTGCAAGTGAGCTCGGCGGGACGGGCGCATTTTTAAAAATTATTATTTTTTCTTATATATTTTACTTTTTATTTTTTATTTTTACACTGTTTTTAAAAAAAAAAATAAAAATTGTGTCACTTTTATTTCTATTACAAGGGATGGGGCACATTTAAATTTTTTTTTTTTTCTTATTTATTTTAACTTTTTTTTTTTTTTTAAAAGAACAGTGAAAAAATAAAAAAGTCACTTTTATTCCTATTACAAGGAATGTAAAAATCCCTTGTAATAGAAAAAAAGCATGACAGGACCTCTTAAATATGACATCTGGGGTCAAAAAGACCTCAGATCTCATATTTACACTAAAATGCATAAAAAAAAAAAAATTGTCATTTGAAAAAAAAAAAAAGTCCCTTCAAGAGCTATGGGTGGAAGTGACGATTTGACGTCGCTTCCGCCCTGCAATGACTTGGAGATGGGGGGGGGGGGCCATCTTCCTCTCACTTGTCTCCATGCCAGGCCAGGGACAGATCCGGATCGCCTCCGCCGTTACCGACGGCCGCGGTAAGCGGTGAAGGGCACCGGAGCGCGGCGGTAGGGGGGGCCCTCTCCTGCCGCCGATTAAAAGTAATCTCTCTGCGAATCTGCTGCAGAGACCACTTTTATCTGAAAGAGAACTGCCGGCTCTTGAAGAAGATACCGGGGTTATGGTAGCTAGCTGCTACCATAACAACGGTATTTCTCTTCAAAGACAGGACGTATATAGTCGTCCTGCGGGAAGGAAGTGGTTAATTAAAATGAATTTATTATTTGTCATCTCTCTGCTTGGCCCCTTTCACACAGGCTGTCTGATCAGGTTCGCCTGTCAGTTTTTCAGGCGGACCTGATTGGATCCTTAGCGGGAATATGGCGGTCTTATGTCCCTGCATGGCAGGAAATAAAAGCAGTCACATTAGTTCTAGTCGTCTCTGTGTAAATTTAAGATTGGTTCATTTTTATATTGAAAATAAAGCTTTGTCGGTCGTTTAAAAAAAAAAAAAAACCTGGCTCCTAACTTTTTTAGCTGGCTCCTAGATTCCAAGCAAATTTGTCAAGCCCTGAATTATCCCTCTTTAGTGTGTACGTGTCTCAATCCAGGGCATCCCCCTCCTTTAACACAGGTACAGAGCTCAGGCTATCATTCACAGGCTGTGTGCTGGAGGTCCCTCCCCGTTACCTTTTTTTCTCTTGGTGTCAGGAATACTGGTCAGAAGTGACTCATGCTGATAGCAGAGGAAGAGGCAGAAGACAGGAATGACCCTTGATGCTCTGGATTGAGACACGTACACACTAAAGAGGGATAATTACTATATAGGCTCACTGTGCAGTCACCTCAATCCAATCAAACTATTTAGCGGATGGGTAGCTGCCAACAATGATATGTATCCCCACAAAAAAAAATCTAACAGTAAAAAAAATGCAGCACTAACAAAAAAAAAAAAAAAATATATATATATATTATAATTTTTTTTTTTCTTTAGTAAAAAAAATTAATGTATATTAAATGGTGACCAGTAGTGGCAGCACCCTCTCCATAAGGGTGTTCTATTCTCTGTATCATTTATTTGGTAATATAATACATAACATGGAATAGGGTGTCACTATTTAATATATATTTATTTTTATTTAAAAGAAATTTTTTACAATGAATAATTTTTTTATTATTGGTAGTGCTGCACCATCGAGGGATATGCTTTGTTCATATTTCATGTCTGAGCTTTACAACCACTTTTACTCACCGTGTCGTGCTGGGCAGGCAATCTGCTTGTCACACGTGCCCAATGAATTCAACGGGACATCGCTGCACCCACATGCCAAGTGTGGTAAAATCCTAATTGGGATCGGGTAAAGGCCAGCATCTGCGTAAAAGAGGCCGTAAAGCAGGGGTCTCAAACTGGCGGCCCTCCAGCTGTTGCAAAACTACAAGTCCCATCATACCTCTGCCTGTGGGAGTCATGCTTGTAACTGTCAGGCTTGCAATGCATCATGGGACTTGTAGTTTTGCAACAGCTGGAGCCGCCAGTTTGAGGATCCCTGCCGTAAAGTGTATTTAAAGCCAAAACCCCTGTCAGGTTTTTACTGAAGTCAATATCACTGTTTTGGGAAGTTCAGTCTAGTTCTGGTGATCATTGTCACTGGAATTGAAAGTAAAAGTTGAGTTGTCACCAACACAGCAATAGAGGAGAATTATTCCGATGGAAACCATTAAGAGGGGATTTCCCTCACTTTAGAGACATTTATCTGCCTGCTGTGCCTGCAGAACAATAAGTAAAAGGTGATCTCGGTTGGACACTGATGGGTTTTAACCATTTACTACTGTATCCAAAATGAAAAAGTTTTGGCTTTAGATATTCTTGAAATCACTTGCTCCCTGCATCTGTGAGATTTCCACCAGAACTATCGGTTCTGCCTACTGTAAATGCCAAAGTCGTTCCATTGCCAGGGGCTGGTGTCATGTTTCCTAACATTGTAAATACAGTATCTCACACAAGTAAGTACACCCCTCACATTTCTGTAACTATTTTATATCTTTTCATGCGACAACACTGAAGAAATTTGCTACAATGTAGAGTAGTGAGTGTACAGCTTGTATAACAGTGTAAATTTCCTGTCCCCTCAAAATAACTATCAGCTATTAATGTCTAAACCGCTAGAAACAAAAGTGAGTACACCCCTAAGTGAAAATGTCCAAATTGGGCCCAAAGTGTCAATATTTTGTGTGCCCACCGTTATTTTTCAGCACTGCCTTAACCCTCTTGGGCATGGAGTTCACCAGAGCTTCACAGGTTGCCACTGGAGTCCTCTTCCACTCCTCCATGACGACATCACGGAGCTGGTGGATGTTAGAGACTTTGCACTCCTCCACCGTCCATTTGAGGATGTCCCACAGATGCTCAATAGGGTTTAGGTCTGGAGACATGCTTGGCCAGTCCATCACCTTTACCCTCAGCTTCTTTAGCAAGGCAGTGAGCGTCTTGGAGGTGTGTTTGAGGTCATTATCATGTTGGAATACTGCCCTGCGGCCCAGTCTCTGAAGGGGAGGGGATCATGCTCTGCTTCAGTATATCACAGTACAAGTTGGCATTCATGGTTCCCTCAATGATCTGTAGCTCCCCAGTGCCGGCAGCACTCATGCAGCCCCAGACCATGACACTCCCACTACCATGCTTGACTGTAGGCAAAACACACTTGTCTTTGTACTCCTCACCTGGTTGCCCCCACACACGCTTGACACCATCTGAACCAAATAAGTTTATCTTGGTCTCATCAGACCACAGGACATGGTTCCAGTAATCCATGTCCTAAGGCTACTTTTAAAATGAGGTGCTTTACAAGCGCTATAACACTAAATATAGCACCTGCAAAGCGCATTGAAATAGCCTCTCCTCTCACTCCAATGTGAAAGCCTGAGGCCTTTCACACTAGAGCGGTGCTCTGACAGGACGGTAAAAAAAAGTCCTGCAAGCCGCATCTTCGTAGCGCTGTAGGAGCGTTGTATATACTGCTCCGAAAGGACCCCTGCGGCACTTTGTTGGGCAGTTTTAACCCTTTTTCAGCCGCTAGCGGGGGTTAAAAGCGCCCCCGCTAGTGACCGAAAACCTCCGCAAAAATGACGGTAAAGCCAACACACCAGTGTGAAAGTAGCCTTAGTCTGCTTGTCTTCAGCAAACTGTTTGCGGGCTTTCATGTGCATCCTCTTTAGAAGAGGCTTCCTTCTGGGACAACAGCCATGCCGACTAATTTGATGCAGTGTGTGGCGTATGGTCTGAGCACTGACAGGCTGACCTCCCACCCCTTCAACCTCTGCAGCAATGCTGGCAGCACTCATACGTCTATTTCCCAAAGACAACCTCTGGATATGACGCTGAGCACGTGCACTCAACTCATTTGGTCCACCATGGTGAGGCCTGTTTTGAGTGGAACCTGTCTTGTTAAACTGCTGTATGGTCTTGGCCACCGTGCTGCAGCTCAGTTTCAGAGTCTTGGCAATCTTCTTATAGCCTAGGTCAGTGATGGTGAACCTTGGCACCCCAGATGTTTTGGAACTTCATTTCCCATGATGCTCATGCACTCTGCAGTGTAGTGGAGCATCATGGGAAATGTAGTTCCAAAACATCTGGGGTGCCAAGGTTCGCCAGCACTGGCCTAGGCAATCTTTATGTAGAGCAATAATTCTTTTGTTCAGATCCTCAGACAGTTCTTTGCCATGTTGAACTTCCAGTGACCAGTATGAGTGAGAGCGATAACACCAAATTCAACACACCTGCTCCCCATTCACACCTGAGACCTTGTAACGCTAACAAGTCACATGACACCGGGGAGGAAAATTACTAATTGGGCCCAGTTTGGACATTTCCACTTAGGGGTGTACTCACTTTTGTTGCCAGCGGTTTAGATATTAATGGCTGTGTGTTGAGTTATTTTGAGGGGACAGCAAATTTACACTGTTATACAAGCTGTACACTCACTACTTTACATTGTAGCAAAGTGTCATTTCTTCAGTGTTGTCACATGAAAAGATAGAATAAAATATTTACAAAAATGTGAGGGGGGGGGGACTCACTTTTGTGAGATACTGTAAGTTAAGAATTTGGGAATACAGCTGTGGGAGAATCACAATTACAGTAAAGTCTTATGGAAAGGGGAGGTGCAACAAGCTATTCCCCTTTCCGAAACTAAAACGTCACGTTTGGGTGAAATTGACTGTAAGAAGAGCCAGCCATGATTGAGGCTCGTTTCCACCAGCACCAATGGGCTGCACTGGGGAGTGTTGTCCAACGTAGTCCCATGTGCTATTTTTTAAGTTGAAGTAAAAAGATAAGGCGATACCACCCATCAGCATAAAAAAAAAAACAAACAAACAAAAAAAAAAAAATTCCTAAAAGTGAAACACAAATGTAAATTTAGTAATAAAAATAATGAAAAAAGACCATAAACATACGTTATGATTCCACCACCATGCATGTAAATCTGTGTGCCAATAAACAATTCCAACACCATAAATCACTAGCCATTGTGAAAAGTGCCCACTTGCCATCAACCAGCGCATTGGGATAAATCTTCCAGATCGGTCACATCATATGTCAGTAGATATCCAACCACCCCCTATGTCTTCAATGTTCACACCAAAGACACCACAACATCAAACTAGAGAAGTACTTCTAGTGTAGTATTGCTTGGTGACGTGCCATAATTTTGGACCAGACGTGACGTCACACTGGAACAGGAAGTGACGACACCAGTAGAGCCTCGACTAGTTTCGCTGATCATGTCTTCAGGAAGCTACCTTTCAGGTCACCGAAGTGGTACAACAGTGCTTGTTGATCGCAAGGCTGTTTATATTGGTGCCAAGTCTTGGCACATAAACAAGTGAGTGCTAAATTCTTATGTACACCTGGTCTAATAAATACTGCACTATAAGTACTTATTTGGTTTGATGTTGTGGTGTCTTTGGAGTGAACATTGAAGACATAGGGGGAGTGGGAAGATCTACTGATGTATGGTGTGACTGATCTGAAGGATTTATCCCAATGCGCATGTTGAACCTAGGCTGGTTTCACACGGGCGGTCTTTGTATAGTGCATCCGTCTGCTCACTGGGAGATCCGTCCGCTGATCCCCACTGAGCAAATGGATGACAGGTCTGTGTCTGCTCCGCTATACAGAGCAGACACAGCCCTGCTGTTCTCTATGGGACGCTCAGATGGAAACGGACCGCCTATCCGTTTCCATCCGATCCACCGTACAGATGGGGAATGGAACCCCCATCCATCTGTTTTTGGCAGACAGTATCGGATCGGACGCCGGTGGGTGTCAACCGACACATGTCCGCTGACATCCGTCGCTCCAAAGAGGGCAGTGGATGGTCTGATTGGCTCAGTTTGAAAAACTGATAGGCGGACTTGATCAGACAGCCCGTGTGAAACCAGCCTTAGTAATATAGAGGTCACTGGATTGATGGTGAGTGGGCTCTTTTCACAATGGCTGGTGATTTATGGTGGCACAGTTGGAAGATCATTTATTGACACACAGAAGATTTAAATGCATGGTGATGGAATTGCTGCGCTGTAACACATTGCTATTGACATAGGAATTGAAAAAAGTGAGCACTGTGTTGCATTATAACAGTGGATTGCAGTGCGCGTACAATGTTTTATGCACTGTGCAATGTGAACAAGTAGAAAACGGATAAAACTTTTAGTTTATTTGTTATGTTAATTTTACAGCACAGACAAGAGTATTCATACAACATGGGTTATAGGTGTCTACCTTCAGATAATTGCACACTAGCAAAGCTTTGGAGCACGTGCCTCCTCTAACCCTACCCCATTTTGTGAGTTCCCAGTTTTGTGATAGTGTCTGAAGGTGATGGACCTTTCACCCTTAGCTTCACTAGCTTATTATTTTTCCTTCAATCAACACCTCCCTGTCTTCTGATGCCAACATAGAAGCAGTGTATCTGAATTGGCGCAACCTCAATCAAGCCCATGCTGGCGGGACGGCCTGTAATGTTGCTTCAGCACTGGATCCTGCATGGGTACTCACCTTGGCAATTGGAGTCAGCTGCAGAGTGCTATACAGTTCCAGGGCTGTGGTCTATTGCTATGGAACCCAGTCCCTGAAGACCCCTTTGGGGCTATGTACACCATGAAGGGCGAAGCCTGGACTTTCTATACAGTCCAGTATTGTGAACAGGTAAGTATCTCCTACTGTTACTGTAAAAACGGGACTATGTTTGGACACCTCGCTTTGTAAACCTTTCAAACCTGGCACTGAAATGCAACCACTCAGAGCTTTCAAGTGGTTGACCAGGTGTTACGTTACACCACTGGCAGAACATTTCACCACCACGTCTGCCTAGACCCCTTGTAAAGATCTTAGGTCCTGCATTGGCCTTTAGCCACAAATATTAGTTACAGGACAGTCTACTCCTGGGTTACCTCATAATCCTTCCAGACACGCTTACCCTATACTCCTTCCAGACACGCTTACCCTATACTCCTTCCAGACACGCTTACCCTATACTCTGCACTCTATTCCATGAGTACCCCACAGGGTACTGTACAGTATTGGAGGGTACAGTATTGGAGGCAGCTGCAGAAGAGTTTTCTTCCCCAGACTGGCACCATATTGAAGAGGGAGCTTCATGCAATGTGCGCTCTCACATTGAAAAGCTCATTATTTCTGTTAGCAAAACATTGTGCAGCCTGACCCTCCTCTAAGTCTCCATGCCCCTTTGGTTACGAAGAGACCTGCAAAACATTCCCTGTTCGTGAACAGATAGAATTAGGGCTGAAACAACTAATCGATTAATCGGCAACTAATCGATTATTAAAATAATCGATTACTATTTTCATAATCGATTAATCGGCCAGTAACATAATGGGGTTAAAAAAAAACTAAAATGGGCCCTTTATAGTACAAAATGATCAAATAATCGCTACTGTAAATATTACTTTCACAGTTCTACTGTAAAAAAATGAACCCCTTACAGTAGTGATTATTTGCTTTTTTTGTACTATAAAGGGCTCATTTTATTTTTTTTAACGCCATTATTTTACTAAACGTCTTAGACCTGGTTCACATCTTTGTGTTTTTTGGTGCTTTTTGCAGAAACGCACTACAGTTCATTTACATGGTTTCCTATGGGACACGTTCACATCTATGCTTTTTTCAGCCTCTGCGTGTTTGGAAAGGGTCAGGGACTTTTTTTTAATGCAAAATGGTGCTTTTTTGGTTCAATATACCTCAATGGAGAAGCTGCAGAAAAGCATGTAATGCGTTTTTGCAGCTATTTGTGTTTTTTAATCTGCCCAACAACAAATTGGCCAAAAAAATGCAAAAACGCTAATTGCAGCAAAATCAATTTGACCTCACTAACAATTAGAAAATCGAAAACGAACGTTCTTAAAATTACATTTTTTTTTTTTTTTTTTTTTGAAGGAAGACATTTTGTTTTTTTTAATACAAAAATTTGATCTGAGTCTATTTACCAGATTTACTCTTTAATAGTATATACAGTATATCGCTTCTGTCTGTTATTCTCAGAGTGGATTAGACATTTTGCTCCCCAACCATATACTTGGTTATTTATATTTACCACTGCATAGAGATATTTTAAGAATAAATTGCCTTTTTTTAAAAAAACTTTACATATGAACTAAATTATACACCACACTTATTTTTTGATGTTATTAACCGATTAATCGAAACAATAATCGGCCAACTAATCGATTATGAAAATAATCGTTAGTTGCAGCCCTAGTTCTATGTAAATTTCTAGCAAATAAATGATGATTTTTACATGTAGGAGAGAAATGTCAGAATTGACCTGGGTGCTCCAAAATGCCT
Organism: Lithobates septentrionalis; assembly: GCA_037952835.1. NCBI lineage: Eukaryota > Metazoa > Chordata > Amphibia > Anura > Ranidae > Lithobates > Lithobates septentrionalis. The sequence goes on along the minus strand of JBBDGP010003207.1, from coordinate 81,190 downwards.
GGAGGTGCTCCCCTGCATGTTGGGCCTCTGTATGTGGCCACGCTGTGTAAAAGTCTCACACACGTGGTATCGCCATACTTGGGAGTAATAGCAGAATGTGTTTTGGGGTGTAATTTGTGGTATGCATATGCGGTGTGTGAGAAATAACCTGCTAATATGACAATTTTGTGGAAAAAAAAAAAAGAAAAAAAAAAATCTTGATTTTGCAAAGAATCGTGGGAAAAAATGACAACTTCAAAAAACTCTCCATGCCTCTTACTAAATACCTTGGAATGTCTTCTTTCCAAAAAGGGGTCATTTGGGGGGTATTTGTACTTTTCTGGCATGTTAGGGTCTCAAGAATATAGATTGGCCGTCAGTAATTCAGGTGTGATCAATTTTCAGATATTGGCACCATAGCTTTTGGACTCTATAACTTTCACAAAGACCAAATAATTTACACCGATTTGTACTTATTTTTACCAAAGATATGTAGCAGTATAAATTGTGGCCAAAATTTACGAAGAAAAATTACTAAATTTGCTAAATTTTATAACCGAAACAAAGAAAATTGTATTTTTTTTACCGAATTTTCAGTCTTTTTTCTTTTATAGCGCAAAAAATAAAAAACCCAACGGTGAATAAATACCACCAAAAGAAAGCTCTATTTGTGTGAAAAAAAGGACAAAAATTTCATATGGGTACAGTGTTGCATGACTGAGTAATTGTCATTCAAAATGTGAGAGCACCGAAAGCTGAAAATTGGTCTGGTTAGGAAGGGGGTTTAAGTGCCCAGTGGTTAAGGTTCTAAACACTATAGAGACATTTCTGACAGGTGGATGATGTGGGGAAAAAAAAAAAATCGAGGGAGCTGGGATTTTCAAGTTACAAATCACAAGAACATGGACACCTATCTACGAGTAATTTACATGCTACACTGTCCAACAATCGCTGCTCACATTACCAATACACCTTATTTATGAGAAAAAAACACCGTCTACTGATAGCAACCAGATTGAAAAAAAAACTTTTCTTCAGACACCTTTCAATCCCAGGTGCGATTAAGAGTGAACAAATAATCCCAGAGCAATCACATAAGGCAACAAAAAAAAACAAAAACTGAAAAACTGTCAGTTAAATTTTAAAATACAACAACATTTTATTCTTCTCAAAAGGTGTTTTCATGCTGTGACTTTGAATTAAGAATATCTAAAATGATTTACAGTAGCATATTAATATTGGTTAAAACATTCATCTATAACAAGTGTGTGGGCCAAATTACTGATGCAGGAAGAAAAGTGAACAAGTCATTTCAAACTGAATGTAATTTTGAGAAGTAGCTATCCAATTTGTCAAAATGTCCAGATAAAACACCCATATTTGTAATTTTCAGGATTGGTGGACAACATATAAATGAATGATAAACTTCAGTAGCTGGGTTAGAGAAGACGCCAAGGCAAACACAGGTTTACAAGAAGGCATCACTCCATTCTTTAAGGCAGACAAAGCAATCTCTTCCTTGTTTTGCATTTGCTCCACATGTATCTTTTAGCCAATCCTTAAAAAGTTCTTCATCCTTCTTCAGCTCAAGGAACTGACCTAAGAGAACATGAGCCTTATCAAAGCCTTTTTCCTTGAGCCTCTGTCCTAGCAATTTGCCAATACCAGCAATGCACTGAACAGACTTCTCTCCCATAGGCTCAGACACAAAATCCCGATGCTTTTGCAACTTTGAAGACATCTTTGTTTTTATTCAACTTTAAGACTGAGGTAGCTCCCTTCCCGCCAAGCCTCTCCACGACAAGATCTACTTGGAAATATCATTTTTAATAACATTAAATTACCATATGGCCCCGGTTGCAATTGTATATGCAATATTTTTTCCTATGAAAGTGGAGTTGCCCTTTAAAAGAAATCTGTGCTGAAATAAAAAGTGAGGCGGCCATTGCCGACCTTTTGAGGTTGTCTAGCTGTACCTGACTTCAATGTTTCCAGAGTCACTAACCCGGAACAAGCACATGGATCAGACAGACATTTCTCCAACAAAAAAAAAGTGTATTCATTCATACAATTCTCTAAAAATGCTTTTATCCTTAATTTCTAGCAAAGTCAGAACTGTATGCAAAATCATAGCTCCCAACAGTCCCGGATTGTGCGGGACTGTCCTGCATTGTCACCCTCCTCCCACTGTCTTGTGTACAGAGTGTCCTGCCCCATACACTGTGCCCACAGCTCACATATATGTAAATCACTGGATTCGCATATGAATGAGCCAATAATGTCCAGTTTTGCTTTCTGGTCTTGCAAATAAACTGTACTAAAAGTTTTTTAGCTAGCTAACACAAATCATTTTACTAATGAACAATACCTTCTTGGATGTGTTTCTTTCCTTATTATCAAAAAAAGTCCAGTGCCAGGTGTGATCATGCGTTATATATACTATCCCTTTTACACACACTGTACTTTGCTCCAATAGGATCTTACAGCCCGACTATAAATAAGATACTGTACTTTATTTAACTAGGGCATAAGGTATATTACAGTGTAGATAGAAGGAACAGCATAAAACACACAGATAAAGTGTATACATTAAATACACTTAGGGAACAGAGTCATTTTACTACGGTGCAAACATTGTTTCTTCAAGTCAGCCCAGGGAGCTAATCATGACACAACTCCTTTATATGAACTTTCAGAAGTCATGGGACATTTTCGTCCTGTTTTTCCTCCTTCCCTGAACTTTCCTCTTTAGCAATAACAGGTTTACATGATTATAAACATATGGAAGGCTGTGGATCCAGACCAGGCTCGGAAATGCCGAACAGCTACCAAGAGCATGGCACCTTACTCTCCAATGACCTAACCTCCAAATTCTGTACCATAACTGCTGATTCCTGCACTCTGTGCTTTACTGGATGGTGGGTTTGTCCTGGAGGGAGGGGTCCGTACTAGTGGAGAGGGATGGGGGTCTTTGTTGTGGGGGTGGTCTGTACTGAGAATCGACTGAGAGAGAGGTGCTGTCAGGGCCGTCTTTAAGGCAGGGCAAAAGGGGCAGCTGCCCTGGGCCCTGTCATTGTTGTGGGGCCCAAAGCAGCTGCCTCATACTTGCCAACTATCCCAGTTTAAATTCCCTTGTTCTTTGAAGTTTTAGTCCTGTGCTGTGTCCCAATATCTCAGTGTAAAGTGCTGGTACTAATGCTGCCCAGCTCTGCCTTATTGTTGTGTACAGATGACTCACCTGTAGACCCTGTGTTTACATGTAAATAACTGGCATTCATATGTAAATAGCGACGGCATTCATAAGTAAATAGCTGTGGCCGGTGGCATTGATATGTAAATAAGGGCGGCATTCATATGTATATCATGCCCCCCTGCAGTGAGGAGATGATGTGCTGTAACCTCTAGCAACCAATCAGTGAGCAGTAATACTGTACAGTTATCTTTAGCAACCAATTAACAAGCAGAAATCATTTGCTGTAACCTCTAGCAACTAATCAGTGAGCAGTAATGTGTGCTGTAACCTCTAGCAACCAGTCAATAAGCAGTAATGATATGCTGTAACCGCTGGTAACCAATCGCAATTGCTGCCTGATCTGATACAGTAAACTGATTTTAAGTCTAGCTGCTATTTATTGTATGTCTCAGAGCAGGTGGAGAGCGAAATTGTATGGGGGGGGCCCCAAGAAATTTTTTTGCCCAGGGTTCAATCAATATTAAAGACGGCCCTGGGTGCTGTGCTATCAGATTGCAGAGCTGATGGGTAGATTTCCTTGCATTTAGTTAGCGAGCGTAAAGCGGAGTTCCACCCAAAAGTGGAACTTCCGCTCATTTGTCTCATTCCCCCCTCCGGTGCCACATTTGGCACCTTTCGGGGGGTGGGAGTTGATATCACCGCTCGGCTCCCTCCTCCTTCCTCCGTGGGGCCAGTAGGAGAGTGCAGCAGGTGCCTTGTGCATGCGCAGTAGGGACCCGACGTAAAGCCGTAATGCTTCACTACCGGGTTCCCTTACTGGCTATAGCAGCAGTGGCACCTGACAGCTGATGGAAACATCAGCTGCGGTGCCGACATCGCTCGACTCCAGGACAGGTAAGTATCCCATTATTAAAAGTAGGCAGCTGCAGTAGGTGTAGCTGCTGGCTTTAATTTTTGCAGCAGTGGGCGGACCTCTGCATTGAGGGGGAATGGGTCTGTACTGGTGGAGGGTGGGGGTCTGTACTGGTGGAGGGTGGGGGTCTGTACTAAAGGGGGGAGGTCTTTACTAGTGGGAAGGGAGGAATCTGCAATAGTGAAGGGGGAGAGCCCTGTACTAGTGGGAAGGGATTGGGTCTGCACCGATGATGAGAGAAGGGGTAGTGAAGAAAAGGGAAGGGGCCTGTACCGTTGTGTTGTGGGGGTTCCAGGTACAGTAAGCAAAAAGGAGAATTTGGGTTTTTTTTTTTTAGTTCAGCTTTAAAGTGGTATTAAACAGCTGTGTTTTTTGTAACCTGCAAGGCAAGGTCATAATGTGCTAGTATGTATCGCATACTAACACATTATGTGAAACTTACCTTAGAAGGAAGCCCCTTCAGCGACACTCTGTCACCATTAAAGGCGCTTCCATCTTCATCCGGTCTTCCTTCTGGGTTTGCAGACTCTGGCTGTGCGAGTGACTGTAGCTGCGATAACATCACTCCTTCGCATGCGCGTGGGATCCGCCATTTACAGCACACAGGACTCTGAAGAAACGGCCCGGGTGGCCATTCTTTCAGAGCGTATGACATCACTGACTACATGTACAGTAAATATCTCCTAAATTGTACGCGTTTAGGAAATTTTTTCAGTACCTATAGGTAAGCCTTATTTTGGAGTATGTCTCTGCCCTGGCAGCCAAAGGTGCTGCACACACACACACACACACACACCCACACATAGCAATCAATAGCTTGTAGTAGTTGTCACTACTACAGCGATTGCCACTGTGGTCTGCTTCCTGTGCTAAGCAGCCACCCTTTTGCATAGTGAATGCAGGGTGCCGCTTGATTGGCACAGCTGCCATTCACAGAACAGCTTGTATTTTTTCAAGGATTACAAGACTCTCTCTTATTGAAAGAAGTAAAGACTGTGATGTCATCGCCCTGCCTCTCCACCTTGTCCAATCAGAGAAGGCTTTGTATTCAGTGAAAAAAATGCAAGCTGTTCTGTAAACAGCAGCTGTGAAGAGCAAGCGAGCCCCTTGTTAACTTTACAGAGGGGCACAGGACCCTGAAGACTGCTTTGATCACTGTGTGACAACTACTACAGAGATTCTTGGCTTCCACACAGTCCCACAAGTATGGAATATACATACTTCGATCGCTCCAAGTTGGACCAATGCAACTATCAGAATATACAGTCTGATGACTGGATCGCTCCAGAAAGAATTTTCACTGCCTCTAAAACCTTTGCAAATCTCTATCCAGTGGAAAAAAAGAGTTTGAAAAGAAGTGGGCTTTCCCGGTGGTTAATTCTGCCATCTCTGTCCTAAACAAACGTCTCATTGCTCCCATTGAAGATGTCCCTTCTTTCAAAGATTCTGCAGATAGAAAAATTTGAGACGCTCCTAAGGCCTCTCGTTGCTCTTGCAGACCCAGCCCTGCAACAAGTTTTTGCTGCTATTTCAGTATGTCAAACTGCAACTAACTGGACTAGGGAAATGAACAACCATAATGACCCTGTATTTCACGATCATGCTGTTAGAGAGCAATTCCAGCAATTGCCTTCTGCTATGCTTTTGTGTGTGGATGCTCTAGAACAGGATTTCTCAACCAGGGTTCCTCTGCAGGGATCTCCAAACTATGGTCCTCCAGCTGTTGCGGAACTACACGTCCCATGAGGCATTGTAAAACTGACATTCACAGACATGACTAGGCATGATGGGAATTGTAGTTCCTGAACAACTGGAGGACCATAGTTTGGGGACTTCCCAGATAAGTTCCCTTTGACACCATTGATCTTTTTAGCTATCTGTAAGGAGGTAAGTATTCCCAATCTTCACAAGTGTGGGGAGCATTCTTCCCACTGACCATAACACTAATGTATCATGAGTTGTCGATATGGTAATTTTTAGCAGGGGTTCCCTGAGACCAGTAAGTAATTTCAAGGGGTCCTCTGTGTTTAAAAGTTTGAAAAAGGCTGACCTAGAACATCTCCTGAGACAAATTTCCAGAATGGCTCTAAGCTGCATTTACATCAAAATTTTATGGCTGAAAGCTTGGACAGCTGAAGCTGCCTGCTAAAGGTGCCTTGCATGTACAAAGAAGATGTCTGGTGAAGCACTTGACCAAATCACAAAGAGGTCTTGGGAGGGAAGGCTTTACTTCCACAGCGGAAAGCCCTAAAAACCTTCTTAACAAGTTCCTGGCTCCTCTAAACGCAGAACACCTGTCTGCTCTAACCAGGCTTCAACTTTAAAACTTAAGTTAAATTCTTGATTTTGGTGCAAGGCTTGGCCCACAAAGGCCACCAAGCCTTCCCCAAACTCATCTTCACAATGAAAGCATGCCCTCACTCCTGAAAGTGGGGGGACATTCGTTAGTTTACCCACCTCTCTCTGGGTCACAAATGTTCCAGACCTGTAGATTCAATCGCTGGTTTTAAAGGGGTACAAAATAGAGTTCAAATCTCTACCTCCTCGCCATTTTCTTCTTTCAAATCATCCAAAAACTGCACAAGGACAGTTAGATTTGATGAATGCCCTGAACCATCTCTTGTCCCAAAGAGTCATTGTGCCAGTACCGCAACAAGACAGCTTCAAAGGATTCTACTCCTGTTTACAGTACCAAAGCCCAAAGAGGGGTATTCAATCTATTCTGGTCCTAAAATTCCTCAACAGATTCCTCTGAATTACAAAATTTTACATGGCTATCTAGACGACCTCATGTAGGACACATCTCCCTTCCAGCTATCAGAAAATGCCTACAAGACCATTCATATGCTCCAGGTCTTTGGCTGGGTGATCATTTTCAACACTCCGCTCTCCAGCCTTTCCTTCAGCTAGAATACTTGGGTGTGGTCTGGACACATCCAAAGTAAAAGTCTGTCTCTCAGAAATGAAAGTTCTTTCTCAAACAGCCCATGGTTGAGAATGGAGATCCAAGAGACATCCTAACAATGAGATTCTCCATGACAGTTCAAGGCCTCGTGGTACCCTTCTTGGTGGCAGAACCATTTATTCGCCCAATTCCATTCAAGAAGTCTCCAACTCACCATATGGTCGACCTGGAAAAAGCAGGCTTCTTCTCTCGATTTACACATGTTCCTGTCCAGCAAAGCGAGGAGTTCTCCATCTTGTTGGATCACCATTCCAGCCCTAACAGTGAGGAAATCCTTTTTTCCCTATCACTGGTTATCACAACAGATGCAAGTCTCTCAGGCTGGGTAGGAGTGTTCCAATCCCAAAAACATGGTCAACGGGGAAAACCAAGCTCCCTATCAACATCTTAGAGCACACAGCAGTCCAATTGACTCTTCAGCACTGGACCTCCCTTCTGAAGTGACACCCAATCTGGGTGCAGTCAGACAATACCAAGGCTGTGGCCTAAATCCATCATCAAGGGGTCACCAGGGGTCTAGCTGCTTTGAAGGAAGCAAACCAGATACTCTTAGGGAGAGAAACTCACTGTCCAGCAATCTCTGCAGTCCGCATCAGTGTCCTGTACTGTACTCTAAGATATGCTATTTACAGGTAAGCCAAAATTACTTTTTTGCCATTTGTGTCCCATTGGGGAGATTTTCTTTCTTTTTTTAGCCACAATAGAACGTGAGAAAAATTCTCCCAAAACTGATGGCAATCCTATCTTTGGCAGTGGTCACTGAAGCAGGTGCCCCCCTGGAAGATTTCCTCTCTATTTCTGTTCTGGTATTAACTGCAGAATTTTGAATTTCCCATCACTTTCTGTCTAGTTGACAGTGGTCACCAGGACAAAGATGAAGGTTGAATTTCCCTAAGGGTGACACAGACAGCAGTAAAAACCTAACAGGGGTTCATAAACCTTTCACACAACATTTAAAACCAAAACAAAGGTTTGGCTCTACATACATTTTAAATTGGCATGGTCCTGTAGGACTTACTTATAAAAGATTTTATGTATTGCTATGTTATTTGCCTGATTGAATCCAGATAAAGTCAGATTTCATCTGACCTCTTGTCAGGCTGCTGACCTTGGTAGGATGCCCCTGACCCCAGACTTTTGGAAGTTGGATTTTATTTTGATGAGAAATTCAACCCAGAGGAGGAAACTTCCCATCAGACATCAATATATATATATATTTTTTTCTGGAATTAAAAGACTGAACATCCTTTATCTGTAATGGTAGTATTCAGGAGCGAGGGAAAGCTAGTGCTTTTACGAAGTCATGGAACCATTGTTTCCATTGAAACCTGTAAGCATGTGCATGGTTCTGCAGGAGGGCTCTGCTGTTGGACTGGCTTTCTTTGAGCCATAGCTGTGTCAAGCCACAGCCATCCTGATAGGTTCCTTTAAGTTTGTTGCTATCTGGTTTGTAGGATGTCTCAAGTCCAGAGTTTGGAGAATCCGTCACTATGCCCATTCAGGTCAAAGATCTCTTATATGGGAGAAAAAAAAAAAAAACATCTTCTAATACTGGCCTTCAAACCACTCCTGTTGGAGCTCTTAGTATATACTTAGTGCTTACAGGCAAGATGGAGCATGAGACCTCCTCCTCCCAGGATTAAGTGCTGATTTCTGATTGGCAATTAGCCAGGCCCAAACACTGTCACCGAAGTAGGAGGAAGGTAAACCCTATGCAAGCTTTAACACCATCTGACATAGAGCTTACACGGGAAGACTCAGATGGATGAACGGAACATGGGTAAAATAAGTACCACTAGGTGGTGTGCGTGTGTGGAAAGGCGGAATGGTATTCTTCTCAGAAGAGAACCTGTCAAACACCATTTTGCCTTGTATTGTGTCAGGATACTGGAGGAAGTCAATAAAGTACCAACCCCATAAAGTACCAACCCCAGCTTTTATGCGCCCATTGTATTTACAGTATCTCACAAAAGTGAGTACACCCCTTACATTTTTGTAAATATTTTATTATATCTTTTCATGTGACAACACTGAAGAAATGACACTTTCCTACAATGTAAAGTAGTGTTTACAGCTTGTATAACAGTGTAAATTTGCTGTCCCCTCAAAATAACTCAACACACAGCCATTAATGTCTAAACCACTGGCAACAAAAGTGAGTACACCCCCCAAGTGAAAATGTCCAAATTGGGTCTAATTAGCCATTTTCCCTCCCCGGTGTCATGTGACCCGTTAGTGTTACAAGGTCTCAGGCGTGAATGGGGAGCAGGTGTGTTAAATTTGGTGTTGTCGCTCTCACTCTCTCATACTGGTCACTGGAAGTTCAACATGGCACCTCATGGCAAAGAACTCTCTTTGCCGTGCTATGTGGAATGTATAGCACACAGCAAGGAGGTGTGGGACATAGACAGCACAGTGCACAGAATGAGATGTGAAATAGGGAATGTACAGCACAGTGTACAGAATGAGGAGATGTGAAATAGGGAATGTACAGCACAGTGTACAGAATGAGGAGATGTGAAATAGGGAATGTACAGCACAGGGTATAGAATGAGGTAATGTGGAATACGGGACGTGCACCACTGTGCACAAAATTAAGTGATATGAAATACGCATGTATAGCACAGTGTACAGTGCAGCTCACTGTAGAGAATGAGATGGTGTGGAATAGGGAATGTACAGCACAGTATACAGAATGAGGTAACGTGGAATACAGAATGTAGATCGCAGTGTACAGAATAAAGTGGTGTGGAATAGGGAATATACAGTACAGAACGAGGTAGTGTTTCTATTTACTGGAACAATTTTAGATAAAACAAACAGCATACAATTTTCATAGAGAGCTTTTAATGTAGAAATTTTTTGGGGGGTTACGGACATTGGACAGGCTTGCATCCAGGGATCCCCTGGTGAAAGTTGTGGCTTCTCTGGTGGCTGTATGGGATCAGTGCACCCTCATCTATGCCTTTCCTCTACCTAAACTGCTTCCTTTCCTGCTCCACACAGTCTAGATCAGTGTTTCTCAACTTTAATATTTTATTACCGCCTACAACAGGCAAAAACAGGTCAATACAACCAGTATATATTACGAATAACAATAAAAACATTATACACATATCGATACAAACCTCTGTAAGGGTCTCAGAGGGGGCCTAATACAAATTGAGAGTCAAACAAATGCTACTGTTTGCTGCCCAAAAAATAGACAAAAAAGAAAAACCCAAATACAAGGCTCGTAGCTGCCCGCGTCCATTTTCTCATATTCAAACAATAAACAAAGCAAAAAAAAAAAAGGGGGGGGGTTATGGGCAGGGAAGGGATACAAGGAAAAAAGGGGGCTTGGTTATCGTTGGCTCCGGATAGCCAAGGTGCTCAAGGGGTGTGTTCAAAATTAATTTCCATTTCACAGAAGGGCCAAGCCCTCTGCAGACAGGACAAACTGTTTCCACAGCTTCCAAGTTTCAGAGTACTTTTCCTGTTTGTATTGTGTAGTCAATAAGAGATCTTCCATTTTACTTATATCATCCACTTTACGTAACCAATCCGCCGCCGTCGGCGCCATCTGTTTCTTCCGATGAAGCAAAATGCAGGGCTTTGCAGCATTTACCAGATGTCTTAAAATAGACTTTTGGTAGTTTTTGGCCGAAATAGTAGACACATGTAAAAGGAAAAAAGCCGGATCACCAGGAATCTTATAGTATGTGAACTTTTGGGTCACTTCTTTAACCGTCGTCCGAAAATTGGACAATTTTGGATAGGACCAAAATGTATGAAGTAGGATTCCTCTATCCCCCCAAGCATCGCCAGCATTGGTCAGTAGTGTCAGGGTAGTACCGATGAAGAAGGTGGGGGGTGAAGTACCATCTCATCAAAATTTTATAATTGGACTCTTGAATTTTCGTGCAGACTGAAGACTTTAGAGCGAATCCTAATGTATGTTGTATTTGGGCAGATCTAAATTTCAGCTGAAGGTCTTGTTCCCACTTATCCAGAAACGGCAGATGTGGCGGAGCCGCTGGGCAATTCAATAGAGAGTACGTTTTGGAGAGTACTTTTGTTATGACACCTTCCTCGGCGCAGTATTCCTCAAGTTTCGTCAAAGGACGAACAAAGCGCATTGGATTAAGCAAGGTGTCAAAAAAATGTCGCAGCTGAAGTGTCGGCCAGAAGGACCGTGTAAAGGGTCCTGGCTCCGCCATCAGTTCCTCTATAGAGGGCCACCTGCCATCTATTAGAAAATGGGATGCCTGAATTTTGCCCAACTGTCGTAGAGTTCTAAATGTATTGGTGCAAAGGCCCGGGTTTCCCAGAATAGGAAATAATGGGGAGTCTGAAGAAAAAAGGGAAGCCTATATCAAGTGTCGCTCCTATTATCCTATTATAGGATGACTTTTCAGTGGTGGCTGAAGATGGTCGTAACAACACAAGGTCCTTGAAAGCAATAGATGTGTCTGTGTTTGTTCTATCTGAGCCCACAGTATAAATTGACTATGACGACACCAGTCTATGATCCTACTCAAATGGATCGCTTGATAGTATTTTCGGGCATCTGGAAAAGCTAATCTGCCATATTGTTTGGGTAGTGACAATAAATGGAAAGGAAGACGTGGTTTCTTATGTGCCCAGGCAAACTTAATAAAAAGCGAGTTAACCTGTCTAAAGTAAGCAAGAGGAATCTTAACTGGTAAGGCTTGGGATAAATAGAGGAACTTAGGTAGTATAGACATTTTCAACAGATTGATTCTGCCGAACCATGAATGTAAACCTTTGTTCCAGGTGTCTAGAAGAACACAGGTTCTAGACAGCAATGGCGGGAAGTTAAACTCAAATATACGTGATAGAGTTGTAGGAATGTAGGTGCCCAGGTACTTTAGAGCCGTCGCCGTCCATTTAAAGTTAAAGCTAGATCTAAATATAGATAAGAGAGTAGGGGGTATCCCGATTCCCATTGCCTCTGATTTATGCCAATTTATCTTCATATTAGATAAAGATCCGTAGATTTCAAACTCTCGTAAGAGATTAGGGAGTGGATTTATCAGAGAAAAGAGTAAATCGTCTGCATAGGCCGAAATTTTATACTGATTACCTCCGACAGACAGGCCCTGTATATCTGGGTTCAAACGATTTCTGCTCAGGAATGGTTCTAATGACAGCGCGAATAACAAAGGGGAGAGCGGACACCCCTGTCTTGTGCCATTTGCTATGGGAAAAAAAATCAGACAAAACTCCGTTGACTTTAACTTGGGCTGTAGGTTGAGAATATACCTTAGTGATCCATTTAATAATAGTTTCCCCAAGGCCTAGATGTCGAAGGACCGTAAACATATATTGCCAGCTCACACGATCGTGTTGGTGGAGCTGGCAACATGGAGTAGGTTAAGAACTTTCGTCGTATTATCCCTAGCTTCCCTGGTAGGAATAAAACCCACCTGATCCAGGTGCACCAGGTCCGGCAAGTGCTTAGCTATACGGGTCGCAAGGATCCTAGTGACTAACTTAAGATCAGCATTTAGCAGCGAAATTGGCCTATAGCTGCCGCACGAGGTCGGGTCCTTGCCTTCTTTCGGGATAACAGAAACATGCGCCTTCATGGTATCTCTAGGTAGAGTTACATCATTACCGAGGCCATTAAACAAATCCACCATATGAAGGCTTAAGATAGGAAGCAACGTCCGCTAATACTGAAGAGTAAAGTCATCTGGGCCCGGGGCTTTACCTGGCTTAGTGGAGCCAACTGCCAGTTCTAGTTCCTCTAAACTTATTGGCCTGTCCAGATCCGCTCTAATCTCAGATGAAATTGTAGGCAGCTGAGAGGAGTGGACATACTCGTCCATTAGAGTTTGAGACTTCATGGCAGAGGGTAAGTTATAGAGGGATGCATAGAAGTCTCGGAAAACTTCTGATATTCGCGCTGGTAGGGTAATCTGAGCATTTGGGGACATGATATGTGGTATATATGACTGGAGTCGATGTTCTCTAATTGATCTAGCTAGAGTTTTCCCGCATTTATCCCCGTATTCGTAGCTAATCCTCCTACATCTCTGCAAAACTGTTTTGGCCTTATAACGTAGTAGGTCATTAATCTGAGTGCAAAGTGTAGTAAGTTCCTGTTCCAGAATAGGGGAGGATGAATGTTTGTGCTGAGATTCGATCTTTTGAAGCTTAGTCAGAAGTAAATTTAATTGCTTCTCTCTCTCTTTTTTGAGTCTGGACCCATGTTTAATTAAAATGCCTCTGACTGTTTTGTGAGCCTCCCATACCATTCCCGGGCTGCTATCTGGAGTTTGGTTCGTCTGAAAGTATAGGAGGTAATTCTTTTTTAATTTCTTCAAGTATTTCTGGAATTTAAGAGAAGGCTTTCATTTAGCTTCCATACGCGTGATGCCTGAGGAGTGACTTGCGACAAAGCATATGTCAATAAAATGGGAGCATGGTCAGACCACGTGATCAACCCGATAGAGGTTTTGAGGACCGCATGAAGATAGGCGTGAGGAAAAAAATTGATTCTCAAATAGATTTTATGGGGGGGGAGAATAAAGTGAATAATATCTTTCTCCTGAGTGTTGAAGTCGCCACACATCGATTAGCTGAGCCCTATGTATAGATTGTGTAATTCGTTTTTGAGAGTTTACGGGGATAGAGGATGAGCTCGTAGATGTATCTACTTTGGGGATCAGGGGGACATTAAAGTCACCATCTAAAATCAATTGACCGTCTGTAAAGTCTAATAGCTTAGTCAAAATCTGACGGATAAAGACATCCTGGTGATCATTGGGCGCATAGATTGTTGCCAACGTCAGGCGCACCCCTCCCAGGAGGCCTTTTATAAATGTAAAGCGACCTCCTTCGTCCAACAAGTTGCACTACAAGTCCATGGAAGTTTACTAGATATCAGGATGGATACCCCCCCCTTAGACTTAGCTGTCCTATTGGTAGAATGATAAGTCACTGGGAGAAATCTGTTTTTGAGTACAGGCAGCTTGTTGTCTCTAAAATGAGTTTCTTTTATGAATGCTATATCAATACAAGAGGCCTTCAGATCATGTAAAAGCATTTTTCTTTTCTCGGGGATATTCAGGCCCTTACCATTGAGGGAAAACACCTTAAGGTTATCCATTGCCAACTAAGGAAGGGAAGGGGAGGGAATGAGAAGGGAGGGCAAAAAAAAAAGGGGGAGTGAGCGACAGACACTATCCGTCCCTCCCTATAACTAAGACGGGGTAATTCCAATTACAATATACAAACATACCCCCCAAAATTAATCAGAGGGTCTGTGTGTCGGCCTATCTGGGGAGCGGCTAGAGCAGGCTCTATGAGAGCATCCCTAGTCCACTTCTACCCGGCCAAACTGAAACAGTACCTGTAAACCGCATGCAATAACTTTAACATATAACAACATCCCCATAGAGCATTAGATGAGAACCACCCCGTCCACGTCTCGCCACCAGTCCACCACCCTCCTAAAAGGAAAAGCAGGGTGCGGTAGGCCAGGGGTAAGAGGTCGACACCGCAAGGGACCCCTCCGAGTCCCCACCCATACCCACAGGCGTGAGAATTTATATATTCAACCATCAAATATTTTAATCCCACCTGTGCCCCGCTAGTGGCCCAGACAGTTGATCACTCCCCCCGATCTCGATGGCGTCAAGGTGTCGGGTGACTAACAAAATTCTACACCATCGAGAACAGGGTTGGATGAAGACAAATGACAATTCGCTAATGACGGCAAGTGGCGTGGGAAATGACAATCCGCAAATGATGACAATCAATGTGACAAGCGACAATCCACTCACATTAGCAGACACTGTGGTAAGTGACGTGGCAGGTGACAATCTATAAATAGTGCCAATAACAATTAGCAAATGCTGACAAGTGACGTGACAAGTGGGAGCCTGCTAGTGGCAGCAGGCGACGTGGCAAGTGACGACCCCCACTTAGTGACAAGTGGCGATCCTCGAGTGGTGCCAAGTGACAATCTACAAATAGTAGCAAGTTTCTGCAGATGGTGGCAGGTGACGTAGCAAGTGAAAAATCTACAAATAGTGACAAGTGACATGACAAGTGACAATCTACGATAGTGACTACAAATGACAACAAATGGAAATGCACAAATGGTGGCAAGCGGCATAGCGAGTGACACTCCACAAATAGTGACAAGTGAAGTGACTAGTGAAAGTCCACAAACGGTGACTGGTGACGTGATACTTTTTTCCTTTTTTCATTCCTTCTCTTTTTCCTTTTCCCTGTGGCAAGTGCAAATCCGCAAATGTTGGCGGGCAACATATCAACCAACGATCCGCAAATAGTGACAAGTGATGTGACAAAGAAAACAATTAGCGGAAAATGACAATCCGCAGGTGATAGCAAACGACGTGACAAGTGACCATCTACCAATAGTGACAAACGACATTCTACAAGTATGGTCTCCCACCAATTCTACATTATGGTACATTTGAACCACTACATTATATATTACAATATAGAAGTATAAAGATGCGCTTCGATCACCCCTACACCATATCAACCACGGTGCCCCGGTGGTCGAAGCGCCAACACCAGCTTTTGCCCAAAAAGGTTGGTGACCGCTGCCATGGGCTCTAACCCCGGGTCTCCTTGTAGACCCGGTAACACCCCGGCACAACGGTATACCTCATTATACGTGGGGAATAGGAGGAAACCCCCATCGGCTCCAATCACCTCCACGGAACCGCAGAAAGCGTAACCTCCTCATCCCGGACAGCTCGCTCGCCAAACAGCATGTGGACATAAACGGTCAAGATGTACATAACAAAAATTACAAACACATCTTATACTTATACTCTATTGAGGAGGGATACAAAACAGTCTTATCAACTTTACAATGTCCCCACCTATACACCAGGTCTTCTACCTGGGCCCCTTATTGTGGTCCATCCCTAGAAGCTACCCTTAAAAATAAAGTACTGAAAACCATCATCATTCATGTTGAAAGCGGAGTAAGTGGGCAGTCTCTAGCGTTCCATTCCAGCAGTAAGTACTGGAAACCATCATCATTCATGTTGAAAGCGGGGTAAGTGGGCAGTCTCTAGTGTTCCATTCCAGCAGTAACGCCGGGCTTCTCTGTTGACATGCTGGGGTATGGGCGACATTTCTGCTCAAATATAGAGGCAAGCCGATAGAAACCCACCCCCCATGATTAATGATCATAAGGTCTGTTCCATATCTTCTTAAAGTAGCATATGTATGGGAGAGAACAAACCTCTATAGGTACAGTACAGAGATTTTGTGATAATATTGTATCTCTATTAAGTAGGGGAAAAAAAATAACAGGGAAAAGCAGTAAAAGTTCATGTTATAGATTTTCAATCAACTTATTAGGACTCAGGTGGGCTCGCTGAGGATTGCCTTCTGGATCTCCTCTTGGTTTTTTGCGGTCCAGGTTGAGAACTCCCTCCCCCGGGTACCGCTATTCCCGAGCGGCCCACCGGTTGCGGTATAAACTGCAGCCAGTTCGAAACTGATACGGGCTCTACAGCCATGAAGAGGAAAAAGGCAGGTAAGTCCCCTGGTGTGCGGAGAGTGAAAGAGTTCTGCGCCTTCCTAAAAATGACCGAGAGGGGGAATCCCCATCGGTATGTGGCTCCCTGACGTCGGGCAATGTCCAAGATCAGATGCAGCAGTGCCCGTCTATAGAGAGTGGCCCTGGAAAGATCCGTCAGGATGTTCACCGATACTCCGTTGAATTCCACTGCTCCTGCTTCCCAGGCTCTTCGGGTCATGATCTCCTTCTGGGTGTAGTGATGCACCCGACAGACTACATCCCGTGGACGGGTAGTGTCACTCTGCCGGGGGCCCAAGGTTCGATGTATCCAGTCCAGTTCTAGATCGGGTGGCACTGCATCGTTAGCTTCCGAAAGATTATCTTCCGCCGTATCCGCCAAATCATCAGGTCCCGTAGCCTCCGGCAGACCCCGGATTCGCAAATTGTTGCGACGGCTTCTGTCTTCCATTTCCTCCATATGGAGCTGGAGCATCACCTCTGCCTGCGTGCGAGTGTCTTCAAGTAGTTCCAGAGTGGTAATTCGTTGTTGCAAAGAGTCCAGGGAGCTTTCTTCCGTAGTCAGCCGAGATGACAGGGCTTGGACATCCCGCCGGACCTCAAGGAAATCCTTGCGGTGCTGCTCCTCTATACGGCCGATAAGGGCTTCTATATCAGCTTTCATCGGTAATAAGTGAAGCAGTGCTTGGAGGTCTGAGTCCATACACAAGGTAAGTGATTGTGTAGAGTGTCCGGGAGCCGAGCGGGAGACCATCAAGGAATCAGGATTAATTGGGACAACTGGGGAGACAGGGGGAGCACTTGGGCTTTAGGAGTCTCGCATCATACCACGTGGATCCGCCATCTTAGTAGCAGGGGAGGACGCCTGAGAACTCGTAAGATAGCGGTCTATTTTCCCACTGTCTTTTGTGGTTTTCATTTTCTGACTGCTTCCCCTCGCTATCCTCTTCCTGGTAGAGGGCATGCCGCAGAGTTATGGTATGGTAGGTCGGGGCAATCGAACGGGGGCTGGGAGCTCAAGCGGTACACGTCTTCATTCAGCCATGTCTAAGCCACGCCCCCCTCCAGCAGCACCAGATTAGCTGATCCTGAGATCAGTGTTTCTCAACTCCAGTCCTCAAGGTGCCCCAACAGGTCCATGTTTTCAGGATTTCCCTCAGTTGAAATGGATGTGTTAATTACTAAGGCAGTGAAACTGATCAAATCACCAGATAATGTGCAAAATAATAGAAAGTCTGAAAGCATGACCTGTTGGGGCGCCATGAGGACTGGAGTTGAGAAACACTGGTCTAGATGAAGGGCCTTCTAGTGTTTCCCACTGCCCTGGTGTGGCCCAGGCAGATTTTGCACGGCAACCTGGTTATGTGCCCTGATCTCCTGTTCCAAGGCCTTTATTTGTCATCCTCATTCTTGGTTGTTGGCTTTAACAGCGAGTCTGTTGAAGTCCAGCTTCTTAGGGACAAGGACATCTCTTAGTCTGCGATTCCTGCAATGCTCAAGGCTAGGAAGACTACTTCCTGCAAGGTTTATCGTTGAATGTGGAAGGTATACTTCACTTGGTGTGAGTGCGGGGCCTTTTAATTAGAAGACCTTTAAGATTAAGACCTTTGGGCTGGGGGCCTCCCATGTTGCTCTTCTCATCCATGCTTCCATAGATGGTGAATCCGGTGCCCTCTGCACTTCAGAAATCGTTGTTTGAACCAGACACATTCCTCTCTCTGTTCTTACCTACAAGGTTTTTTCCTTGTAGCCATCGCGTCTGCGAGTGTCTGGCTGCCTTATCTTGCAAAGAACCCTTTTTGGTCTTGCATACAGACAAGATATACAAATAAAAGAAAAATATTTCGCAAGGAGAACTGGTAGGCTGCCAACACTCCGCTAGACATAAGGTGCAAGGATAAACAATAAAATAAATAGTGTGGTGCTCAATAATAAGGTGCAAAAATCAAACAATATGGTGAATGAAAAACCAATCTGTATAAAGAGAAAAATATCAGAAATGGTGAACCAAAATAAATGATTCAAAACAAATGAGTGAACATCATAAATAGTCCATCTTGAATCGACAAATATAAAAAAAATAGTGAAAAAAGTCTCTGTTGTTGTTCAAGGTGAATAAACTTGATCCTAAGGTACAACAACAAAGAGTGAGGTTGGCACGCTTACCAGAAGAGATGGAAACACATAACATACAGCACGTGGGTCAAACAGGCATTGGTGAGGGAATAACCTCAATGGAATCCTCCGTATGGGAAGCGATGTGTAGAGAATGTAATGCACCCGGTAATGAGCAAGGTATTCCAGCATCAGCAAACGAAATCCAAAGTATGCAACAAATTGTCTCAGATGTTGCAGTAATCCATGACATTGAACATGAAAAATAAATAACCGCACATTGGGGGTCATTTACTAAAGGCAAATCCACTTTGCACTACAAGTGAATTTAAAGTGCACTTTCAGTGCACTTGGAAGTGCAGTTGCTGTAGATCTCAGGGGAAGATCTGAAATGAGGGGAAGCTCTGCTGATTTTATCATCCAATCATGTGCAAGCTAAAATGCTTCTTTTTATTTTCCTTGCATGTCCCCTTTTAGATCTACAGCGACTGCACTACCAAGTGCACTCTTAGTGCACTTTCAAGTGCACTTGTAGTGCAACGTGGATTTGCCTTTAGTAAATAAACCCCATAGTGTGACTCTTCTGTATAGTCTATTTATTCAAAAAGGGGGGGGGGGGGTTAAACTTACAGAAATTCCAGTAAAACATGTGATGATGTCCAAAGGGACGAAACGCGTCGGTTGACGCTCGTGGCAATCGTTGCATACTCTTAAGATACAAGCTTGCTTTACTGGAATTTCTGCAAGTGTAAACCCCCCCCCCCCACACACACAGTTTATTCACCTTGAACAACAGAAAGACTTTTTTCACAAGTTTTTATATTTGTCTGTTCAAGATGGACTATTTATGATGTTCACTCATTTGTTTTGAATCATTTATTTTGGTTCACCATTTCTGATATTTTTCACTTTATACAGATTTTTTGGTTTTTCAATCACCATATTGTTTGATTTATGCAACTTATTATTGAGCGCCAGACTATTTATTTTATTGTTCATACAGACAAGATGCCCAGGATTTCCTTCTTGCCTAAGGTAGTCTTTGCCTTTCACCTTAACCAGGACATTATTCTACCACCCCTTTGTCCTACTCTAGTTCACCATTGTCTGGATGTGGTTGTGGCTGAGGGTGTCTACCTCTCGGCCACCGTTTCTGTATGGTCCCACAAGGGCATCCCAGTTTCTTGTTCCACCATATCTAGGTGGCTGAGATAGACCATCATTCAGGCTTACCAGGTTCCTTCAACCCCCCCCCCCCTTCCGAACTGGAGGCAGTTCCCAGTTCCTGTTGATTAGGTTGGACCTGTTTGCTGTGGTGCTTACCTTCAGTTGGACTGCCTTTGAACATCCTAAAGGTTTAAAACCTTCTTTTGTCGCTCAATTAACAAATTTCCTTAATGGATTTCAAGAAAGTGATTTTATGCAGAGTACAAAAAAACTCCTATTTTCTGTGTTTATGACAATCTGCGCGGTCCTGCTTTACTATACAATTGAGGCATGCTAGTAGTGGGAAGAGGTTAACCTACAGTTTTTGTTTGCCAGTGTCCAATCTTCTGGTAGCTAGTAGTAAACCTTGAAAGTTTATGACTTTCTGTGTCCCTCAATGAACTCTATGAACAGGATTTTATGGTTTCAGCAGCCTTTAAAAAAGAAAATAGCAAAAATAAAAGTGTAGTAATATGCCCAAACCATTGTAACTAATATGCTTTGATATGCTCTGCTATTTCAGTATAGCTTAAATCTGCAACTATAAAAGAATGCTTAGAAAGATGCTTGCACAAGCACTGTATTATATATGTATATATCATTGTGGGTTGGCTTACCCTTCTCTGTTCTGCAGGCCATGGGAAAGGATGCATGACTTATGACTCATAACCAGATGGCCTGTTGACCCATGTTAACTCATGATAATGTATCTTAAAGGGTCACCGACTTGTATACCCATATAACTATATATTTCTATACAAATACATCATTTACTAACCACTCCCCCCTCCCCTCTTTCTATTGGAATGTTGAACCATATATAAGCTGTAACACACCTAATAAAGGCAAACATTTTACGAATGCACAACCTGCTTCTCGTTTCATTTGGTGTCTCCAGATATCTGAGGGCCTTGTTGGTGTGCCTAATAGATGGGTGGTCATCCAGAATACCTACTACCCTGATTCCCCGAAAATAAGACCTAGCGTGATTGTCGGCGATGGCTGCAATATAAGCCTCACCCCCCCAAATAAGCCCTAGTTAAAGACCTTGTAGGTCTTATTTTCAGGGTAGGGCTTGTTTTCGGGGAAACAGGGTAGGGCTTATTTGGGGGGTAGGGCTTATATTGCAGCCATCACTGACAATCACGCTAGGTCTTATTTTCAGGGAAACAGGGTATCTCCTTTCAAAAACTATCATCCACCTCATTTACTCTACAAATCTTTAGCAGATAACATTTCCTAGATGTTATCTGCCAGTAGCCTTTGCATGCAATTAGTTCTCATTGTGTTTTCTGAACTGAAGGCAAACAAAGTCGTTTTCTCAGAGACTTTATTGAACACGAGAAGAGACAATCTTTAAATTAATTCTGAACACATAACAAACTGGACAGTCCTGACTTATACACATAACAGCAGTAGTGTTGTACTCTATATTACAGGCCTTCTTTCATTGTAGATGCTTCTCCAGCAGCATCGTACATCTTCGCCTCTAGCTCAGAAGTTGGGTTTATGTTTCTTCAGCTCCACCATCAAATGATGAAGATTAATTAACTCCGAACAAACCGGGAGATTCCTGAGAGGAGGCTGGGAGAGGATCTTGTGGAATCGGTGGTAGTACTGGATTAGCTGTGTCAGTGCCCCCTATAGAAAATCAATGTGCATATTTATATACTGAGCCACAGCTAATATTCTATACACACACACATACACACCTGTCTTTACACGCATATGAACTTTAATGACATCCCAGTCTTAGTCTGTAGGGTTCAATATTGAGTTGGCCCACCCTTTATAACAGCTTCAACTCTTCTGGGAAGTCTGTCCACAAGGTTTAGGAGTGTGTCTATGGGAATATTTGACCATTCTTCAAGAAACGCATTTGTGAGGTTAGGCACTGATGTGGATGAGAAGGCCTGGCTCACAGTCTCCACTCTAATGCCCCGTACACACGGTCGGATTTTCCAAAGGAAAATGTCCGATCGGAGCGTGTTGTCAGAAATTCCGACCGTGTGTGGGCCCCATCAGACATTTTCCATCGGATTTTCCGACACACAAAGTTTGAGAGCAGGATATAAAATTTTCCGACAACAAAATCCGTTGTCGGAAATTCCGATCGTGTGTACACAAATCCGATGCACAAAGTGCCACGCATGCTCAGAATAAATAAAGAGATGAAAGATATTGGCCACTGCCCCGTTTATAGTCCCGACGTACGTGTTTTACGTCACCGCGTTCAGAATGATCGGATTTTCGTGACAACTTTGTGTGACCGTGTGTATGCAAGACAAGTTTGAGCCAACATCCGTCGGAAAAAATCCTAGGATTTTGTTGTCGGAATGTTCGAACAAAGTCCGACCGTGTGTACGTGGCACTATGCCGCGTACACACGAGCGGACTTTTCGACGGACTAGGTCCGACAGTCTTTCCGATGGACTTTGCAGCGTAGGTCCGCCGGACTTTCAAACAAGCGGACTTGGACACACACGATCACGCCAAAGTCTGACGGATTCGTACGTGATGACGTACGACTGGACTAAAATAAGGAAGTTGATAGCCAGTAGCCAATAGCTGCCCTAGCGTCGTTTTAGTCCGTCGGACTAGCATACAGACGAGCGGATTTTTCGATCGGACTCAAGTCCGTCGGAAAGATTTGAAGCATGTTTTATTTCTGACTTTTGGGGAAAAAAAGTCCGCTGGAGCCCACACACGATCGAATTGTCCGACGAAGTCCGGTCTGCCGGACCAACATTGCCAGAAAATCCGCTCGTGTGTACGCGCCATTATTCATCCCAAAGGTGTTCTATGGGGTTGAGGTCAGGACTCTGTGCAGGCCAGTCAAGTTCCTCCACCCCAAATTTGCTCATCCATGTCTTTATGGACCTTGCTTTGTGCACTGGTCCAAATCATTTGGTGGAGGGGGATTATGGTGTGGGGTTGTTTTTCAGAGGTTGGTCTTGGCCCCTTAGTTCCAGTGAAGAGAACTCTTACCCATTCTGGACCAGCTCACGCCGATATACATCGGCACTTTGAAGAGGGATATTGTTGTTATGGCAGCAGCTAGCTACCATAACCCAGGTATCCTCTTCTTCAGTGAGCGGTCCGGTTTCCAATTAAAGTGGTCTCTGTGGCAGATTCGCTGCAAGATCACTTTTATCGGCAGCAGTAGAGGGCCCCCGCTCTCCACCGCCGGCAGCGCCGGAGGTGATCGGATCCTTCTCGGGGTTGGGTATGGAGACGAGTGAGAGGAAGATGGCCCCCACCCATCTTCATACCTTTGCAGGGCGGAAGTGACATCAAAACGGCACTTCCGCCCATAGCTCTTAAAGGGACTTTTTCTTTCTTTCTTTTTTTTTCAAACGACAAAATTTTTTTTTTATTGCATTTTAGTGTAAATATGAGATCTGAGGTCTTTTTGACCCCAGATCTCATATTCAAGGGGGGAGGGGAGGAAATGAGCGCATCGCACCCCCAGAAGTTAAACTAACAATCATCCCACCACCTATGGGCTGGGCTTGACAGAGGTCTTTATATATAATTACCAGATACTACATTTTTCTGTATACACATGCACCTTACTCCTGATGATTGACACTAAGCCATGAAACACGTTGTTTCCAACTAAGGGTGCCAATGAAAAGTTTTCTTAAATTTTGAATTTCTACATCACTATCCGCTGCCTTTTTATTATGTTCACTATGTGTGTATGTGTATATACCGTATTTATCGGCGTATAACACGCACCTTTTTCCCCTTAAAATCAGAGGAAAATCGTGGGTGCGTGTTATACGCCGATCCCCGCCGATCTCCGCAGATTGTTTGCGATCGCGCCGACATACACATCCGAGTGTACAGATTTAAATATGGCGCCGGCGGAGCAGAGTGAGCGCGGCCGAGATCGCAGGGACTGGGCGGAGCCGAGATACACATAGCCGAGTGTACTTGGCTCTTCTCGGGTCCGCTCACAGTCACGCCCAGTCCCGCCATTGGACCTGTGTTATGTCCATCATAGGGCGGGACTGGGCGTGACTGTGAGCAGAATCGAGAAGAGCCGAGATACACTCGGCTATGTGTATCTCTGCTCCGCCCAGTCGCTCCACGGCGCCATATTTAAATCTGTACACTCGGATGTGTATGTCGGCGCGATCGCAAACAATCAGCGGAGATCGGTGGGGATTGCAAGGTTGCACTGGGGCAAGGCTGCACTGGGACAAGGCTGCAATGGACACTGGGCAAGGCTGCACTGACAAGGCTGCACTGACATGGCTGCACTGGGGCAAGGCTGCACTGACAAGGCTGCACTGACAAGGCTGCACTTACAAGGCTGAACTGACAAGGCTTCAATGACACTGAGAAGGCTGCAATGATGGGCATTTAAAACTTGGGGTGCGTGTTATACGCCAGTGCGTGTTATACGCTGATAAATACGATATATATATATATATATATATATATTTTTTTTTTTTTTCTTTATTAAATTTATCAACTATGTCCATTGATCATGTGTATTAAATATGTTATTATGATTATTATATTCATTATCTCAATTTTTTATGATTATACCCTATATTATATATTATTAATAGTATTTATTTATAAGTTACGTTCTCAAATATCATGGACTACCCCTTGGGGATTGTGACATTAAACTAAATTAAAACAAATCTGTCTATAGAGATACATACATATATACTTCTATTAATCACACCGACATGCCTCATGCAAAGTCCCATTTCCAGTCTCTATTTTTGCTTTGATTAGTCACAGCAGAAGCCAATCAACCGGTGCCAGCCAATGGATGCCCGCCGATGAACGAGAAGACAGACTGGACGGAGCTCTGCCTATGTAAACAAGGCAGAGCTCTGTCCTGTCAGCCGGGACGTGCTGGATTTTGTTTCCCTGCAATGCATGGGGATGAAATCCAGCACATCCCTTAAGCTGGCCATACATACATAGAAAATCGTTTAAAATTTTTTTTATTTTTGATAAAAATCTGTCGAACAACTGTGTTTAACTCCATCATTGTATCAAATAATTTTCCACATATTATTGATCGTGAACAACATAAATGGTAAATTTTTTTATCGATCAATGATCAATGCACATGTACGTTTTTTTAGAACTATTTACGATTGATTTCCCTACCGATGTTTAGAAAATCGTTACGCAACAAAATTCCGACATGACCAGATCTTTCTTTTGACATAGAACTTTGCATTTCAAGAATCGAAATCCGCCCACTAACGTTTCTAAAGTTGAATGGTCGATGTACGTCCAACCTTAGGGAAAGCAACACACTGTACACAGATGAACACTGGCCAGGCACACATGTAACCCGTTGATCACCCTAGATGTTTAACCCCTTCCCAGCCAGTGTCATTAGTACAATAACAGTGCATATTATTAGCACTGATCACTGTATTAGTTTTACTGGTCCCCAAAAAGTGTCAAAAGTTTCAGTGTCCCGACTGTCTGCCGCAATATCGCAGTCCCGCTATAAGTCGCTGATCGCCGCCATCACTAGTAAAAAAAAATGTAAAAGTATCAGATTGTCCACCGCAATATCGCAATCCCACTAGAAGTCACTGATCACCACCACTACTAGTATAAAGAAAAAAATGAATCAAAATTCCAGTATATATCCCATAGTTTGCAGACGCTATAACAGGCGCAAACCAATCAACATACGCTAAATGGGATTTTTTTTTTACGAAAAATATGTAGCAGAATACATACTGGCCTAAACTGATAAAGAAATTTGATTTTTTACTGGATATGTTTTATAGTAGAAAGTAAAAAAAATTTATAGTAGAAAGTAAAAAAAAATTTTTTTTTGTTCAAAATCGCTCTTTTTTTGTTTATAGGGCAAAAAATAAACAACACAGAGGTGATCAACTACCGCCAGAAGAAAGCTCTATTTGTGGGGCGGGGGGGGGGGGGGGGGGGATCACATAAATTTAATTTATGTACAGCGCTGTTAGACCGAGCAATTGTCAGTTAACCACTTCAGCTCCGGTAGCATTTGCCCCCAAATGACCAGGCCATTTTTTGCGACACGCTGCGTCGTTTTAACTGACAATTGCGCAAATAGAGTTTTCTTTTGGTGGTATTTGATCACCTCTGCGGTTTTTATTTTTTGCGCTATAAACAAAGATAGATCGACAATTTTGATTAAAAAAAAAAGAATACTTTTTTACTTTTTGCTATAATATCCAAAAAAAAAAACGTAAAAAAACTAAATTTCTTCATCAGTTTAGGCCAATATGTATTCTTCTACATATTTTTGGTAAAACAAAATCGCAATAAGTGTATATTGATTGGTTTGCGCAAAAGGTCTACAAAATAGGGAATAGATTTATGGCATTTTATTATTATTATTTTTACTAGTAATGGCGATGATCAGGGATTTTTAGCGGTACTGCAACATTGCGGCAGACAGATCGGACACTTGACACTTTTTTGAGACCAGGGACATTTATACAGAGGTTAGTGCTATAAAAATGCACTGATTACTGTATAAATGACACTGGCAGGGAAGGGTTTAACACTAGCGAGCGATCAAAGGGTTAAGCGTGTTCCCTGGGAGGTGTTTCTAACTGTGGGGGGAGGGGACTGACTGGGAGTAGGGAGATCGCTGTTCCTGATCACTAGGAACAGACAATCTCTCTCTACTCCCCTGAAAGAACGGGGATCTGTTTGTGTACATTGACAGATCCCTATTTTGGCGCTCTGTGGAGCGATCGCGGGTGGATGGCGGACATTGCAGCCACGCGCCCACTATATCTACTGCACGAAGCAACGTACACCTACGGCGATTTGCACAATAGAGCCAACCTGCCGCAGTATAATGACGGTGGCTGGTCGGCAAGTGCTTAAAGTAATGCAGTGTCACAAAAAATATCCTGGTCATGAAGGGAGGTCAAGTGGTTAATGCATGGGTGCTCAACCTGTGGCCCTTCAGCCCCTCCTCTTTTTCCCTATCAGCGACCATGCCTGTTTTGTAGTTTCCTTTTCCCTTATTCATTGGAGGTCACAGCAGCCATCTGAGAATATTGCCTATAGGAGGCTGACAAGTATCTGGTGGAAAGACTGGAATCTTCATGTGTACCAACTGCCCGCTGTATTCCTGATGCTCCTGGGTCTAAGCCACGCCCAGTGCTAGGATCCAAGTGAGGCGAGGCACTTATTGGATACCTCTGCCTGTGCAGCCAATCATTGGCTACATCTGCCTGCGCAGCCAATCACTGGATACCTCTGCCTGCGCAGCCAATCATTGGATACCTCTGCCTGCGCAGCCAATCATTGGATACCTCTGCCTGTGGAGCCAATCATTGGATACCTCTGCCTGTGCAGCCAATCATTGAATACCTCTGCCTGTGCAGCCAATCATTGGATACCTCTGTCTGTGCAGCCAATCATTGGATACCTCTGCCTGTGCAGCCAATCATTGGATACCTCTGCCTGTGCAGCCAATCATTGGATACCTCTGCCTGTGCAGCCAATCATTGGATACCTAAGCCTGTGCAGCCAATCATTGGATACCTCTGCCTGTGCAGCCAATCATTGGATACCTCTGCCTGTGCAGCCAATCATTGGATACGTCTTCTTGTGAAGCCAATCATTGGATACCTCTGCCTGTGCAGCCAATCATTGGATACCTCTGCCTGTGCAGCCAATCATTGGATACCTCTGCCTGTGCAGCCAATCATTGGATACCTCTGCCTGTGCAGCCAATCATTGGATACCTCTGCCTGTGCAGCCAATCATTGGATACCTCTGCCTGTGCAGCCAATCATTGGATACCTCTGCCTGTGCAGCCAATCATTGGATACCTCTGCCTGTGCAGCCAATCATTGGATACCTCTTCTTGTGAAGCCAATCATTGGATACCTCTTCTTGTGAAGCCAATCATTGGATACCTATGCCCGTGCAGCCAATCATTGGATACCTCTGCCTGTGCAGCCAATCATTGGATACCTCTGCCTGTGCAGCCAACCACTGGATACCTCTGCCTGTGCAGCCAATCATTGGATACCTCTGCCTGTGCAGCCAATCAGTCACCTTGTCTATGCAAATATCCCAGCACAAACTGGTGGCTGGTATAGAGGGAATTCCTTTCCTGCCATTAGGAATTGTGGAGGTCTGAATTGATGTAGAAAGAAGGGAAAGGTGAAATCTGTGGTTTTTGGTTCCTGGCCAATTAGAGAGTATTTGCAAAAAAACAAAATGTCTGCCATGGATCAGAAGGATTCGGTCTCTACATCTTCGTAAGGAGTGTCAGGAAGCTTTTTGATTCACTTTGCACACATTCCATTAACATAGAAGAGATTATTACCTGTATAATACTGGTTCCATTTTTAAAGTTTGTAAATGACCTCATGACATCTTGGCTCAGCGCCTCCACGGCCTGTTTCCACGTGGCAGAGAATCCTCGCACCAGCTGAGCCACCCGTGCTGGACAGAGAAGAGAACCGATCATTGTAACAGACACTCTCATACAGATCGGCAGAGATTACAACACACGGGCATTCCTTCTCACCTTCCTCGCTCTTCAGACGATCCTGCTGGCCCTTCTCAATAAGAGATTCTGATTCTTTCACAAAAGCAGTCATTCCACCAAACGATGGAGCCAGGATCTCCTCTATAAATTCCTAGAATGGAGATTAGGATGAAGGTGAGTGGGGGAACACAAATGGCACGTTGCCCATTATACACACCCTCCACTTCCTACTAGTACTACCGCTCAGTGATTGTATTCTACTGTTCCTCTGCATGCAAGTTTATTGGGCTTCTCAACAAATTGAGAAATCTGTATATGAGACACAATCATTAAGGGCCGGTTCAAACCACAGAAACGCAGTCCGCGTCCGTTTCCACATGTGTGTTTTTGATGCAGTCCGGTGTGTTTTTTTCCCTCTTTTTTTCTTCATTTTAACCACTTCTTAACTGCGCCATAGCTGAAAGATGGGCTACAGCGCGGGTCTCTTATTCTGGGAGGGCGCCCATTGATGTCCTCCCGGAACCATGCCCCAGGGGCGCACATATGGCATGCTCCGTGATCACTGCGTCCTAATTATCAGTGCAGCCCCATAAGTGCTCATCAGTCCAGCCTCATCAGTGCCCATCAGGGCGGCCTCATCAGTGCCCATCAGTGCAGCCTCATCAGTGCCCATCAGTGCAGCCTCATCAGTGCCAATCAGGGCAGCCTCATCAGTGCCCATCAGGGCAGCCTCATCAGTGCCCATCAGGGCAGCCCATCAGTGCCCATCCATGCAGCCTCATCAGTACAGCCCATCAGTGCAGCCTCATCAGCGCAGCCTCATCAGTGCACATAAGGGCGGCCTCATCAGTGCCCATCAGTGCAGCCTCATCAGTGCCCACCAGGGCAGCCTCATCAATGACCATCAGTGCCCATCCATGCAGCCTCATCAGTACAGCCCATCAGCGCAGCCTCATCAGCGCAGCCTCATCAGTGCCCATCAGCGCAGCCTCATCAGCGCACATCAGTGAAGGACAAAAATTACTTATTTGGAACATTTTATAACAGAAACTAAGGAAAAGTTTTTTTTTTTCTTCAAAATTTTCTGTATTTTTTGTTTGTTTAGCAAAAAAATAAAAAACCTCAGTGGTGATCAAAAAAACCACCAAAAGAAAACTCTATATCTCTCAAAAAATTAATAAAAATGTCATATGGGTACAGCGTTGCATGATCATTGTCATTCAAAGTGCAACAGCGCTAAAAAATTGGCCTGGTCAGGAAGGGGGTATAAGTGCCCAGTAAGCAAGTGGTTAAATAGGGACATGTGTGTTCTTGGTGTGTTTTGCCACGTTCCAGTACAATTCAGTGCAGAAAAAAAATGCAGCACGTTCTACTTTTTTTTTCTGCACCGGAACACACTGCAACTGAACGCACTGGTGTGAACTAGGCAATTGGAACCCATATAAACTACTGTCCGTGTGTTATTCATGCATCTGGTGTGAACTGACTCTAAAGTGGACTTTTATCCTCCCCATCCACTTTCTAGCATTTCACTCCTCTCCCCCCTCCTCTCTGACAACTGGATATTCAGTTATTTTATTGCTAGCTTTTTTTAGTGAACCCTCCTTGCATTTCCTGGTTGCTTGTCTAGGTAAGAATGCCATCTAAGTTGCCCACAGCCTCCTGGGATACTCATGTCACGCATCCCAGGAGGCCTCAGGGGAGAACGCTACAGAGCATGTTGCCAGGGGGCGGCTGTCTATTCCTGGTTCTTACAGCTGACCCCGATGATACTCCATGGTATGCAGCAGCAGAGTGCCGGATCACCACAGAACACCACTGGATTCACTGGGCATGCATGTTATTTGCGGGCACCCAGTGAAAAAGGTAAGGGGGGGGGGCCTCTTAAAATAGGAAAGAGCAAGAAAGTAAAAAGCTGGCATTTGCAAAAAAAAAAAAAAAAAAAATCACATTTAGGTAACAGTTGCAATAATAAGTTAATTTGTATAGCAAGTGAACCTCTATCAGGTCTTTATTGCCTTGTACTCCTTGTGATTACCCTCTGCTATAATTTGCTTGGCACCATGTTAGATGCTACACCCCAAATATGGATACACCTTCTAACATGGTCTTAAAGGTGGAGTGAGCCTTTAAGACTAAGGGATTGAGGAATAAGGTGTATTACATACTCTATTCCTCAGTCCAGCAGGCTTCCTTCACTCCAGTCTCCTCAAGCCTCTTTGCTCAGTGCGCCGGTGACATCATTTGTGAATATCTCCTAAAGGGTGTACATATAGGAGATATTCATTGTACCTACAGGCAAGACGTAAGTTTACCTGTACGTAAAAGATTAAAATGAGAGTTTGCTACTGCTTTACCACTTCAATACCGGGCACTTTCACCCCCTTCCTGCCCAGGCCAATTTTCAGCTTTCAGCACTGTCACACTTTGAATGATAATTGCGCGGTCATACAACACTGTATCCAAACCACCCATTTTATTTACACAAATAGGGCTTTCGTTTGGTGGTACTTAATCACCACTGTTTTTTTTTTTTTGCTAAATAAACCAAAAAAGTCTGAAAATTTTGAAAAATAAACAAACTAATTTTTCTTTGTTTCAGTTATAAAATTTTGCAAATATAAATTTAGGCCAACATGTATTCTGTTACATTTCTTTGGTGGAAATAACCCAAATCCGTGTATATTATTTAGTCTGTAGGAAAGTTATAGAGTCCACACACTATGGGATATATCTGAAAATGTATCAATCTAAATTTGTGAGGCCCTAAAATGCCAGGACAGTACAAATATCCCCCAAATTACCCCTTTTTGGAAAGTAGACAGTCCAAGGTATTTAGTAAGAGGCATGGCGAGTTTTTTTTAAGTAATTTTTTGTCATCATTTTTTTGGAAAATGAAGAAATTAAGATTTTTTTTTTTCACAATTTCGTTTTTTATTTTACATACTATCACCAGTGCAGTACAGTGTCATCATATAACTGATGTGGCGGTGATCAGGGACACGGACTGGTGACAGTAAGAAAAAGAAAAAACAACACCACACTGTGACCAGAGCAATATTTTGGGTAAGAGGGATACACGGAAATAGGGTGGAACGGGGAGGGTAGGCGTATCGTGCAATCCCCCATAGACCCACCCTTAATATTTGATTGATTTAAAAAAATTTTTTAGGAGCACTGAGATAATACGATTTGGAATTTATAGGTGGGATGAGTTTTTAGTCCCTCCCCCCCTCCCTTTCCTTCCCTCCTCTCTCCCTCCCCTTTTCCCTTCCCTCACCCCCTCCTTTCCCCTCCCCTTTTCCTTCACCTCCTCCTCCTTCCTTCCCCCCTCCTCCCCCCCCCCCCCCCACTTTTTTTTTGCCTCTTTCTCTCTCTCTGACCCCTCTGTAGAAATTGTAAAAGTTGGATGTCGGGAGTGGGAAATTTCAGAGTAAGAAGCATAGACCTAATTTGGTATGAATTTTTTATATTTCAGGAATGTTAAATGTTATGTGTTATGTAAACATGTAATGTATAGGGTTGAATTTTTTTATGTTTCTTTTTGAACTTTTTGCATGTTATGTCTTTTTTTAAAAATAATGAAAAAAGAGTTGGAACAGAGCAATATTATGTTACCATAGTAACATTGTACTACTCTGGGGAAGTTATCAGGATTATTTTTTTTTTTTTTACACATTATGATTGCCTATAGCAGTTAATTACATTGCCATAAGCAAGCATTTTACTGAATGAAACCAAATCATTCAGTCTGTTTTGTTGTGATTAGCTGTGATTGGTCAGAGCTAATCACATGATATAGATGAGGTGGGCTCTGATTGGCCCTGTCGGTACCATGTGATCACATTGACCAATCACAGCTAGCAACACAATTGCACACAATGGATGGCATGAAAGGAAGACATACATTGTTTACAACTGTGATTGGTCTCAGCAGTCACATGTACTGGCAGAGAGCCGGTACACTGATCAGTCATCGGTTGTGTCCGATGGACACAGCCGGTGACAGATCGCGCTGCTGCGTGGCCTCGTAAGGTGTGCTTTCTGAGAAGACGTCCACTCAGAACGGTAAAGCCATCGCCTGGCTGTCATTCTGCTGTAGGCGAGGCAGGAAGGTGTTAATTTGGTCTGGGCATTTACACTTCAGTGACATGAAAGGTTTAAACTAGAACCAAGTGTGACGCAACAAATTACGGTCTTATACTTGTAGCCACTGACCTGAGTCCGGGCATTGAGTAACTGCTGGAAACTCTCCACCTCCTTACTGTCTGATGACGCTCGTTCCTTGAAATAAACAATGACAGTGACATTGAAGAAGAAATGCACAGATGACGCATTCACAAACACTGAGTGATAGTATGGCAACACTCACCATCAGTACACCGAGCATCATGTCATAGTTATTAATCAGGAAAATTAGCTGCTCCTTTCTGGAGGAAAATTCCGCTGCCATTCTCAGGACAAAATTCTCAACTTCCCCCTGAAAATAAGACACCAGAATTAACTAATCAGACGGCCTCTTTCATTATCTTGCCTACAATGGTGACATGAAAGCTGTGATTTTATTGGTTGTGCCGGTAAACCCAAACATTTTCATTTCAGAGCACAAGCACTCCTCGCTGTCCTGTTCATTGAGGTTATCTTGACTTTGCGCTGTGAAGCTGTGTTGCGTTTGATAAACAATAGGCAAATAGCATTGGCTTTTCTGACACATATATATATATATACAGTGGCTTGCGAAAGTATTCGGCCCCCTTGAACTTTTCAATCTTTTGCCACATTTCAGGCTTCAAACATAAAGATATAAAATTTTAATTTTTTGTGAAGAATCACCAACAAGTGGGACACAATTGTGAAGTGGAACGAAATCTATTGGATATTTTAAACTTTTTTAGCAATTAAAAAACTGAAAAGTGGTGCGTGCAAAATTATTCGGCCCCTTTACTTTCAGTGCAGCAAACTCACTCCAGAAGTTTAGCGAGGATCTCTGAATGATCCA
The DNA here is from genome assembly GCA_037952835.1 of Lithobates septentrionalis. Taxonomy (NCBI): domain Eukaryota; kingdom Metazoa; phylum Chordata; class Amphibia; order Anura; family Ranidae; genus Lithobates; species Lithobates septentrionalis. The sequence continues at coordinate 47,785 of JBBDGP010003207.1, read as the reverse complement.
ATGTTGTCCTAAATGACTGATGGTGATAAATAGAATCCACCTGTGTGTAATCAAGTCTCTGTATAAATGCACCTGCTCTGTGATAGTCTCAGGGTTCTGTTAAAAGCGCAGAGAGCATCATGAAGACCAAGGAACACACCAGGCAGGTCCGTAATACTGTTGTGGAGAAGTTTAAAGCTGGATTTGGATACAAAAAGATTTCCCAAGCTTCAAACATCCCAAGGAGCACTGTGCAAGCGATCATTTTGAAATGGAAGGAGTATCAGACCACTGCAAATCTACCAAGACCTGGCTGTCCCTCTAAACTTTCAGCTCAGACAAGGAGAAGACTGATCAGAGATGCAGCCAAGAGGCCCATGATCACTCTGGATGAACTGCAGAGAACTACAGCTGAGGTGGGAGAGTCTGTCCATAGGACAACAATCAGTCGTACACGGCACAAATCTGCCCTTTATGGAAGATTGGCAAGAAGAAAGCCATTTCTCAAAGATATCCATAAAAAGTCTCGTCTAAAGTTTGCCACAAGCCACCTGGGAGACACACCAAACATGTGGAAGAAGGTGCTCTGGTCCGATGAAACCAAAATCCAACTTTTTGGCCACAATGCAAAACGATATGTTTGGCGTAAAAGCAACACAGCTCATCACACTCAACACACCATCCCCACTGTCAAACATGGTGGTGGCAGCATCATGGTTTGGGCCTGCTTTTCTTCAGCAGGGACAGGGAAGATGGTTAAAATTGAGGGGAAGATGGATGCAGCCAAATACAGGACCATTCTGGATGAAAACCTGTGGAGTCTGCAAAAGACCTGAAACTGGGACGGAGATTTATCTTCCAACAAGACAATGATCCCAAACATACAGCAAAATCTACAAAGGAATGGTTCACAAATAAACATATCCAGGTGTTAGAATGGCCAAGTCAAAGTCCAGACCTGAATCCAATCGAGAATCTGTGGAAAGAGCTGAAAACTTCTGTTCACAAACGCTCTCCATCCAACCTCACTGAGCTCGAGCTGTTTTGCAAGGAAGAATGGGAAAGAATTTCAGTCTCTCGATGTGCAAAACTGATAGAGACATACCCCAAGCGACTTGCAGCTGTATTCGCAGCAAAAGGTGGCTCTACAAAGTATTAACGCAAGGGGGCCGAATAATTTTGCACGCCCCACTTTTCATTTTTTTATTAGTTAAAAAAGTTTCAAAAATCCAAAAGATTTCGTTCCACTTCACAATTGTGTCCCACTTGTTGGTCATTCTTCACAAAAAATAAAAAATTTATATCTTTATGTTTGAAGCCTGAAATGTGGCAAAAGGATGAAAAGTTCAAGGGGGCCGAATACTTTTGCAAGCCACTGTGTATATATATATATATATATATATATATATAAAAAACCTATGGCATGTATGATACCAGAGTCCCATCTTGAGGCAGAATTATAGAATGCCTAATTGAAAACTAGTACACTCGAGTGGGGATGGTACAGATGTCTGTTGTTCTGTAACTAAGATAAACAAGTTGGTAACCGTTGTCGACAAAAGCTTGACAACCTGAAACTTCCCAAATAAAAGCAGAGACTGATAGAAAGGGCACCATAATGCCTTAAGACCAAGGAAGGTCTGTGCCAGACCAGAAGAAGCTTTAAGTGAAGACACTTTCACCTGATCTCCAGCAGCTGCTTATAGAAGCTTGGGTCCTCGTTGCATTGCAGATCGTGAACCCGCTCTAACCTGAGTTAGGTAACTTTTAAGCGTATTTCTACTGTTTACAGACCACAGGCTGATTATTTGCTAGGCATCTTGCTTGTTATGTCTGTCAGCCTTGTATTGTATTCCTAATATTGTAATAGTTTTGTATGTACAGCATTTTTGTGTAGTAAAAGCCCATTTGTACACTGCAGAGGTCTGAGCTTCCTTGCTTATACCGCAAAGTAACCTTGCTAGATAGACGCAAGCAAAACAGAAGCTCAGCTGCATACATAATACATTTACCTGCAGCTGTCCCAGGAGGGTATTGGTCTTCTCATTTGTGAATGTCTGATTTATACTAACAATGGCAGATGAAAATTCGGCATAACGGCGAGTGATCTGGGGAAACAGACAATGGAGGTTTAGTATGGTACAGGCACAGATGTGTGTATGTAAATTTAGGGAAGTACTTTATATCTTACATAGTGCGGTCTGGTGTCCAGATTGCCCAGCCTCTGCGGGTCTGTGTTCCGGATACTCTGAATGTTTAACTCCAGGATATACTGGAAGCGCGGCCACAGCATGTCCAACAGGGCCTCCCAATACCTGCGGGCCAGCAACACACATCAACGCAAACCTACTTGGTGTATCTACAGGCGATTATTCATACAAATTTAGGCTAGACAACACCATGGGGGCTGTTTTTAAATTACAGCAAGTCACCGCATTATTGATGATATAGTCTGTCTAAGGCTCCATTCACACAACTTTGGACATCAAGTCGTTCCCCATGATTTCTAATGATAACCATTCATATATGTGCAACTTAACCACTTTCTAACCGCCCTATAGCAGTTTTACTGCTACAGGGCGGCAGCTGTGGGTCAGGTCACGTATATATATATATGTGATTCCGGACTTCCGCCTGCAGGGGGTGTGTGCGTGCCGCCGGTGGGCCACTTTTGCTGTGATAATTGAGAGCAGAAGCCGATCTGTGGGTGCCGGGCACGTGATGTCTTCTGGCACCGGCTGATCATCGGTAAAGTACACAGAAATGGTGATCTGACTACGTAAACAAGGCCGATCGCCCTTCTGACAGGGGGAAGGGATGGATTCTGTGTTTCTGCAAAGCGACGACTAGAATCCATCTCTTGAATTAGTAAAAGCAGCACACATAGCAGCGCACAAAATTGGCCAGGCACACATTTAACCCCATGATCACCCTAGATGCTTAACCCCCTTCCCTGCCAGTGTCATTAGTACCGTGACAGTGCATATTTTTAGCACTGCTCACTTAGTATTAGTGTCACTGCTTCCCAAAAAGTGTCAAAAGTGTCAGTTAGGGGTTTATTTACTAAAGCTAGAGAGTGCAAAATGAGTCACAATTCTACATAGAAACCAATCAGCTTCCAGGTTTTATTGCCAAAGCTTAACTGAACAAGCTGAGATTAGGAGCTGATTGGATTCTATGCAGAAATGACTAATTTTGCACTCTCTAGCTTTAGTAATTAAACCCCTTAGTGTCAGAATGTCCGCCACAATGTCGCAGTCCGCCACAAAGTCGCTGATCACCGCTATTACTTGTGTAAAAAAACAAAAAAACAAAAAACAAAAAAAAAAAACAGTATATACCCCATAGTTTGTAGACGCTAGAACTTTAGTGTAAACCAATCAATATACGCTTATTGGGATTTTTTTTTACCAAAAAATATGTAGCAGAATACACATTTGCCTAAATTAATGAAGAAATTTGATTTTTTACATTTTCTATTGGAAATGTTTTATAGCAGAAAGTAAAAAATATAGATTTTTTTTCAAAATTTTTGTTCTCTTTTATATAATAGAATATATAAATATTATATAATAAAAAATTAAACCCAAAATTGTCAGTCTTTTCTTGTTTATAGCGCAAAAAATAAAAAAACGCAGATGTGATCAAATACTACCAAAAGAAAGCTCTATTTGTGGGTCAAATATTTTTTTCCTCGTTACAGTGTCGCACGACTGCGCAATTTTCACTTAACCACCTCAATACCGGGCACTTACACCCCCTTCCTGCCCAGGCCATTTTTCAGCTTTCAGCGCTGTAACACTTTAAATGACAATTGCGCGGTCATACAACACTGTACCCATATGACATTTTTTATCATTTTCTTCACACAAATAGAGCTTTCTTTTGGTGGTATTTAATCACTCCTGGGTTGTTGTTTTTTATTTAATTTTTTTAGAAAAAAATAAAAAAACTAAAATTTTGAAAAAAATAAAAAGTTTTTCTTAGTTTCTCTCAGTAAATTTTGTAAATAAGTAATTTTTCTCTTTCACTGATGTGCGCCGATGAGGCAGAACTGATGGGCACTGATGAGGTGGCACTTATGGGCACTGATGAGGTGCCACTTATGGGCACCGATGAGGTGCCACTTTTGGGCACTGATGAGGAGGCACAAATATGCCACACTTATGGGCACTGATGAGGTGCCACTTATGGGCACTGATGAGGAGAGATGAATATGCCACACTTATGGGCACTGATAGGTGGCTCTGATAGGTGGCACTGCTGGGCACAGATAGGCGGCACTGGTGGGCATTCATGGGTGGCATTGATGAGCAGCAGTGATGAGCATTGATAGGCAGCACTGATAGCCATCACTGACTGGCATCACTAATGGCCACTGATTGCTGGCACTTGTGAACGCTGGTTGGCACTAATTGCTGGCAGTGGTGGGCACACAGTTCTGGCACTGGTGGCACTTAACTGTAATCAGGGCACTGATGATCAGTGCCCCGATTACATCCCTAGATCTCCTCTGTGAGGAGATGCCGCTGATCGGCTCTCCTCATACTCTATCAGTGTGAGGCGAGGAGCGCGGATTACTGGCATCTCTGTGTTTACATGTGACCAGGTGTGATTGGACACAGCCGATCACATGGTTAAAGACCCGCAGCCGTGGCTCTTTACACAGATCGGGGTCGCGCCGCTGTCCAGACAGAGGGTCAGGGGTCATGCACCCTTATAGAACGGTCAGAGGAGAATGAAAACTTCTCTTACAAGCTTTAACCAGACACTAATAGAAGTCACAAGACTGCTATATACTGCTGATAAGAAAGGGTATTTATCAGTTTATTGTTACTAAAATGATTGCATTTCCATGATCTGTGTACTGCGGGGGACCAGATATAGTGAATGCAGGCTCCTGGGTCTAGTAACACTTTAACCACTTCAGCTCCAGGTCATTTTTTGCGATACGGCACTGCATTACTTTGACAATTGCACGGCCGTGTCGACGCTGTACCCAAATAAAATTGATGTCCCTTTTCCCCACCAATAGAGCTTTCTTTATTTAAATTTTTGTGCTATAAACAAAAAAAGACCGACAATTTTGAAAAAAAAAACAACAATTTTTTTTACTTTCTGCTATAAAACATACATTTCTTCATCAATTTAGGCCAATATGTATTCTGCTACATGCTTTTGGTAAAAAAATCCCAATAAGTGTATATTGATTGGTTTGCACAAAAGCTATAGCATCTACAAATTATGGGATAGATTCATGGACTTTTTATGGTTTTTACTAGTAATGGTGGCGATGGGTGTTTTTTTTTGCGGGACTGCGACATTGCGGCGGACAAATCTGAATACTAAGTGACACTTTTTGGGGACCAGTGGCACCAATACAGTGATCAGTGCTAAAAAAAAATGCACTGTCACTGTATAAATGACACTGGCAGGGAAGGGGTTAACATTAGGGGCGATCAAAGTGTTAACAGTGTTCCCAGGGAGTCTTTTCTAACTGTGGGGGGAGCGGATGCACTGGAGGAAAAGAGAGGTTTGTGTTTCTGCTTAGCAGAGACACAAGATTTCCTCTTTCCTCCCTCACAGAACGGCGGTCTGCCTTGTCTACATAGGCAGACCGCTGTTCTGCCTTTCCTCCGAACGATCAGCAGGTCCCGGCGGCCAACGGACAAGCTGATTGGCTCCCGCTGTGTCTAATCACAGCGGGAGCGGGGCTTCGTCAGCGCGCGCACGCGCCCCCAGATCACGTGCCCAAAATCACGTACAGGTACGTAATTTTGCGCAGCCGGGCCACCCTGACACAATATATATGAGGTGGGCAGTCCGGAAGCGGTTAAAAAAAAAAAATAATAAAAAAAGTAAAAAGTGTTTTATTATATCTTTTCAACAAGTGCAAAAAAAACCAAAAAAAAAACTGTTCATCCAATCTTCTTGTGAGCTGAAAACTTTCTGTGCTTTCTACTAGATCAGGGGTCTCCAAACTTTCTAAGCAAAGGACCAGTTTTCAGACTTTAGAAGGGCCAGACTGTGGGCAGTGGGAGTAGAAAATGATGCAGGAGATATTGGTATTAGTGGGGAGGTGTCAGTGGGAGGAATAGTGCCCCATCATTGGTGTCAGTGGAAGGAATAGTGCCCCATCATTAGTGTCAGTGGAAGGAATAGTGCCCCATCATTGGTGTCAGTGGGATGAATAGTGCCCCATTATTGGTGTCAGTAGAAGGAATAGTACCCCATCATTGGTGTCGGTGGAAGGAATAATGACCCATCATTTGTGTCAGTGGGATGAATAGTGTCCCATCATTGGTGTCAGTGGGAGGAATAGTGCACCATCATTGCTGCAGTGGGCAGAATAGTGCCCCATCATCGGTGTCATTGGGGGGGCATAGTGCCCCATCATCAGTGTCATTGGGGGAAATAGTGCCCCATCATTGGTGTCATTGGGGGGAATAGTGCCCCATCATCAGTGTCAGTGGGGGGGGGATAGTGTCCCATCATTTCTGCAGTGGGAGGAGTAGTGCCCCATCATTGGTGTCCATGGGAGGGTCACATGTATGGTGTCAGTGAAAGGAATAGTGCCCTATCCATGGTGTCAGTGGGGTGAAAAGTGCTCCATCTTTGGTGTCAGTGGAAGGAATAGTGTCCCATTGTTTGTGTCAGTAGGAGGAATAGAGACATAGGGGCCAGGTAAAGGCAAACAAAGGGCCACATCTGGCCCATGGGCCGCGGTTTGGAGACCACTGTACTAGGGTGACAACGCTGCCCAGTACCGTTGTCACCCTAGGACAGGAAGTGTGTAAATGGCAAGATTACCAAGATAAAATAAAGACCAAAAAGCACACTGCATGTCTCCTCTGTAATAAATAGTCCGCATGCACGCAAAGCTTTGTAAGTTTTCATTTAGTTACGCTCTTAAAGGGGAACTTTAGTATAAAAAAAAGGGGTGGACAGGAAAGATTTTAATGCATAAGAGACATGCTTTGTCTGTTCTGCATTAAAGTTACTTACCTGCCTGTCTGCGCCTGTACACTGCACTGCGCATGCAGTTCACTGTAAAAATTTGGCTATGCCAAACCTGACTACCACCCCTGTCCGGCCAATAAAATCGTCCGGCAATCGAGACCCGGAAGCCGGCCACCTGAAGATGTCAGCAGCCGCCAGGGGGCTCCAAGATGCCGCATTGCTGGATCCAAGGTGAGTATAGTTCCACTGGAAGGAAGTAGGCTAATAACGGTTTTACCAACAGGATCTACAGCTAATAAACAGGGGGCAGGGAAAAACAAAAACGGCTTATTCTACTGACAGACTGTATGATGTTCTGTATGTTATTTAGTTTTCATTAAAAAGGTCCATTGTTATACCTAGATCTAAATAAAAAGCAACAGCTTCATACAATATGTTCTAATATTTCAGCTGCAACAATAAACCTATGACCTGACACTATACTCCATAAGGCTGTAAAAAGTAAAATGATGAGCAGTGCAGAAAGCAATGGCCAATCACAATTCAGTATACTAAAATCAGTACAGCAAAGGTTGCATTCTCATTGGTTGGTACAGTTTCCTGTGCCTTGCTATTTAACCACTTGACCTACGGAATATTTACCCCCCTTCATGACCAGGCCATTTTTTTTGCGATACAGCACTGCGTTACTTTAACTGACAGTTACGCGGTCATGCAACGCTGTACATAAATTAAATTGATGTCATCCCCCCCCCCCCCCCAAACAGAGCTTTCTTTTGGTGGCATTTGATCACCACTGTTTTTTTTTTTAATTTGTGCCCGAAAAAAAAAAAAGGCTGACAATTTAAAAATGAAAAAACGAATATTTTTATTTTGTGTGCTATAAAACATATCCAATAAAAAATAAATAAATAAATAAATATATATATAAAAAAAAAATAATAATATATATATATATATATATATATATATAAAAAAAAAATAAAAAAAAAAAAAAATATATATATATATATATATATATATATATATATATATATATATATAAAACAATGTGTGCCAAACCAGTGTTTATGTGTGTACTATGTGCTGCTTTCACTAAGGAATTTGCTGGGTTTTATTCTCTGGTTTGCAGGAAAACAAAAACCAGCACATCCCTGCTGATAGGATAGAACTCTTTATCGGTTACATAGACAGAGCTCTGTCCTGTCTTCCTCCTCGCCGATCAGCGGGTGCCAGCAGTCATCCAGTGGCCGGCACCTGCCGATCGGCTTGTGCTGTGACTAAGCACAGAACAAGTGTTGCGCCGGTGCCCCCTACCCAAAAGAGCAGGATCACGTATGTATATATTATATATATATGTATATGTGATTCTTTGCGGCCTGCACTGTAGCAGTAAAGTTACAGTGCGTGGTCAGCAAGTGGTTACTCTTGTCTCTAATAAATAAGCTCACTAAATCAGAGGTGTTACGTGTCTCGGGGTTGTCTCACTTGTCTATAGCGGGGATGTCTCTCCTTTGAGCGATGCCTTTAAACCGCAGCACGATGTGTATACACAGGAAAATGGCGATGCTGTCAAAGCAGTCAGAAACATAGGAGTCGATGTGCTTCTGTAAAACATAGATAAAAAAAAACAGGTTAGAGAAATGGAATTCAGCCTCCTTGGGGGTCACGCTGTAATGATTGGTCTCCTGCTTGGAGGCGTCTCACCAGGAACATGGATAAAGTTTTGCCCATCACCGTGTTGAAGAGTTCCTGAGCTGCCAAGCCGTTTGACAGGAAGAATTCGGATAAGAAGAGGTATTCCCGGCAGCTGTTATCGAGGAGAGCGTAGTGCTGACTGCGGAACAGAGACTCAAACGGGTACTGGTGGAATAAGGAGGATCACCATTAGCACTGCATGGAAGTTACATAGTTGGCAAGGTTGAATAAAGACAATAGTCCATCACGTTCAACCTGTGTTGGTGTGTGTGTAGAAAATCATTTCCCATATCCCTGTATATTGTTTTTACTAAGATGCCCTGTCCAAGAGTCTTTTAAAACTATCCTTACTTCCCGCCAACACCACCGACTGTGGAAGAGAGTAGGGCTGGGAAAAAAATCGACTGAAATCTTGAATCGAGTTGAGAGGTCAAATCGATTCAAAATTTCACCGCGCCGGTCTTGAGGAGCTGCGGGCAGGAGTTTTTAGGCGAGGCCGCGGCTTCGGCCTAGTCCGCAAGGCCGGACGCCGCGGACTAGGCCGAAGCCGCGGCCTCGCCTAAAAACTGCCTGCAGCTCCCCAGGACCGGCACTGACACCGTGCCGGTCCTGAGGAACTGCGGGCAGGAGTTTTTAGGCGAGGCCGAGGCTTCGGCCTAGTCCGCGAAGCCGGACGCCGCGGACTAGGCCGAAGCCGCGGCCTCACCTAAAAATTCCTGCCTGCAGCTCCTCACAACCGGCGCGGTGTCCAAAAAAAAAAAAATTTGAATCGTGAATCGAGTTTTTTTTAAGAAAATCCCAGATTTTTTTTTTTTTAAGAAAATCTCCCAGCCCTAGAAGAGAGTTCCACATCCTTACCGCCCTGACAGTGAATCCCCCCCATACACAGCTTAAGGTTAAACCGCTTCCCCTCCAATCTCATCGTGTGGCCCCGTGTCCTCTTACACTCCCTGGGACTGAAAAGTGCGCTGGGATCACCGTTAAGATATTTGTAAATCGCTATCATGTCTCCTCTCAAGCGTCTCTTTTCCAGGGAGAATAGATTTAGCGCTTGTAGTTGTTCCTCATAATTGAGGTCCCCATATTAATTTAGTTGCCCTTCTCTGGACTCTCTCCAGCCCATCCCTTCTGAGGACTGGTGACCAGAACTGGACGGAATACTCCAGATGTGGGCAAACCAGTGTTTTATAAAGTGGCAGGATTATCGTTTTATCACTGGAGTAAATTCCCTTTTTAATGCATGATAAAATTATGCCAGCTTTGGTAGCTGCAGCTATTGCTCAGTCTGTCTTTTACTAGGACCCCCAGATCCTTCTCCACCCTGGAAGCCCCTAGAGGTTCTCCCCCTAATGTGTTTATATTTTACCCCCCAAGTGCCTTACATTTACCAATGTTAAACTTCGTTTGCCATCTAGTTGCCAACTCCATTAATTTATTGAGGTGCTCTTGTAAAGTTTCTATATCCTGCTGTGATGTTGTCAGAAAACACTGAGATTGAGCTATTATCCCATCCTCTAGTCTATATAATTTATAAATAAGTTACACAGAATTAGTCCCAGGACAGATCCTAGGGGTACCCCACTTACCACTCTATACCAATCGGAGTACACGATATATATATCACCACCCTTTGGACACGCCCCTGTAGGCAATTTTCTATCCAAGAACAAACCCTGGGGTCTATACCCACCGACCTCAGTGTGTAGATTAAGCGTTTGTGGGGGACTGTATTAAATGCTTTTGCAAAATCCAGATACACCACATCCACAGGCCTATCTTTGTCCAGATGGCAGCTCAACTCCTCATAGAATGTTAATAGGTTGGTTTGGCAAGAGCGACCTCTCATAAACCCATGCTGATTGCTAATTATATTGTTTTCATCAGCAATTTTTTGGATGTGGTATCTTATCATCCCCTCAAATAGTTTACATACTACCGATGTTAGACTGACAGGCCTATAGTTTCAAGGAATATTTCTCTGCCCTTTTTTCAATATTGGTACCATGTGGGCTTTTCTCCAATCAGCTGCTACCAATCCTGTCAGTATGCTGTCCATAAAGAATAGGAATAGCAGTCTGGCAATAGCCTGACTGAGTTCCTTAAAGAGGAGTTCCACCCGAGGTCCAGTCAAAAAAAAAAAAAAAATTAAAAGTCAGCAGCTACAAATACTGCAGCTGCTGACTTTTAATTGGGCACTTACCTGTCCCAGGGTCCAGCGATGCGGGGGATCGAAGCCCCGCTCGTCTCCCCCTCCGTTCAGCGGCGCCGGCATTGCAACTGTGGGCGCCGGGCTGTGGCTTCACAGCCTGGCACCCACTGCGCATGCGCGAGTGGCGCCGCGCGCCGTGATTGGCCGCTCAGTCACCTGGGACCTGTAATGGGTCCCAGATGATTGACAGGAGGGAGGGAGCAGAGCTGAGCCCTTCCTGTGCCGAGGGGGAAGTGATGTCACCAGCCCAGGCACTGGAAGAGGCAGACTACGAGGGACCCCCTAGCAACAAGCATTTAGAGGTAAGTAAAAAAAAAAAAATATCCAAAAGTTTTTTTGTATTTTTTTTTTAGGATTTTTCATGTAGGTTTTTTTTTTTTTTTTTTGGGTGGAACCCCACTTTAAGGACTCTCAGGTGTAAGCCATCCGGCCCTGGTGATTTATTTATGTTAAAGTGGTTGTAAACCCCCATTTTCAATTTGTACCTATAGGTAAGCCTATAATAAGGCTTACCTATAGGTACAGTAAATATCTCCTAAACGTGCGCCGTTTAGGAGATTTTACTTAGTACTTCGCCGATGATGTCATCGGCGCATGCACTGTGAAGGATATATGTATGGGCAAATGTCTATACAGGTCTCATAACCCTCTCCCCTTCACGTGACAGCGCTGGGTTCCAGAGCAGCCAATGCTTCCCACATCCACAACAAACCCCGTGCTCTTGGCATCTTGAACAGAGCAGTGGGGGAAGTGAAGGAAGGATGAGCATATGCAGCTGGGGGGGGGGTATAAACAGAAAAGTCAGTGCTACTACCCATACACCACACAGATAGCAGAGCTCCCAGGTGCTCGATTCACAGTCGCTGGCTGAGTAGACTAATGTAGAAAAAATGATCCCATGACTATGACTAAAGCCTTCTAGGCTGAAACGCGTCAACTGACTTAATCTGCGTTTGTTCACTGTGGCTATTCAATAAAATGAAGAAATGTTAAGAGCAACAAACGGAGCTGGGGAGGGTGCCAGTCAGGCTCCATTCATACCTGATCGTCACATTTTTTTAGCATTTTTTCGAGCTTTTGCATGAGCGTTTTTGAGCTTTGGCGTTTTTAAAATTACCCAATAGAGAAAAATATCATCTGTTTCATTATTTGTTGCTGTTTTTTCAGATTTTTCAACCATTGTTATGTATTTAATATTATTTTCTACTTTTTCTTTGTAAGGGGTTAAGGGTTAGAGTTTAAAAGTTACGGTTATGAGTTAATTTATTTATTTATTATTTATTTACTTATTTTGTTAGGTTAGGGGTTATATTAGGGTTAGGGTTAATATTCGGGTTAAGGGTTGGGGTTTTTTATTTTATCTTTTTTTTTTTTATTATTTATTTTCATGTAATTATTGCATTTGAGCCGAAAAAAGTGTGTCAATACGCACTAAAATGCTTGAATCAAGCATTTCCATTATTCAAAAATGCACCAATCTGCTCGATTTGAGATACAAAAAAAAGCTCCAGAGCTTTTTTGAGCTTCAGGCGTTTGGCTTTAGGTGTGAACCAACTTCACAGAAATAATTGATTTTTTTGTCCTCCTGTGTTTTGGAGCTTCCAAACACTGAGGTGTGAATGGGGCCTTAGATGAGCCTGCTCCACCACTGCACTCTGTAGTCTCACCCGCCAGTGTCTACATCACTGCTGTGTCGCATAGGGATATAGGGGCCGGTGGTTGTAACCACAGTATGCAGTGGGGGGGGATGACGACTGGTATCTGTGAAGTGTTGTATGCTGAAGATTTTGCAAAGGCTGTAACTCTGCAACAAAGCAAAATTAGGACTCACCGCCCGCCGAAGAGATAAGTATTAAGAGTCTTCTATTGCATCACACCTCCTGGACTTAGCTCTATTATTTATATCGGACAGCTTTATAGTACTCCCAAAAGACAGCTATGGCCGTAGTTTCAGGAGACCGGCGCTGATCCTTCTGACCTATGCATCTTGAACAAAAGAGTCACTGCAGCGGCTATGCCCGCCCCTCCCCTCCTTCTACCTATTCAGAGAAGCCTTGGTATTATATGAACACGCTCACAAAATACCAAGGCTTCTGTGAATGGCAAGCAGAGGGGAGGGGCGGGCATAGCTGCACTATGTGCTTCTCTCCTCTCAGATCCTGGAGTGTCTCACAGAGCAATAAACCTGTCAATGTAAATAATAGAGATAAGTCCAGGTGATGTCATGCAGCTCCTCGGACTTGGCGCACAGTGTTCCTTCACACTTTACAAAGTGGCTGAATTCCTGGAATTCCACCTCAACAATAAAACCTGGAAGCTGATTGTCTACCATGAACAGCTGCACCAGATTTTTGCACTCTCCAGTTTTAGTAAATATCCTGCATTATGTGCACTGACTGACAATGCAGTATAGTGTAAATACATCATTCCAGCCCACGCCCTGCCCCGCCCCTTACAGACAGTTCTCACCCTGACATCACTCTTCTGCGCTGTGTGCGGCACAATGATTGGACCCTCCAGCTCTGTAGGACTGATGATGGCGGCCCGGTTACCGACAGTAAAAACCGTATTCTTACTGCGCAGTGTTGGCTTGGAGAAGAAGCGTGCCCAGATTAAGGAAAATATAAACGGATGTTTTGACTCTGACATACACAAAACACATAACTTAAGTGGTCCAAAATTACGTTATAAACATAAAACATGAATAGAAACATGAAACCCACAGACTCAAAAGAACTTCAACCCCCCCCCCCCCCCCCCCCACAATTTATAAAGAAACAAACATACCATATAAAACAAATACATACATAGAGAGACCTACAAAAATGTAAACTTCAAAGAACTTTAAAGGCATAGCCCACCATTTATACCATAGGGCAGGGATATGCAATTAGCAGACCTCCAGCTGTTGCAAAACTACAAGTCCCATCATGCCTCTGCCTCTGGGTGTCATGCTTGTGGCTGTCAGAATCTTGCTATGCCTCATGGGACTTGTAGTTCTGCAACAGCTGGAGGTCCGCTAATTGCATATCCCTGCCATAGGGTGTGGTATGAAACCTGGTCACATTGGGGGATGTTGGGGGGAGAAGTGACCAAGCTATATTGCTTAACTTAAGGAAAGTGAAATCACTGACCTGGCTGTGCAGTCTGGCTGGGCTATGTAAAGCTGGCCATACACAGTTTTTTTTTCATTCAGATTCCTCAAGGTGGATGGAGGAATTCCCCCCCTTCCCCGCTAGGACATTTTATTCTGACAGTGGCACCCACTGTTGTCCGAATACTCTGATTAGCGGCTGCAGCTGATTGGTTGCAGCTGCTGATAAATGAAAAATGTTTCCATCATGTCCCTTTGACAGAAGTCGATTAACACAACTAACTTCTGTTAAGCAGGGAAAAAACACACACTGATGGAAATTCTGCCGGTCCCTGCTGGACCTGACAAATTTTTATCAGTGTACGTCCAGCTTAAATTTGTTGTAAACACTTAAGGTTTTTCCTTCATGCATTCCACCCAGCGATTTGCACAGAAGCTCTCCCGGGTCTCTTCCTCCTCATTGGCTTAGACAGCAGTGGGAGCCACTGGCTCCTGCTACTGTCAATCGCAGCCAGTGAGCCAATGAGGAGAGGGCAGGAGCAGGGCCTGAGCCACGCTTCATGCGTTAATGGACACGCAGAACAGCGGCTCAGGAGTGAGCCTGCTTGGGACTCGGCAGGAGGGAGAAGGATCAGGAGCGCCAGCGGGGGATCTGAGAAAAGAAGAATCGGGGCTGCTCTGTGCAAAACCACTGCACAGAGCAGATAAGTATAACATGTTTGTTAGTAAAAAAAAAAAATTTGCCTTTAATATCACGTTAAAGTGGATAGTGGTGGAGCATGAAGAGGGTGAGCAGAGCATTGGAGGGAAGGAACCTTAAAATAAATAATTGAAGCGGAATTAAGGGGGTTATTTACAAAAGGCAAAGTGCACTTGAAATTGCACTGAAAGTGTACTTGAAAGTGCAGTCGCTGTAGATCCGAGGGAGACATGCAAGGAAAATAAAAAACAGCATTTTGGCTTGCACATGATTGGATGATACAATCAGCAGAGCTTCCCCTCATTTCAGATCTACCCCTCAGATTCACAGCCACTGTACTTCCAAGTGCACTTGGATTTGCCTTTCGTAAATAACTCCCTAAATATTGGTAGTGGGCGGGGGCAGCATTTGCCATAATGTGCAAGCATGCACAGAGTACGCACGCATTATGACACGCTTACCTCTAAGTGAGCTCTTCTCCAGCTATGTGAGATCTGAGCTCTCCACGTCCATTCTCTGCCTCGCCCATTTTACAGGCAGAAGATGTGACTCCCGGTCGTGCAAGCTGGAATTACACTGTAGCAGTGCTTTTTTTTTTTTGGGGGGGGGGGGAGACGACTTTGGATTCATTTAGCCCCTTTCTTCCTCATCATAGGTTCTACAATGGTGCACAGGAAGCACATACTTTCCCTGCATACCTAAAGTGGTGGTGCAGCATTCTGTGCCACCCACAACACACCAGCAACAAGGCGTCGGAGTTTAGCATGGTCAGGGCTCTAGCACATTATGAAAAGTTAAAGCCCAAATTCGGATAACTAAAAAATTATCCCCTGCAGTGGGGCTGCATCCACACTGCAGCGATTAACAGCTTGCTTTGTCTAGGGGAGAGGAGAAACCGGTTTACTTACCTAATCTTCCGCTCCCCCGGCAGATGGTGCTTGCCCTGGCTCCAGGAGAGAACTGTCTCTGGGCATCCTCACATTCAATGCAGGGCTATTGACCCTCCTCTGGTCTTGATTACGTAGAGACCCTGGACCACTGGAGTGCTGGGAAGAAGAAGCTGAGGGGTCCCCTAGACCAAAACAAGCAATTAACCTTTGCAATACAGGCACAGCCCCACTGCAAGGGACAATTTTTTAGTTGCCCAGAGTTGGGCTTTAAGTGACACGTGACTGAAGTCTTATTCCACTATGGCAGCCAGGAACTGTCCTGATGTAGACTGCCGCTACCATGAATGGTCGGTGTCTGCGGCAGTCACAGAAAAAAAAACCCTCTTCTTTACATACATGTGACTGATAGTTTTAGAGTCTAATGAACTGATTTATGCAAAAATATAAGGATATCTTTCTTAGCCGTGTCTTCAATCCCCATTAGGTCATCCTTCTCTGCAACTTCCTCGTACTGGAATAAATATGGAAAAGGCAGATGGTAATATACAGAAGCATCAAAGAAGACAATGCAGAAGCAGCAAAGAAAAAAAAGCTTTAGTTTTTAGGGTTCTGGCAATCTGCATGCTTAAAATAGAAAAATCCTCTGTGGTTTCAATAAGGCATTATTAAAAAATAGCAATGCATAAAGAGCAGCAACCCTTGGTGACCCATCCAATTTCAGCTGACTGTATTAAATTTGCAGCTTACTGCACACCAGAAATCAAGCTCAGGCCTCTTTCACATGGGCCGGATCTGTTTTTTCTTAGCAGGGGATCTGTCCGCTGATTCCCTGCTGACCTGAGCGGAGCAGCCGGAGGACAGGTCTATGTCTGCTCTGCATAAATGGACAGAGCCTGCTCTAATCTATGGGCATCCGGATGTAAACAGACCCGCTATCTGTTTACACCCGGATTGGGTGTAGGCGGGTGTAAACAGACACAAGTTCGTTTACATCCACCGCTCCATAGGGAAGAATGGAGGGTCTGATCAGACTGCTTGTGTGAAAAAGGGCTAATGGGGCGTACACACGGTCGGACTTTTCGTCTACAAAAGTCCGACAGCCTGTCCGACAGACTTCCGGCGGACTTGCGGCGGACTTGCGGCAGACTTTCTAACGAACGGACTTGCCTACACACGACCACACAAAAGTCCGACGGATTCGTACGTGATGACGTACACCGGACTAAAATAAGGAAGTTGATAGCCAGTAGCCAATAGCTGCCCTAGCGTAGGTTTTTGTCCGTCGGACTAGCACACAGACGAGCGGATTTCGGGGTCCGTCGTAGTTACGACGTAAAGATTTGAAGCATGTTTCAAATCTAAAGTCCGTCGGATTTGAGGCTGAAAAAGTCCACTGAAGGTCCGGAGAAGCCCACACACGATCGGATTACCAGCCAGCTTTAGTCCGTCGGCGTCCGTTGGACTTTTGTAGACGAAAAGTCTGACCGTGTGTACGCCCCATAAGGGTTCGTTCACACCACTCTCATTGGGCAGACAAGGTCATTTGCCTTGGCATTTGTTGAAAAAATGTTTCATTGCAGTGCAGCTTAATCTGACACACTTTATCAGTGGTCTCCAAACTGCAGCCCTGGGGTCCGATGTGGCCCTTTGCTTGCCTTGGGGCATTATTCCATCCACAAGTGCCACTAATGATGGGGCACCATTCCTCCCATTGACACCAATGATTGGGTGCTATTCCTCCCACTGTTATCAATAATGGGGCACTATTTCTTCCACTTAAACCAATGATGGGACATTTTCTACTCCCACTGGCCACGGTCTAGCCCCCCCCCCCCCCCCCCCCTAAAATCTGAAGGACAGTAAACTGGCTCTTTGTTTAGAAAGTCTGGAGACCCCTGCTCTAGATCACTGCTCAGTATGCTGGGTTAACCTCCCTGGCAGTTTTTCCGAGTGTGGCTCAGGGTTAAATTTCAGTACCATTAGCGGTAACCCCGAGCCACACCCGGGATTGCATTGCAGGATGCTGGTGCGGTGTACTTACCTTGTCCCCAGGATCCTGCGATGTCCCCCCACTGTGTCTGCGGGCTCTGTCCTCAACCCCAATGTCCTGTGTGCCGGGCTCCATTCACTGCGAGCGTCGCGACCCATACAGTACACTGTAATTTTACAGATTACATTACTGTATGAAATCATTTCACATCCCTTTTGTCCCCAGTGCTTTGTCCAATGCCTTGCATGCACTTTTATATTATATATACTGTTCTTTCTGCCTGGAAGCTTGAGACTGTCCATAGCAACTAAAAAGTGTCCCTTAACATCAAAAGTGGTTTTAGACCAGCTAGAAAACAGCGATAGTAAATTAGAATCACTTGCAGAATTGAGCGATAATGAATCGTGGGGAAATTCATTTTATTATTATTATACTATTATTTTTTATAATTATTTATAGTTATTTATTAGATTATAATTTATGATTTTGTGTTTCAAACTTTATCATACCCAGGATGTTTACTAGGCTCTTATTTGGACAGATTTAAGTGTGTTATTGCTAAGAATTACAGGCCTACAATATAAAACGCCAAATTTCTATGCAAAACAATTGTACTTCTTTGAGGCGCAAAAATCTGACATAATCATACCGCCAGGGAGGCTAAATATGCTGCCAGAATGTCTGGTTTTATAATGTTAAAAAAAACATGTAATGCATTGTACAATCAGGCATATATTAGGTCTATGATGTTTATATACATTTCTCTATCATGAGATGAAGGTTTTCAGTACATTTCTCAATCGGCCATATGGTGCACTGAAATAGTGGCTTCATTACCCTATTTTGTGTTGTAAAAATGCTACTTGCCTAGTTGCCAAGCTGCCCTGGTGCAAAAAGTGTATCTCTTTTCTCCTGCCTGGCCTTAAGGTGACACTAAACGATATCCTTATTCTCCAAAAATTATCCATACACATTCCCTACTTAATGGTTGGGAAATCTATTTTTCATGAAATATTTTCTTACTGTGTTTCTCTGCCTCATTGTAACGTCCTCCGTGAGCTCCCGAACATTTCCCTTTTCCTCTCACAGATGTTTTTTTTGGAATAGGCAGTGCAAGTTATTTGCGGTCATGTGCACTGCTCTATGTACACTTCAAATCCCAGTATATAACAGGCTTTCTAACCCTTCCCCACTCAAAAACTAAGGGAAAAAAATGTTTTGGACTTATGGTTGCTTAACCTGTGGCTCTCCAGCTGTTGCGGAACTACAAGTCCCATCATGCCTCTGCCTTTGGCAGTCATGCTTGTAACAGTCAGCCTTGCAAAGCCTCATGGGACTTGTAGTTCTGCAACAGCTGGAGGGCCAAAAGGTTGTGCACTGCCTTCTGTAAATTCAAGCTGCCTGGCTATGTTGATCTGGCAGCTTTGATATCATGAGTCAACAACTTGGGAGGAGTGTGCAGTAATGCCGCGTACACACGGTCGTACTTTTCGTCTACAAAAGTCAGACAGCCTTTCCGACAGACTTCCGACAGACTTCCGACAGACTTTCGACGGACTTGCGGCGGACTTGCTAACGAACAGACTTGCCTACACACGATCACACAAAAGTCAGTCGAATTCTTACGTGATGACGTACACCGGACTAAAATAAGGAAGTTCATAGCCAGTAGCCAATAGCTGCCCTAGCGTGGGTTTTTGTCCGTCGGACTAGCATACAGACGAGCGGATTTTTCGACCAGACTCGAGTCCGTCGTAAAGTTTTGAAGCATGTTTCAAATCTAAAGTACGTCGGATTTGAGGCTAAAAAAGTACGTTGAAAGTCCGGAGAAGCCCACACACGATCGGATTACCAGCCAGCTTTAGTCCATCAGCGTCCGTTGGACTTTTGTAGACGAAAAGTACGACCGTGTGTACGCGGCATAAGTATATGTACTTGTTCAAGGTCAGTATTGAGGCCATCAATCAGCACGAGAGGAAGAAATCCAGCATTTTTGGGTCAGCAATGGCAGTCAAAATATTAAAGCGGTAGTAAACCGCAGCATTTAAAAAAAAATTCCCCTGCAAGGCAATGGCATAATGTGCTAGTATGCATCACATACAAGCACATTATGAAATACTTACCTTAGGGATGAAGCCTTCCAGCAGTGCGGTGTCACTGCTGACAGGACTTCGATCTTCACCCGGTCTTTCTTCCGGGTTTGTGGGCTCTGGCAGCTTGAATGGCTGAGCCACAATTATGTCACTCCTGCGGGAGTCACGGCCAAAGCACAGCGCTCTAAAGGAATGGCATGGGCATGCCGTTGCTTCAGAGCACAGTGATGTCGCAGGCTGTCAAAACAGCGAATATCTCCTAAACGGTGCACGTTTAGGAGATATTCATTTTACCTACAGGTAAGCTTTATTATAAGCTTACCTGTAGGTAAAAAGCACAAATCAGACTTTACTACCGGTTTAACCTCATAGCAGATATTCCCTAATAGGGTTGCAACAATACCCTTTTTTTTTTAATCGGCGAGTACGAGTACCGATACTTTCGGTCAAGTACTCGCCGATACAGAGTACTGATACTTTGAGGTGAGATTTGTGTCCATACAAACTGAATGGTCTCAAATCGCACTGCAAAGAACTGCATGTGATTTGCACAGGAATGCAGTGCAATTCCTGTCCGAATCACATGCGGTTTCCCCACCGCTCCTGTGTGAACCCAAGCTTGTCATACTGATTTCAGCCTGGGTTCACAGAGGAGCAGTGCGGAAAACCGCATGCGATTCAGACAGGAATCATACTGCATTCCTGTGCAAACTGCATGCAATTCTTTGCAGTGGGATTTGAGCCCATTAGTTTTGTATGGGCACAAATCGCACCACAAAAGTATCAGTTACAGTAGTATGAGTACGAGTGAAAATACTCGGTATCGGCACAGATACCAATACCGGTACTGGTGCATCCCTAGTCGTTAATATTGGTATACTCCTCCTATAAAAAAAAAAAACCCTCACAAAATCTTCTGTGTACTATAAATTCCCCTCGCTCTCACCTGCACTTTCATCAGCCGGCTAGAGTAGGACTTGAAGTAAGACAGGTAGACTTTACTCATGGTCTCCACATATTCGTCCTGAATTTCCTGAGCCACTGACCTCTCATTACCAAGCAGAAACTGGTAGAAGAACCTGCAGATACACAAGAAAACTGTTAAAGAGTGTCTAACCACCATTAGGAGGAATTATTGGGTACCACCCTATTGGCGCTGTTCATTTCAACCAATTTGTCATTTTTGCAACTTTATCCACTGCTGTGCTGACTGCTTTAGTTTTTTCAATTTTTGTTTGATTTCTTTTACAGACAGCGCGGTATATATGTGTTTATAATTTACACAACCCTAACAATAACAAAAAGTACATACCTTTCTTAGCCTTTTTTTTTATCTTGCAATGCGATGTAGACCACGAACCTCTGTATCTATACTACTATAGAGTATATACTATAAAAGCAGGGGTCTCAAACTGTGGCCTGTGTGCCAGGGCGGCCTTTTGCTTGACTTTATCCGGCCCTTGGGGCACTTTTCCTTCCACTAATACAAGATACTATTTCTCCCACTGACACCAACAATGGGGTAATATACCTGCTACTGATGCCTACAATAGAGAACTATTTCTCTCATTGATGCCAACGATAGGGCACTATTCCTCAAACTGACACCAACGACGGGGCACTATACCTCCTCTTAATACCAAAGATGCATTGTTTACTCCCACTGACAGCAGTATAACCTGCTCCCAATGGCCAACCTGCCCCTTTGAAGACGTCACGTATGACGAAACATGTAGGGCGTGGCTATGCAGTGTACGCCATCACGCCATCGAGCCCCATGTAATTGTGCACGGGCGTTCTGTTTTTAGTTCATGACGGCTTTTTAATGTGTTTTTGATTTCCCTGTTATTGTGCAATATGATGCCTGGTTGTTCGAGGCAATAAAATTTTAAATCTACTACACTATTGGAGTCCTCTCTCCCCTCTTCCTCTCCTTTCATCTATGGTTCCTGTGACGAGTGAGTGCTTGTTTCAACGTTGAAGTACTGGAATCATCCCCTGCTGTATGCTGGCTGATTCGTCATCCATCTGTCTCTGCAGAGGGCCATATCTGCATGCCCATACGACCTTGCTATAAAGGAGGTCCAACTTGTCTGGGTAAGGGTACACCTATTATTACCCCTCGGATCCACTGGTGGCTGGAAGTCTCTTCACGTTCTTCTATTTCTTTCTTCATTCATATGGGATGCAATTAATGAACTGTGGATATGCGGTTTTTCTACTTGTGCGATTTTGAATTTTTATATGCAATTCTAAATCTCCAATTTTGCACCTTGGGTGGACTTAACTTGAACACTATTCTTTGCACTTTATTTAATGTTATGAATGGAATGTTTTTTGTAATATTGTAATCAATATATGAATTTTTAGAATTGACTTTCTACATTGTCTATACCGTGTAGTATAGCAATATTTTTCACCTGGAGTCATTTTCCTTTATGATCTTATATATGAATTTTGATATAATGACATATATAAATTTAATGCAAGCGCACATTTTTCATATTATCCCAATGGCCATAGTCTGGCCCCTAAAGTCTGGAGGACAGTAAACTAGCCCTTTGTTTAGAAAGTTTGGAGACCCCTGCTATAGCGTGTCATTTGAGTGACAGCTCTGAGTCTGCTGGGCTGCTGACATCACATCCAAGATGGCAGCGTCCGGCAGCAGTCTCAGGGCTTTTGAATGTCTACACAAGGAAGGCATTTACAGGTTAAAAAGCATTCATAAAATACATCAAGTGTACATATAATCTTATAGGAAGATTGTTGTGGAAGTGTATGATCTGGCAACATGGTCTCTTTAACTTTAAGCCAGCGTTAAAGCCTTTGTTAACCCAAAAAAAAAAAAAAAAAAAAAAGGATCCTGCATAAAGCATGTTATATGACACAGTGCTTGTCCTGTTGTCATTTGGCCCCCTGTAACACCTAAAAAACCTGGCTGATCCTGCCAGTTTCTCCCCACCCCTCAGTAAACTGACCACTATGTATCATGGCTGCTGAGCCCTGACACCGTGGTCAGTTTACGTGCCTCTGTCATCTGCAGCCTGCTATCTGCAGCTCTCCTCTCTGCTTCTGTGTCCTCCTTCCCCCTCCCCTTTCTATCTGCTCGTGATAGTGCCGCCCCTCCCCCCTCCTGCTGCTCTCATAACACTAACCTGTATACACCATCAGCACTGCCTCCCATTGTAGTGCCCCCCTCTGTGAATGATTTATAAATATAATTACTGTAAATACCTCATTTAAGAGCCGAGATTGCGATCACATGACCAGCCATCTCTCTCCTCCTCCCCTACAGACAGACGTCAGCAGGGGAAACTCAGCCACGCCCACTACATCTCTCAGAGGAGGAAAGGAGAAAGCTGGCCAGTCATGTGATCGCAATCTCGTCTGTGAAATGAGGTATTTTCAGCATTTATTTTTATAAATCACACACACACACACAGGGGGATACTACAATAGGAGGCAATGCTGATGGTGTATACAGGTTAGAGTGGCTTAACAACCAATTTAAAGAAACAAACTGACCTGTATTTGAGCAGTGCATTCTGGGGAATCTGATAATTAGTCATTGGTTTGCGGAAAGAGTAGATCTTCTGTAGAATGAACTCGCGAACTTTAGCCACAGCCTGAAATACAAGATCCATAGCAAAGAGATTTATAATACCAGATAAAAAGAAATTAAGTGCATCGTGCAGCTGCATGCACCCCTTCCCATGCTATACCTTCCTTCATAAAAACCTTTTCCATAGCCCCCCATGGTCCCCCTCCCCAACACAACAATCACTGACACCGATACACGTCCGTCCTTACCCACCCCACCGTACCTTAATTTGCACATGACTTTTAATCTGCTCTCTCTCTTTGTCTAGTTCCACCCCCCCCCCCCCTATTTACCAACTTACACACCAACCCTGACATCTTCGATCCGTTAGGCTCCATTCACACTAGCGCAACTCCAAAGTCGCATGATTTCCAGTGTGGCTTTGGAGCGCAACTTTGACGCAACTTTACACTCGATGGATCCAAGTCACACCAAAGTAGTGCAGGCGCCTTTTCAAAATCGCTGCGACTTTAAGGCAGACCGATCTGAACGGGTGCCGCTGAAAAGAATGGCTGCAACTTGTTATGAGACTTGTCCTGTCCAAAGCCGCATGACAAGTCACTCAAGTGTGAACGGTGCCTTAATTGAAAAATATGTCTTGGAGTAATAGTAACCCCCAACTCTAATTTTACACAGACACCACTCATTTTTACACGTTCCATCTGCTTCCTTCATTCATTTTGTCAAGCTTTGTGTATGTATGTATGGCTTATCTGGCCCACTGCCTTCTCCTTAGGTCTTGTTCACATGGGCATACTACAACGTACACCCATGTGAGGGCAGTGTTCACCTACATGGGGATGCACAAGTGTTCCATGCATCCCTGTGCAAGCAGTCCCATTCATGTCAAATGGGACACAGCAGCTGCACGGACCTAGCCGCTGCACCCAATTTGACATCCATGTGGGTTTGGGTTCACACTGTCTGCATTCGAGGCTGTGCACCTGCATGGATGTCAGATTGGGACCAGTGGCTGTGTCTGTGCAACTGCTGCTTCCCAGTTGACATGCACAGGGCTGCATGGAACACCTGTACACCCATGTAAGGGCCATGTTTACCTACACGGGTAGGTAAACATGGCCCTCGCATGGGTGTGCTCTATAGTATGCTCGTAAGTATGAAGTTTTTCCTCTTTTACTGATGGCAGGCGGTGGGAGGAGTGGACTATTACTAACCTTGATCTTCAGTTTTTGCAGAGTATCCTGGACATCGGCACAGGCCTGCGTGTCTTTGAACGCCTGCTCCTTCACATAATTGATCTTATTGTTGAGTTCCTGTAATTGCTCCACAAACTGCTGATCGGTGACAGGAACCTCCAGGATGACACTGTAACACAGAGGTACCAACTGGTGACAAGTCATAACCACACTACAGCCAGCAAGAACAGAGGAAGTGGCCAGTAAGCAGCACAAACTGCCAAGACCAGAATCAGAGACTTTATTGTTTTATAGCCACTATACAATCATTTTGCTGCCCTTCCTTCAAAGATTAACATCTTCTTTCCTCAACTATTTGGGGTTTTGTCTTATTTTCTTTATTAGCTAGTGGTGCCTTATTATACTATTTTCACCAATTATGGTTCCTCTTGATGTTTTCTAACATCACCTATTTTATTGGCGCTTCTGTAGACGTTTTGCATTGGATATGGATGGATGTCTTTTTGTAACACTGCAGACCTTTTGGTTGTCTTTCACTGTTCCGAAGAGTCTGACTCAAGGTATATGTTTAGCATTTTGCATCTATTACATGTTTTATATAGTATATATATATATATATATATACACACACACACACACGCAAACTTTAATGGCATCCCAGTCTAAAGCCTCGTACACACGATCTGATTGTTAGCAAGGCAGTGGTCATCTTGGACGTGTGTTTGGTGTCATTATCATGTTGGAATACTTTTCTGCGGCCCAGTCTCCGAAGGGAGGGGATCATGTTCTACTTCAGTATGTCACAGTACATGTTGGCATTCATGGTTCCCTCAATGATCTGTAGCTCCCCAGTGCCAGCCGCACTCATGCAGCCCCAGACCATGACACTCCCACCACCATGCTTGACTGTAGGCAAGACACACTTGTCTTTGTACTCCTCACCTGGTTGCCGCCACACACGCTTGACACCATCTGAACCAAATAAGTTTATCTTGGTCCCATCAGACCACAGGACATGGTTCCAGTAATCCATGTCCTTAGTCTGCTTGTCTTAGCAAACTGTTTATGGGCTTTCTTGTGCATCATCTGTAGAAGAGGCTTCCTTCTGGAACGACAGCCATGTAAACCAATTTGATGCAGTGTGCGGCGTATGGTCTGAGCACTGGCAGGCTGACCCCCCACCCCTTCAACCTCTGCAGCAATACTGGCAGCACTCATGCGTCTATTTCCTAAAGACGACCTCTGGATATGATGCTGAACACGTGCACTCAACTTCTTTGGTCGACCATGGCGAGGCCTGTTCTGAGTGGAACCTGTCCTGTTGAACCGCCGTATGGTCTTGGCCACCGTGCTGCAGCTCAGTTATAGGGTCTTGGCAATCTTCTTATAGCCTAGGCCATCTTTATGTAGAGCAAGATTTTTTTTTCTTCAGATCCTCAGTGAGTTCTTTGCCATGGGTTATCATGTTGAACTTCCAGTGATCAGTATAAGAGAGTGAGAGCGATAAAACCAAATTAGCACACCTGCTCCCCATTCACACCTGAGACCTTGTAACACTAGTGAGTCACATGACACCGGGGAAGGGAAAATGGCTAATTAGGCCCAATTTGGATATTTTCACTTAGGGGTGTACTCACTTTTGTTGCCAGTGGTTTAGACATTAATGGCTGTGTGTTGAGTTATTTTGAGGGGACAGCAAATTTACACTGTTATACAAGCTGTACACTCACTACTTTACATTGTAGCAAAGTGTCATTTCTTCAGTGTTGTCACATGAAAAGATAATATAAAATATTTACAAAAATGTGAGGGGTGTACTCACTTTTGTGAGATACTGTACATAGTTACGTTGTACATTGGTCCAAGCTGGGCTCGTGTACCTATGTATAACATGCCGATGCCTGGAATTATTCTTTAATTGTGCAAACCGTAAAAAAGGTTCACTTCAAGTCATTTTGTGGTCCGTCCATGTATTGTTTCTTGTTGTTATAAGGACCTTTTTCATGCCGGTAATCATTGTTGTCAGTAATAAAGCAATGGGATGATATACACTTAATGTTTTCTAAATCCATGGCCATTTTAGAAGCTGGTTTTGTGTTGGCACTACAGGCAACACCACAGCAAGATATGACTACACACACACACACACACATGGTCTCCTGCCGTTTCTCCTTTTCTTACTTTATCATGTTGTTGGGAATGATAAGTTCATCCACCAGTTCGCTCAGCTCACTCCTGACGGTCTGACGGTTTTTCAGCTTGATGTTCATGGCCAGAGACATCTCCTGCAAGGAATGGATCTCTGAGCTGATAGAGCTCAGGTCCGACTGGAATCCACCCAGCATCTGGCCCATTCTCTGCAAACACAAAACAGCAACATTCACAGACACCAGGGAAAAGGAAAATGGTGCAATATTAAAAAACAAGTGGAATCAGGTGGGCTGGCAAAGGAAATACAGTCTTTTTTAGGGTTGCACTGATACTGATACTAGTATCGGTATTGGTGCAGATATCGAGCATTTGCACAAGTACTTGTAATCGTGCAAATGCTCTGATGCCTAATCCGATACCCGGGCAGTTGGGGATGATTGGTGCGGCGGGTGGGGGCAGTTACAAGCACCAATCTCCCTGTATAGATTTCAATAAAGCAGCAGACAGCAGCTTCTCCTCCTCTCTCTCTCCCACGGCTTTCAGTGGCTTTATTGAAATCTATACAGGGAGATTGTTGCTTGTAACTTCCCCCACCGTTGCACCAATCATCCCTGACTGTCCCCTATGTCCTCCTCCGGTCCCCCTCGGTGTCCTCCTCTGTGCCCCATAAGGTCACCCTCCATGTCCTCCTCTGCTCCCCTGCTCCCTCTGTCCTCCTCCAGCCCCCCCGCCCCAGATCTGTCAGGATGGAGAGCGGAGGAAGGAGCCGGTAAATATGTCATTTACCAGCTCCTTCCTTTTCCGAACGCACAGAGTCAGTAATCACTGACTCTGTCCATTCATACCTGAGCATCATAAACTGTGATTACGATGCTTCAGTTTGTGAATGGAAAGGAGCCTCTGTCTCCTGTTCATTCATCTTCAATGCAGCCGAGGCTGCAGAGAAAGGGACTGGAAAATCTGTGTCCTCAGTCCCTTTTCCCTGTCTCAAAGCCCCCTTCCTTCCCAACAGGGTTGATAAAAAAAAAATGGAAAAAAGAAAAGGAAAAATTGTAAAAAAAAAAATATTTAAAAGTAAAATTGTAAAAATAATAAAAAAAAAAAAAACAAAAAAAAAAACACCGACGCTATCCGTCCACCCACCACCCCCCTCACAAAAATAGAAAGCATTGTAAAAAAATATATTAAAAAAATATATAAATGCAAAGGGAAAAAGACTTACAATCCTCCGTCTCGGAGGCCCAGTGGATGCAAGCCCTACGATACTCATACATGATAACACACTGCATTAACCACTGGGAGCTAGCCCAAAAAATCACAACTAGGTGGTATCTTACCCCTTATCTTACCCCTTATAGACTGGCCAAGTTTTATCCTGCTCTCTTTACTGGAGAGAATGTGGGCAGGTGGGTACTATTTTTCATATTCTATGGACATGTAAGAATATATCCAGCTTTTGGCACCAGACATTCCAACTAATTTCCAGACTCACTGGGTTATTAATAGCACCAGATCCAGCCATAGCAATTTTGAACTTAGGTGTCGAAAGAATCGAATTCAATACTATAATGTTATCCTTCAAATCTTGCTGGCAGCTAAGTCGCTGATCACCAAAATGTGGCGCAAAACTTTGGCGCCCAACATATCTGAACTCATAGCCATAGTCAACCTTCATTTTATATATATATATATATATCAAAATTTTGAAAATTTTATTTTCGACAATATTTATATATATATAATTGTCAAAAATAAAATTGTATAAAAAATAAAAGGCACAGTCCACACCTCATCAGTGCTGCATATTAGTGCCACTGTCACAGATGACATTACAAAAAAGTATCAGTATTCGGTATCAGCGAGTACTTGAAAAAAAAGTATTAGTCAGTACTCGGTCTTAAAAAAGTGGTATCAGTGCAACCCTAGTCCTTTTCTTTCCCCTCAGAGCTTATATGTCAGGCCAAAAAGTATCACACACCATTTAAGTGACCCTCTGCCAGGCAGGAGAGTGCAGACAGGGGAGGGTAAGTCTTACGGAGGACCTACAGAGCCTATGAGAGGAGAGCTTACCTCTAGGATGGCATCACAGGCGATAATTTGATTGTGGAGAGAAGCAATGTTCTGACTCTGTTCTATATCTGCAATGCATTGAGGAATATATACATCTGTGGAGCAATCAGCTACAGAGGATGAAAAATGGGTGTTTTTGATGCAACTAAACCAGTATGTGCAGGGGGAATTCTTGCTGCAAGTATGTCACATTCAGCAAGTGATTATTGGTAAGGCCAGGTATTGGTAATACCTCAGGGCTGCATTGTATGTCTAAAACCAGAAAAATCTCCTGCGCTCGGGTATTGAGTTCCTCAATGTGTAGTATGACCGAATGCCTCAGTGGTAATTGCCGTCTTGCAGCTCTCCTCAGAATAATGGGTATTCATAGACTACAAAAAAAGAAAAGAAAGGAGGGCGCACCGACCTAGTGCACTAGGTCAGTGCGCCCTCCTTTCTTTTCTGCATTGTATGTCCACCATAATGCTGGCCATACACCCATGCCAAAGAGAAAGGGGCAACACCATGCCTTAACATTTAGAAACTGTTGTCATTTTTTTTGTAAGTTATTAGTCCAATAGCTATATCTGGATATTTATAGCTTATTCAGCAAGAGAGCAGTAGGTAGTGCAGGGGATACTGAGAGGAGTCAGAAGACTCACTATGGAGAAGGTTCAGAACAACTGTCAGATTTTTACAACTGTCTGTGACTACACTGGTGGAGATTTTCTCTTTCTTCCTGTCCCTTTGACAAACTATCACTAGGATAGCAAGTGATGGAAAAATCATTCCAATAAGAGATAGGACAGGGGTTCTAATACTATATCCACACAATCCATACCTAAAAAAAGTGCTGGTTTTAGATACACTTTAATGACTAAGTTTAAAGAACTATCACCAAAAGAAAAGTAAGCATGTTAAATCCTCCAGGGGATCATTTGCACGTAGCACTTGTTCCCATTAAAATCTGAGCAGTGGAAGTTAGATGAAATAAATCTTTCATTTCTGTCATTGCTGGCTGTAGCTACAACCCCCCCCCCCCCATCTCCCCACTTCCAAAGCATAAATATGAGTGTGGGAGTTACAGCTGGCACTGAACCCAAACTGTCAGCTTGTGTAACCAGCTACTACACTTGTCCAAGACAGCCTGATGTAGTAATTGGCTTGTGCTGTTGTCAGCTTATGTTTTTGTGAATGAAAGCACTCTTCTCTAGCTGCAATCATTCAGCACGCAAGCTGACAGTTTCCACTCTCTCTGTGCCCTGAATAGCAGGCTGCAGCTCCTGGCCCAGGACATGGCGAGTTGAGGAGACAACACTGGCAATGCTCTACCTGGCAGCTTGGGGGGGGGGGGGGGGGTATTGTTGGGGCTGTGCAGGCTCTGTGTGCACTGCCTGTCATGCCCCTTCTCCTCCTGAGCTGCGGCTCAGAAATCAATCTCTGCTTGGTGATGCGGTCAACTAGCTAGACAGGTGAATTGGGCTAGCTATCTGACAATACAGCTCAGCAAGCCCTGCATGCATTTTTATGCCGCATACACACGGGCGGACTTTTCGACCGGACTGGTCCGACAGACTTTCCAGCGGACTTTTGACAGACTTTCTAACGACCGGACTTGCCTACACACAATCACACCAAAGTCCGACGGATTCGTACGTGATGACGTACACCGGACTAAAATAAGGAAGTTGATAGCCAGTAGCCAATAGCTGCCCTAGCGTGGGTTTTTGTCCGTCGGACTAGCATACAGAAGAGCGGATTTCTGGGTCCGGCGGAGTTACAATGTAAAGATTTGAAGCATGTTCCAAATCTAAAGTCCGTCAGATTTGCGACTGGAAAAGTCCGTTGAAGGTCCGGTGAAGCCCACACACGATCGGATTGTCCGCCGGATTTGGTCCATCGGCGTCTGTCAGACCAGTCCGACCGTGTGTACGCCCCATTAGATGAGATATGTGCACAGCATCCTTTGTGGGGCTTAATAACACATATAAAAAAAAAAACTTTCCATTATTATCCATTACACCACCTGCTAAACAAATCGCTGTGCTGGGAACAAATCCATTCCTATGCTTGCCTCATTATCTTATAAGGTCCAAAAAGAGTAAGGCTGGGTTCACACTCATGCGAATTGGATGTGAGTTTCCCTGCCCCTGTGAGTTCACACATCTCTGGAGAAGCTGCGGAGCGCACAACAGAAGGGTTATGTGCGTCTTTGACTCCGTTTCAGGTCTGAATTTAGGCAAAAAAAGTTAGGCCCGATTCGCCCCTGAAACGGTGAACAGGGACACATCAGACCCCCTTCTGCGAGCCACTCTGCACATAGTGTGAACCCAAAACCCTTTAATGGGATGAGGGGAATCCTGGCCAGTGCTGGAAGGATACAGTCTTTGATGGACACATGCTCGATCTGCTGCAGCTCCATTTCAACTTGTTTGGAGTATTGTCTGAGATCAACACCCTGCAAAAGATAAAAAGAGATATAACTTTTTATGCCGACTATGTAAAGTGGAACTCCAGGCAAAACATACTTTATACACAGGAACAGATTTTGATTTCTGGGTTTGTCCCCACTGGGGGAACATAAAATCGAATTTCCCGTCTCAGTAACAGTGGTCACCAAAACAGGAAGTGAGGGGTGATCTCTACCATGAGAACGCAGGCAGCAATGAAAACTAGGATTTTCATACTCACTGTAAAATCCATTGAGGGATAAAGCTTGATAATAAGCAACCTAGGTAACCCTTCTTCTATTCAAATCCCTTAACTGCCCGTCCTCAAAAACAAAGAGTACTAGAATGTAATAAAGAGGATTGAAGAGTTCTGTTGGGTGGACTCTACTGACAGGTGAGGCTGGGTTCACACTAGTGCGAATTGGATGAAGGTTTCTCCACATCCAATTTGCATGACAGGAGATTGTGACCGGCTCTCAATGGAGCCGGTTCACACATCTCCGGGACGGCTGTGGAGCGCATTGCACTTGGGTCCTCTGCGTCTTTGGTTCCTCTTCTAGGTCCCGAATTCAGGCAAAAACTTGGGACTAATTCATCCCTGAAACAGAGAACAGGGACGCACCGGACCCCTGCTGCCAGCCGCATCCGTCTGCAGTGTGAACCCAGCCTTAGAAGAGGGAGGTGGATATTTGAAGGTATATGAGGGGGGAACGGGGTGGGGTGTTAAGGGGTATAGTTTTGCATACTTGACGGACCTGAAGGGGATGATATTGATTTTTTTTTCGGATTCAGTTTTTTTTTTTTTTTTTTTACTTTTTTTTTTATACGTTGAGAGGTTACGGCTGGTCGCATCCTTTTTTTTTTTTTTTTCGGGGAGGGGGTAGGGACTAAAATGGAAAAATGTTATTTACCAGGCCTTTCTGTGGTGCACTAAAATGCCGTGTACACACGAGCGGACTTTCGACGGACTGAACTCCGAAGGACTTTTCGATGGACTTTCGACGGAGTTCCGACGAAACAAACTTGCCTACACACGATCACACCAAAGTCCGACGGATTTGAACGTGATGAGGTACGACCGGACTAGAATAAGGAAGTTCATAGCCAGTAGCCAATAGATGCCCTAGCGTCCCTTTTTGTTCGTCGGACTAGCATACAGACGAACTGATTTTTCGACCGGTCTTGAGTCCGTCGGAAAGATTTGAAACATGTTCTTTTTCTAAAGTCTGTCTGATTTTTTGACAGAAAAGGCCCGATGAAGCCCACACACGATCGAATTGTCCGGCGGATTCGTTCCGTCGGACCTTTGCTGTCGAAAAGTCTGCTCGTGTGTACGTGGCATTAGTCCGCATTAGGGATTGCAGGAGTACAATTGGTGCTTATATATTTTGTACACACTGTGTTTCGATAAACGTACACTGAGTTCCAGGTATCAATGTACTTGTATGGATCTTTTCATGCACAGTTTTACTACTGTATGTAACCCGAATTGTCTGGTAATAATAAAAACATTTAAAAAAAAAAAAAGAAGAAGAGGACTGAAGAACGTTTTGATGCAAAATATGAAAGTGTCGACCCTTGACTTTACATGCCTGGGGTAAGAGAGTACTTTTATGATTTACATAGTAGGTGAGGTTGAAAAAAGACACAAGTCCATCAAGTCCAACCTATGTGTGTGATTATGTGTCAGTATTACATTGTATATCCCTGTATGTTGCGGTCATTCAGGTGCTTATCTAATAGTTTCTTGAAACTATCGATACCCCCGCTGAGACCACCACCTGTGGAGGGGAATTCCACATCCTTGCCACTGTTACAGTAAAGAACCCTCTACGTAGTTTAAGGTTAAACCTCTTTTCTTCTAATTGTAATGAGTGGCCACGTGTCTTAACTACCTGGCATCCGCGCTATAGCCGAATGACGGCTACAGCGCGGACCTACATTCCCGGGAGGCCGTCATATGATGGCCTCTCCTGTGCACGCTCCCTGCGCGCGCCTTGCAGGGCGCGCGCCGGGCGCGTTGTGATCACCGAGTGATCACTGATCACATGATGTAAACAAAAGATCGGTAATCGTTTTTTTTTTTACTCACGCTGACAGCGCGAGTAGAAAAAAAAGCCGATCACCAGATCGGATGTGAGGGACATCGGTCCCCAAGTGGAAGAGGTACATCTGCCTCATCAGTGCCCAATAAAAGTGCCACCTAATAGTGCCCACAGTGCCACCTAACAGTGCCCACAAGTGCCACCTATCAATGCCCACAAGTACCATCTATCAATGCCCACAAGTACCACCTATCAATGCCCACAAGTACCACCTATCAATGCCCACCTGTAGTGCCAATCAGTGCCACCTGCCAGTGCTGCCCATCACTGCCACCCATCAGTGCCCATCACTGCCGCCTATCAGTGCCCATCACTGCCGCCTCATCAGCGTACATCAATGAAGGAGAAAAATTACCCGTTTAAAATTTTTTATAACAAAATATAAAAAAATAAACTTTTTAAAAAAAAAAAAATTCAGTTTTTACATTTTTTTAATAAAAAGTAAAAACCGCAGAGGTGATCAAATACCACCAAAATAAAGCTCTATTTGTGGTGAAAAAATGATAAAAATTTCATTTGGGTACAGTGTTGTATGACCGCGCAATTGTCATTCAAAGTGCGTCAGCGCCGAAAGCTGAAAATTGGCCTGGATAGGAGGGGGGTTTAAGTGCCCTGTAAACAACTGGTTAAACTTCCTTCCGCGAAAAATTCCTATTTCCTTATCCCTATTGTGGGATCACCAGTATGATATTTGCATATTTTTTCCGGCAAACATTTCAAAAGATGATCTCCCACGAAGGGTAGGCGTAACAAGGCCTTTTTACACACTTTTTACACACTTGCTTCACCGACCAGCACTTAAAGTGTTTGTAAACCCTTACAGACCACTTTAGCCTACAGGTAAGCCTAGATTAAGGCTTACCTGTAGGTACAAGAAATATCTCCTTAACCAACACGGTTAAGGAGATATTTTCCTAAAAACGGGAACCAATGTCTACGGCGCATGCGCGCCGTAGACAACGGCGCAGCCGCACTGAGCTTGCCGTTAGTGAAGGCGAATATGCCGTCACTGACGGCTCCCGCACGCATGCGCAGGAGTGACGTCATCGCTGCTCCGGCCAGTCACAGCGCCGGAGCAGCGATATCCGGAAGCCACTCCGGGTATCATGGCGGCGACGGAGGAGGTGAACGAGGGTCGCTTCGGGGGCTTTGATCTCAGGTAAGTAATTCATAATGAGCTAGTATGCTATGCATACTAGCTCATTATGCCTTTGTCCTGCAGGGTGTTTTTTTTTTTCTTTTTTTTTAGAGAGGGTTTACTTCCTCTTTAAAGTGTTTGTAAAGGCTCGCCTTTTTATCCTATAAAAATAACAAGAATGTTATAATTGCCTGCTCTGCTGCAGTGGATTTACACAGAGCAGCCCAGATCCTCCTCTTCTCAGGTCCCTCTTTTGTGATCCTGGCCTCTAGCTCCTGTTGAGTGCCCCAACAGCAAGCGGCTTGCTATGGAGGTGTTTCGTCACATTAGGCGACCCGTCAGAATTTGTAATGGAAGGGACGTTCTGTCGCCGCCATCTTGCTACACCCCGCACTCCTCCACAGTAAGGATAACTGAGAAGGGGGCAAGCGGACATCTTGTTACACCGCCTGGGTTTTGCTTTTCACACTTATTTTTAACAGATATGGTGAAATACAGTATATATAAATCCGACGGCCTGTTTAGATGTTGAATTTTAAAAGCAGCGGCAAACCTGCTCATCTCACAGGTTTGCTAGTCTGACAGAACACCGCTGATTTTATAATTCAACATGTAAACAGTCAGTTGGTTTTCTAAATACTGAATTTCACTATGTAAGCTGAGTTTACTGTTAAAAATAAGTGTGCAATGCAAAACTCCGGTGGGTGTAACAAGATGTCCACTTGCCCCCTTCTCAGTGTATCCTTATTGGGGCAAGTGCGGGGTGTAGCAAGATGGCAGCGACGGAATGCCACTTCCGTTTCAAAATCTGACGGGTCGCCTAATCTGATGAAACAGGGGCACCCGAGCTGAGTCACATCTCCCTGTGTCCATTTAGACATAGGGCCCCGTCCCTCTCTCTCCTGACTGGTTAGTTGACTTTCACTGTGTCTCAGCCAATCAGGAGGGAGAATCTCAGATGGCAAATACTGCAGCTGCTGACTTTTAAAATATGGACTCTTACCTGTCCAGGGCGCCCGCAATGTCGACACCCGAAGCCAATCTGTCCTTCGGCTCTCGGGTGGAGGCTCTGCCATCTTCGGTAAGGGAATCAGGAAGTGAAGCCTTGCAGCTTCACAGCCTGGTTCCCTACTGTGCATGCGCGAGTCGTGCTGCGAGATCCCACAGGTCCCTTCTGTCTTCTGGGACCTGTGTGTCTCCCAGAAGACAGCGGAGGGGGGGGGGGGGGGAGATGGCGGATATGGCATAGATATCCGCGGGTACCCGCGAATATCTATGCCCGGAGGTGGGGGAAAATACCTGGATTATAGAGCTATCTGCTCCCCCCTGAAAGGTGCAAAATGTGACACCAGAGAGGGGGAGGATTCCGAAAAGCGGAAGTTCCATTTTTGGGTGGAACTCCGCTTTAAGATAAAAAACCTTCTGTCTTTACAATCACTTCGAGCCAAAGTGTCCTGTGGATTTGGACAGAAGAAAGTGTTTCCTTGGTTGCTTATAATCAAAAAGTTGTGTACCTCTATAAAGGATAAACCCTTTTTTTTGTGTGGGGTCAGATCCTCTGTAGGGTTTTTATTGCTCCCTGCATCACTATTAGTGAGATTCTTCCTATTTCCTGTCTCTGTGACACCAGACACTGATGTGCAGTACCAACTCTATTTAAATGTTTGGCTGCAATTATTCTTCAAAATATCTTTGGCTGCACAGCACTATATTTGCTTAATTCGTTTTCAGTTTCACCGTTCCTTACCGTCTTCAAAGCTTCCTGGACAAGAGCATCTTCCAGATTCTCCTGAATGTGAACTGAAGAGAGAGAGACACACAAAGTCAGAGGGCAATCAGAGAAGGGCAGACAGAAGATGGAGAAATGAGAAATGGAAAGAACCAATGGGAGAGGTGACAGGAAGTGGAATGGGCCTATCGAAAGCTGAAGTTTAACTACTTGACCTCCAGAAGGTTTTACCCCCTTCATGACCAGGCCATTTTTTTGCGATACGGAACTGTGTTACTTAAACTGACAATTGCGCGTTTCTTATTTTTTACGCAATAAACAAAAACAAAAAAAAGACTTTCTGCTATAAAACATATCCAATTAAAAAAAATTTAAAATCAGATTTCTTTGTAAATTTAGGCTACTATGTATTCTGCTACATATTTTTGGTAAAGAAAATCCCAATAAGCGTATATATTGATTAGTTTGCACAAAAGTTATAGCGTCTACAAACTATGGTATATATACTGGAATTTTTATTTCTTTTTATACTAGTAATGGCGGCGATCAGTGACTTAAAGCAGAACCGCTGTATTTTGGCGGACAATCTGACAGTTTGTGGGAACCAGTGACACTAATACAGTGATCAGTGCTAAAAATATACACTGACACTGTACTGATGACACTGGCTGCGAAGGAGTTAAAGCGGAGTTCCACTCAAAAGTGGAACTTCTGCTTATCCGTCCCCCCCCCCACCCACCCCTTGTGCCACATTTGGCACCTTTCAGGGGGGAGGGGGAAGGGGGGAACGGGTAACTGTTTTTGACAGGTACCACTTCCCACTTCCGTAGACGGCGCTGTCTCCCAGAAGTTAGGTCCCCCTCCTCCTTCCTTCGCCGCCGGGCCAATTAGAAAGCGCAGCTCACTTCGCGCACACGCAGTAGGGAACTGGCTGTGAAGTCGAAAGGCTTCACTGCCAGTTTCCCTAACCAGGAATGGCGGTGGCTGCACCCAAACATCGGCTGAGGGCTCCCATGACAGGTAAGTGTCCATATGTTAAAAGTCAGCAGCTGGAGTATTCGTAGCTGCTGACTTAAAATGTTTTCAGGGGGGCTGGAGCTCCTCTTTAAACATCTAGGGCAGGGCTAGGCAACCTGGGGCCCTCCCGCTGATGTGGAACTACATTTTCCATGAGGCATTGAAAGGTTGGCAGTTACAATTACTCCCAGAGGCATGATGGGACTTGTAGTTCTGCAACAGCTGGAGGGACCCAGGTTACCTACCCCTGATCTAGGGTGATCAGATGGTTAAATGTGTGCCTAACCAGTGTTTATGTGTACTGTGTGCTGCTTTCACCAAGGGATGTGCTGAATTATATCCCCTGCTTTGCATGGAAACAAAATCAAGCACATCCCCGCTGACAGGACGGAGCTCTGCCCAGTGTGTCGCCTTGCCGATCAGCGGGTCCCGGTGGACATTCATTGGCTGGCACCCACTGATCAGCTTCTGCTGTGACTAATCACAGCTGAAGCGGCGCTCCAGCGGCGTGCCCCCTACCCGGAATAGCAGAATCACTGAGCAGCCGGCCCGCACTGTCGCAGTATGTACAGTGCGTGGACAGCAAGTGGCTAGAAAGGGGTAAACAGAGAGGTGACCTCTGTCTGATCTCTGATATCTAGAGTTAGGAAATGGATCTGTATACAGAGAACGCACCTTGTCTGCATTGTTCTCCTTTCTGTGTCTGCCTCCTTCTTAACCCCATTATTTAACCACTTGCCGACCGGCTCCCGTCGATATACGTTGGCAAAGCGGCACGTTCCCGCGAAACCCCGTATGGGTACGTTGTCCCCATTAAGATCCATAGCAGGCGCACACGCACCTGCTGCATGGCGCGGGACCCAAAGCGCGTGGCTGGCAGGTGTGATCACCGCTGGGCAACCCGCGATCGCGTGCACGAGAGCCAGTACGGGGATTTGTGTGTATAAACACACAAATCCCTGTTCTGTCAGGGGAGGAAATACAAATTGCCTGTTCCTAAGGCTGGATTCACACCTATGGCATTTTTTGTGCTTTTTGCATTTTGCAGATTTGCACTACAGCCCATTTACCATGGTTTCCTATGGAACACGTTCTGTAGAGTAAATCTGCAAAATGCAAAAAGCACTAAAAAAGCCATAGGTGTGAATCCAGCCTAAGTAGGAACAACGATCTGGCTCCTGCTCTAGTCAGTCCAATCCCCTCACAGTTAGAACACACCTAGGGAACACATTAAACCCCTTGATCGCCCCCTAGTGTTAACCCCTTCCCTACCAGTGACATTCACACAGTAATCAGTGCATTTTTATAGCACTGATCGCTGTATAAATGTCAATGGTCCCAAAAATGTGTCAAAAGTATCCGATCTGTCTGCCGCAATGTTGCAGTAGCGCTAAAAAATTGCAGATCACCGCCATTACTAGTAAAAAAAAAATAATAATAATAATAATTAAAAAAATGCCATAAAAATCCCAAAAATCTTTCCCATAGTTTGTAGACGCTGTAACTTTTGCGCAAACCAATCAATATGCGCTTATTGCGACTTTTTTAAACAAAAATATGTTTATATAATAAATATAAATATATATATATATACATACACACACACACATATATATATACACGATATATATATATATATATATATATACACACGAGATTATATAATATATATATATATATATATATATATATATATATATATATACACATATATATATATATATATATATATATATATATATATATATATATATATATATATATATATATATTGGCCTAAACTGATGAAGAAATTTGTTTAAAAACATTTTTGGGGATATTTGTTATAGCAAAAAATATTGCTTTTTTTTCAAAATTGTCGCTCTTTTTTTGTTTAAAGTGTAAAAAAACAAAAAAAAAACCTGCAGAGGTGATCAAATACCACCAAAAGAAAGCTCTATTTGTGGGAAAGAAAGGACGCAAATTACGTTTGGGTACAGAGTTGGATGACCGCGCAATTGTCAGTTAAAGCGACGCAGTGCCAAATTGTAAAAAGCGCTCTGGTCAGATAGGGGGGTAAAATCTTCCGGGGCTGAAGCGGTTAACATATACATGACAAGGGACAGATAGAAGTGGGGAAGACTGTGTGAGAGTCTGAGAAATCAAATATTTACTGCTGACTGTGTCCAGAGTGATGTCATCGGAGGTGAGGTCCAGGTCCCCGAGGTTCAGGGTTAGGTCATCCATCTGCAATAAAGGATATACAATAGGAATAATTATACTGATATTACACACATTGTACTAGACTTATATAAAAACACAGCACTGAGTACATATTACGGCACTCCCGGAGAATAGTCAGAGATTGTTGATTGGGCTCCCCTTCAATGCATAATTGTTACCAGTAATAATAAACCCAAAAGCAAACATTTATTATATTAATTCTTAGGTGTGGTGGCTGCATTTGTTTTCTTTTTTTAGGCTTCCTCTTCTTTATTTTCACCTGGTGATCCTGCCAGTAACTGTACAAAAAGTGGCCACCACCCAAACCTATAACTGAACTTTGCAGCAAGGTGCACATGGATGGGCAATGCACATAACAAACAAACAAGGATTTCCCAGCATACTTACCAACCAGCCTGCAAACCAAGCAAACTGACCCCGTCTAACAATTCATGTTAAAAAAAGTGAATTGTTAGGGTCAATTTTTTTTTTTAAGGCTGGCAAGTGTGCTGTGAAATCCTTGTTTGTTTGTGCTGATCCAGCCAGTAAGTCTGTTGTTCTTCAAAAGAACAAGCTCTCTTGCAGATGTAGCAGTTACAGGGATGAGACAAACCATTTAACACTGACAGGAATGCTAACAACAATCAGCTTTCATTTATTTATTTAAAACCTTTATCCCAAAAGGAAAAAAAATGTTTTTCTTTTTTTTTCCTTCCTCTCACCTTTCGACAAGAAAAACATACTCACACGCCCAGCAAATCCAGCGTTGCTTTGTAGTAACCCACCATGTCAGTGCTTACCAGGTCCCACATCGCCATTTTTCTATCTTTTGTCATCTGGGGGCCGGCTGTCTCTTCTTGGTTCTGGCAGCCAACCCCTGATGGTGCACACATGCCACCATTTTCTTCTATGGCATCATCAGGAGCTGGCTGCTTCTTCCTGGTTCTTGTAGCCACCCCCCTGATGACGTGCATGTGCCGCCATCTTCTTCTAGGACATCATCAGGAGCTGGCTATCTCTTCCTGGATCTTGTAGCCACCCCCCTGATGATGTGCATGCACCTCCATCTTCTTCTATGACATCACCGGGAGCTGGCTGTCTCCTATTGAGTCTTGTAGCCAGCCCCCTGATGATGGGCATGTGCCTCCATCTTCTATGATGTCACTGGCTGTCTCTACTTTATTCCAGCAGCCAACCCCTGATGATGTGCATGTGCCATCTTCTGCTATTACATCATCAGGAGCTGGCTGTCTCTTCCTGGTTCTTGTAGCCACCCCCCTGATGATATGCATGTACCTCCATCTTCTTCTAGGACATCACCAGGAGCTGGCTGTCTCTTCCTGGTTCTTGTAGCCAACCCCCTGATGACGTGCATGTACCTCCATCTTCTAGGACATCATCAGGAGCTGGTTGTCTCTTCCTGGTTCTTGTAGCCACCCCCCTGATTATGTGCATGTGCCCCCATCTTCTTCTAGGACATCATCAGGAGCTGGCTGTCTCTTCCTGGTTCTTGTAGCCAACCCCCTGATGATGTGCATGTGCCCCCATCTTCTAGGACATCATCAGGAGCTGGTTGTCTCTTCCTGGTTCTTGTAGCCACCCCCCCTGATGACATGCATGTGCCCCCATCTTCTTCTAGGACATCATCAGGAGCTGGCTGTCTCTTCCTGGATCTTGTAGCCACCCCCCTGATGATGTGCATGTACCTCCATCTTCTTCTAGGACATCACCGGGAGCTGGCTGTCTCCTATTGATTCTGGTTGCCAGCCCACTGATGATAGGCATGTGCATCCATCTTCTTCTATGATGGCACTGGCTGTCTCTACTTTATTCCAGCAGCCAACCCCTGATGATGTGCACGTGCCATCTTCTGCTATTTCATCATCAGGAGCTGGCTGTCTCTTCCTGAATCTTGTAGCCACCCCCCTGATGACGTGCATGTGCCTCCATCTTCTTCTAGGACATCATCAGGAGCTGCCTGTCTCTTCCTAGTTCTTGTAGCCACCCCCCTGATGGTGTGCATGTGCCGCCATCTTCTTCTAAGACATCATCAGGAGCTGGCTGTCTCTTCCTAGTTCTTGTAGCCACCCCCCTGATGGTGTGCATGTGCCGCCATCTTCTTCTAGGACATCATCAGGAGCTGGCTGTCTCTTCCTGGATCTTGTAGCCACCCCCCTGATGACATGCATGTGCCGCCATCTTCTTATAGGACATCATCAGGAGCTGGCTGTCTCTTCCTGGATCTTGTAGCCACCCCCCTGACACATGCACTTTAGAGTACCCCAAGGCTCTCTGGGGTGCATGTAATTACCTACAAGAGAGGGAAGGACGGGGAGGGTCCCTCAAATTTTTTTTTAAAAAAGTGTCCAATTGTGAAGAGGGTGTGGAGGTTGGTAGGAGTGGTGTGACAGAAAGTGGGTGGGGAGGGTCCTCTTTAAAGGGGCAGTCCACCCTAAAACTGAACCCGGAAACTGCAGCACTTCGATGGTGTGATGTTCTTTCCTACGCTCCCATCTCTTACTACCTATAGGAGGCTTCCAGCTCTTCCTCTGACCTACATTTTCACCTACGAAACCTTACAGGGGATACAGCAGAAGAAGTGAGACTTGGTGGTGGGGTAGCTGGAAGAAAGGAGAGCTCACTGTTGCATGTATAAAGGGATAGAAGAAGGTAGGAGATGTCACAGCCTGCCTGTGTCCATCCATCACTACAAAGTAAGTTTTTGCTGGACATAAATCAGGAGGACAGGACATAACAGATGGGATGCACAGGCAACAGAGCAGACACAGGGCTGCACAGTATTTCCAGCACACAAGCAGCAGGTGTTCCCATCCCCCTCACCTCAGCCATCTCTGACACCTCTCTGGTCCCCCAGACACATCAGCCACTCAGCTTCCGCCTCTACTTCCGGGTTCTGGACTACAACCCCCAGAATCCCCCGACCGGGGTGGAAGTGAGGTCAGGGGGCCGGCTCGGAATAAAGGTGGCTGACGTCACTTCCTTTTCCTCTCTCTTTCCCTGCAGCTGCCGCCATGGTGAGTGAGATTGCGGGAAATGGAAGGGGGGAGCCGGCTATCCGCCGCCATCCGAGCTCGGGGACGGTGTGCGGATCGCCATGGGGGTGTTTGTGTGTTTGGGGGATCCTGCTCAGGCGGTATGGAGGAATATCGGGGGAGTTGCTGTGGCTGGGAGAGGTGTATGGGGGGTGACGGGTCCTAGGAGTGATCTGAGGGGGTTCTATACATTCCGTACAGGCCGGGACTGAGCCTCACTGTGTACGGAATCCCCAGACTGTCCATACTAGGATCTCCCAGAATCCTCCTCTGTGTCCCTTTTCCAGGACAGTCCTATCAGTGTGGGGGATGGTCTGCTGTACAACGCCACAGTATATGTGCTGATATCTGTATTATCACAACAAACTATTCTAATGTGTGCTGACCACTCAACTGTCCCCATAGTGCTACTACATTGTAATACTACCACCACCATGGTACTTCTACATTGCACCCCTCCATACCTGTACTACCCCTCTATACCTGTGCTACCACATTGCACCCCTCCATACCTGTACTACCCCTCTATACCTGTGCTACCACATTGCACCCCTCCATACCTGTACTACCCCTCTATACCTGTGCTACCACATTGCACCCCTCCATACCTGTACTACCCCTCTATACCTGTGCTACTACATTGCACCCCTCCATACCTGTACTACCCCTCTATACCTGTGCTACCACATTGCACCCCTCCATACCTGTACTACCCCTCTATACCTGTGCTACCACATTGCACCCCTCCATACCTGTACTACCCCTCTATACCTGTGCTACCACATTGCACCCCTCCATACCTGTACTACCCCTCTATACCTGTGCTACCACATTGCACCCCTCCATACCTGTACTACCCCTCTATACCTGTGCTACCACATTGCACTACTCCCCCTTACCTGTGCTACTACATTGCACCCCTCCATACCTGTGCTACCACCCCACGCTGCTACTACATTGCACCCTTCTGTACCACTACATTGCACCCCTCCATACCTATGCTACTACATTGCACCCTTCCGTACCTGTACTACCCCTCTATACCTGTGCTACTACATTGCACCTCTGTAACTGTGTTACCACCCCATGCTGCTACTACATTGCACCCTTTCCGTTCCTGTACTACTCCTCCATACCTGTGCTACTACATTGCACCCCTCCATACCTATGCTACTACATTGCACCCTTCCGTACCTGTACTACTACATTGCACCCCTCCATACCTGTACTACTCCCCCTTACCTATGCTACTACATTGCACCCTTCTGTACCTGTACTACTACATTGCACCCCTCCAAACTATGCTACTACATTGCCCCCCACACTGCTACTACATTGCACCCCTCTGTACCTGTGCTACCACCCCATGCTGCTACTACATTGCACCCTTTCTGTACCTGTACTACTACATTGCACCCTTTCTGTACCTGTACTACTACATTGCACCCCTCCGTACCTGTACTACCCCCCACCCCCATGGTGCCGATCACTTGGTTTCGCACAGCTCTGTGAGCTGCTGACTGTCAGTCACCGGTTCTTTGCTCTGCCCCCTTGTCACACACACTGGAGCTCTGGGCTGTGAAGGGGTTGGAGCGGCCAGGCGTCTGTCCAGGGATCTTGTGGATCCCGATGAAGTGGAGCCTGGACCGACGTCTGTGACATCGCAGTGGGACTTCAGCCCACTGCTGAAAACGGGTCACAGGACTTCAAAACGAACTGCAATCTTGTGATCCATAGAAGTTCAGCCAAACGAGCTTTGGTTGTACTTCTCCTTTAAGTATAGGAAGCCACGCGTACAGACTAGAGGGTACAGTGAGGGGAGTTGATCAACCAATCGGCTTCTTTTATTATTAAAGCGGTTGTATACCGCTGGAGGGTTTTTTTTTTTTTTTTTTTTTTTTCCTGCAAGGTAGTCATAATGTGCTAGTATGAATCTTAAGCACATTATGTGAAACTTGCCTTGAAACAAAGCTGTTCCAGTGCCACGATGTCAGCAGTGCAGCCACTTCCA
The DNA here is from genome assembly GCA_037952835.1 of Lithobates septentrionalis. Lineage (NCBI taxonomy): Eukaryota > Metazoa > Chordata > Amphibia > Anura > Ranidae > Lithobates > Lithobates septentrionalis. The sequence continues at coordinate 3,509 of JBBDGP010003207.1, read as the reverse complement.
GCTTCACCTTTCTGGGTTCGTGGGCGCTGACTGGCTGGAGCTGCCGTTCATGGCACAGGGCTCTAGAGGGACGGCATGGATGGGCATTCCTTCAGAGCGCATGCGCCAGTCATGTCACTGGTTGACTGTAATGTAAATATCTTCTAAATGGCGCACGTTTAGGAGATATTTACACCACCTATAGCTAAGCCTTATTATAGGCTTACCAATAGGTAAAAGTCAATAGAGGAAGTTTACTGCTTCTTTAACTGAACAAGCTGACATAAGTTGGTTGCTATGTACAACTGCTCCAATTCAATTAAGCTTTGAAAATGAAGCTGATTGGTTTCCAAGAGCAGCTGCTCAAGTTTTGATTATCCTCTCCATGTATTTGGTATTTGAAGCTATTGGATGAAGCACAGCTGGTTTGATCAACAACCTTCCTCTTGGCTGTGGCTGGTGTGGGTCACCACTGCTGGGCAGTTGTATCCGATGGCAGATTAGCCCCCCATAGGGTACCAGTGACAGGTCGTGCATTTGTCAGGCTTCAATGTTCTTGATTGCTATTAACTTAGTGGTGGTTCTCCTTTCCTCCGCAGTCTCTAGTAATCCCGGAGAAGTTTCAGCACATTCTGCGTGTCTTGAACACGAACATTGATGGGCGCAGGAAGATCGCCTTTGCCATCACAGCCATTAAGGTGAGCTTTACATTCGATTACCATGTTGATGATTCTGCAGCTTGATGACCCAACCTACTTCCAGAATATTTCATTCTCTCTCGTATGGAAGGGTTGGAGCTTCTCAGGATTTATTGTAGTCTGCAAGAAAGATACACTTCCTGTCAAAGTATGAAGTGATGGAAAATCTCTCCAATATGGACACTTTTTGCAGAATGAATAGTGAAATGCCCTGAAAATTTAAAGTTTTTTTTTTTTTTTGTGGCAAAACTGTAAAATTCTTGTTTTTTGTTACAGGGTGTTGGAAGGCGTTACGCTCATGTAGTCCTGCGCAAGGCTGATATTGACCTGTCAAAGCGAGCAGGAGAGCTGACTGAGGAAGAGGTGGGTCTCCAGTGTGTGTGTGTGTGTGTGTGTGTGTGTGTGTGGACAGTCCTGTCTCAGCTGTATTATAATTGTCACTGAATCTGTTCACAGGTTGAGCGTGTGGTCACCATTATGCAGAATCCTCGTCAGTACAAAATCCCAGATTGGTTCCTGAACAGACAGAAAGACATCAAGGATGGCAAATACAGCCAGGTAAGACTGCAGCGTATATTAAACACAAAGTGTTTGAATGTTGGCTGTGTTGGGGCTTGTTTACACTTTCTTGGTATTGGACACGCTGTGTGTGTGTGTGGTGCCACACACAGTGGACTAAAAAGACCGACAATTTTGGAGAAAATTTCTGCTATGCCTATCAAATGTAAACTAATTTCTTCAACTTAGGCCAATATGTATTCTGCTACATATTTTTGGTAAAACCCAATAAGGGTATATTTGTTTGCGCAAAAGTTAATGTCTACAAACTTTGGGATAGCTTTAGGGACTTTATTTTTTACTAGTAATAGCAGTGATCTGCACTTTTTTGCGGTGAACAAATCTGACCCCAAGTTACACTTTTTAGAGCTAGTGACACAAATACAGTGATCAGTGCTAAAAATGCAATGATCCCCGTATAAATGACACTGGCAGGGAAAAAAGGTTAACGCTAGGGTTTGGTTAAGGGGTTTAAAGGTCTTCCCTGGGAGGTGTTTCTAACTGTGTGGGGAACTGGATTTACTGGAGAAAGATTGTGGTTCAGCTAAGCTGAATCACAATCTCTCACTTCTCCTGACAGATCAGCGGTGTGCTTTGTTTAGTGCTCCGGGTTGCGGTGGCCGCAGGACCCGCTGATTGGCTCTCGCTGTGTCCAATCAAAGCGGGAGTGGGCTGCTAACACCCCCAGAATCGCATGCACAAAATCATATACGTGATTTTGCACACCCGGGCTGCCCTGTCGCAGTAAATGTACTTGGGGCGGTCTGCAAGCGGTCAAAACTTGGAAGAAAGCATGTTTGAGTGATCGGATGCTTTGTATGAAGTCGAAGCAAGTGTAAATGAGCCCTTGGAAGAATTTAGTTTTTTTTTTTTTTTTTCCTTTTCTGATTTTATTTTTATTCAATAGTTTTGTTTGAGGATTTTCATAGTACAAAAAATAGCCATAGAAGGCACAAAGTATTGGTTGCAAACAATGGCATTTTAAAAAGACAAATCAAAGAAACGTGTGTGTGTGTGTGTGTGTATAATCGGCATGCATATACACCTGGTAAAGGATATCCCTGAGGTTTAAAAGGGACAGTAAAGATGAAATGAACCTGGGTAAAGAACTTTAAGTAATAGTATGGGTAGATCGTTGACCAATTAAGCCAGTGTGACCAGTTTTGTTGGCTGAAGATGGACTACCTCCACTCAGCAAACACGTGTTCATATATGGGTGTGCACTAGTTTGATTGCCTCGTTCTTGGTTAGTTGGTCAGTGGATTTCCAGTGTCTTACATTAGATCTCACTGCTTGGAGAATGTGAGTGGTTATGCAGTGGAGATGTTGAGGTATAGCATTAATGCCTATGTAAAGAGGAACTGCAGTCTACTCACATAATTTGTAATAAAAACAAGTTTTGAAGCTTCCCTTCAACCACTTTGCATAAAATATTGATTTTTCTGTACTTGCTAAATATGCTGCAGAAATCTCCCTCCACTAAGTCTGACTGCAACCATTTTACCACTGGGCAGCCGAAGCTGCTGCCTGTTCACTTCTTTGATTTACACAGGCACACCTCCAGCTCTCATTGGCCCTCTTATGACTCATCCTGTGCCCCGCGCCTCCCTCTTTTCCTGGCAAACTCAGAGCTGTGCATGTCATAAGCCTAGTCTGATGACCAGACAAACAGGAAATGGGCTGAAGAAGGTATTTACTGGCAGGAAAAAGTCAAAACGGCAGACGATTTAATAGATGAGAAAAATCACTGAAGGTCCGCTTTAAGTAACGTGAGTTCTGGGATGCCATTAACCTCAGTAGATGAACTATCTTCAAAAGTTTTAATCTTGGTGCACTCCCAAAATATTTATGTATATGTGTCCCTGGAGATCCACATTCCCTCCAACATGAGGGTGGAGTGGTTGTATCATATGTGTGAATCTGAGAAGGGGTGATCTATCATCTAAGGATGAGTTCCCATAGGATAGAAGAGCGAGGTGCTCTGTGGGTGGATGCTAGAGCTGCTTGCCACTGAGAGTCCCTAAAAGAGCAGTCTAAATACCGTTCCTATATGTCGGAGGACATGGTGTACTAAAGGATGTGTTGCTCTGTAACATGTTGTAAAAGAGGGTGATACTGTTGATGGATACGTTTATTGTTGGGTGCAGCTACACTTTCTCTGGTACATGGTTGTGAAGCAGACAGTGGTTTATTTGTAGATATTTGAAGTAATCTGTGGTAGGTAGAGAACTCCTTATTTTGCCGAGTTTGAAATGGTTTTAGGAGAGTATTTGA